>JALJCO010002985.1:3532500-3901681 GCA_023101725.1 Atherinomorus stipes | reverse complement strand
GTACTTAGAATAAATGGATGTTATTTCATTACTAAACTGTTCAGGCTAATTCAGTTATAAACCTGAGTGAGAGTGAGACATAACTTAGTTGAGCTACTGTACTGTAGCCTCTGTTTCAAAAGGGGTAAGGCAAAAATCTAAAAACCACAAATATCTAAAGCGAGCAGTGTCTTTTTTTTTTCCTGGGAAGTTTCACACTTTATTTGTATTACAAGAAAAATGAGACCGGTCACACAAATAAAAATCCATTTTTTGCACCAGCACAATACAAGAATACTAAAGGCATTTCCTTCTTAAGTGAACCAAACCACTTATTCAGTCCCTATACATAATGTCCATTATTCTCATTTACAGTTCAGACCCAGGGCTTCCAACGGTTTTACCCATTTCAGCAGAAAAGCATCAGCTCTTTGCATCAATGCAATATCCCAGCTTTATTGAAGTCAAAGCCTCCAAAATCAGTGATTTCCATCACCATTGTTTTAATGGTGACTACTGCTAATGGAGAGTTGAGTCACTGTCTGTTCTCCCCTCATATGGATCAATTTAGAAACTATTTCATGGCATTTTATTCCAGATGCAACAGTGAAGGATCTGAGCTCTCTGCCTCTCTGATTGATGCCTCCAGGAAAAATCTTTGCCATAGCAACAGCTGCTGAGGCTGAGGTTACCTTAGTATTTGGAACAATTTGCCATAACAGATGGTATAAAAACTTCTCACGCATAGAATAAACAAGTCTTTAGAAATTATAGTGGTATCATGAATCCATGACACCATTTGGAGACTCCCATGTTGCTTTCTTGTGGAAAATCAGAGGTCATTATTAAAATGTCTTCTAGATACTAATTTACATTAAAATAAGAATTCACAGCTTAAAAAAAAAATCACAGCAGAATCCCCTGCTTACAATCACAAGGTGTAATTCTATCCACAGTTCAATGATAAATCACTCTGAGAAATTATTTAGCAGAATCTATGAGTTTCATTTTGATATTCTTCCTGAATTATACACTATAAAGCAGCATCAGGAGCCTAATCCAGGAACCACCTGGAGCTTGCCAAATTTGGAGCGATTGAGGATGAGAAGAGAGAATGGACTATATGGGGAGGGGGGAAACGTCAGTGTTGTGCACTTTAGATAACTGGAAGATCAGGAAAACCAAGAGGAGGCAGATGGATTTGTGTGTATGCAAGGAATGTGGATGAGCAGCTGATTGGGTGTCATACTCTGTCACCTGTTCCGACCCACAACGATGTCATAAGTCTCACACACACTTAGTTGATAGAATGTTGAAATACTTGTGTGCATACCTAGAGGTGAATATCACAGCTTTTCAGTCCCTCATAAGTATGGGAAGTAACATCTCAGTCTGGTGCTCTTCTGTGTAGCCTTTTCCCTTTCCATACCTACAGTATATGTAGATTAATAAACTGAGTTTAGTGCAAATAGGAATCTCCCTATTCAAAGTCACAGCCTTGCTTACATTTCCCTTAATCAACAATGCAGATGCACTTGGATAAGTATTGTGCTTTAAGCAGTCCTTGTCAAGGAGTGCATCCTTTGTTCAACACAGTTGATGCCTTAATGTATAAACATAGGATTAACTTCACAGTTTGTCCAGGTGGAGCTGAACTTAAATGTCCTAAAAATCCACTTTGCTTATTAGCTTATGTACTATAAGACAGGGGTGTCCAGCTCAGGTCCTTGAGGGCCTCAGTCCTGCAGGTTTTCTATTCCTCCATGCTCCAACACACTTGACTCAGATTAATGAGTTGTTTATCAGACTTTCATAGGCAGTTGGATTCATTTAATTTGAGTCAGGTGCGTTGGAGCAGGGAGACGTAAAATCTGCAGGACAGCGGCCTCTGAGGACCCACTTTGGACACGCCTGGCATTAGAGATGAGCTCCCACAAAATTACAATAGGACCATACAAGTTATTTCTCAAGACACACTTGGGCTCATGTAATCTTTCATTCATTTGCCTTTTTTTATTATTCAAGTTGGTGGAGCTTTAAACAAACTTAATGTCATACCACAATATAAGAATCATAACAACTGAGAGGTTGCTAAGGAGACCACCCCCACACATTACTAATGTAACTTAAGCTTCATCATTGATTTTAGTTCACTTGTTTGCTGAAGGTTATTGAAAGAAACCATTTCATTTTGACATGAAATCTTAAGGTCTCTTTCACTACAGCTCCGTTTTATGAATGTTCAGCAACATTTCATTGTGTTCCAGTGTACTTCAGAGAAGATAGCGTACAATGCAGAATTGAAGGATGAAATATAAAAGTGAGTTTTACCTCGTAAAAGCTGGCTCAGTTACAAAGGCAAGGAGGTGATAAATCTGAGTTTAAGAGAAGTGCAAAAAAAGGGGGAAAACAAGAGGCGAGTAACAGATGAAAAAATCCACAGACAAGCTGCCGGAAACATGAAGCAGAGTGGGAGTTTCTAGGTGGTGAAGGACTGATTTACAGGATCAAAACAAGCTAGTTTATTGGAAACTGGGAGAAGGTGTGGTGGGTGTGGTAGGCAAGAACTTGAGTGAGAAATCTTTGACTACCGGTCCTTTGCCACACTCTATACTAGTTGGTGTTAGTAATGCACTGATGCCAACTGCCCAAAAAACAGTCAGAGAGAGAGAGAGAGACAGAGAGAGAGAGAGAGAGAGAAAATGAAAGAGAAGTAAAACAGAACAGCCACTTTTAGAGAACAAGTGAATAAACTCCGCAATCAACCAACCTTGAGATGGATCCCTTCCCTCTGGTATTTTGGCTGTACCACTGGCAAACTGTCAAGAGCACTGTAGCTCTGATGCTGATTCTTGAATGTCTTTATTCACCCTTTGACTCTGCAAATTTACAGGCTAACATGACTTGCTCATTGTTCATGAATGTAATAAATTAGCTATACTATAAGCCTAATTGGTAAACCATAGCACGACAGCTATTATTGAAGTGTACGAGTTCACAAGAGCTAGAAAATATATAAAAAGTAGGACAAAGACTCAATTTTGCAGGAGGATACTGTATGTTGCCTGGAGAATACATTTCTATAATAACATCAAAATCAGAAAGGATTAGAAAGAAAGATTAGAACATATCAAGTATTTCAAGTATGCATTCAATATTTTAGCAAACCTTCAAGTCAAGAAAGCCATTATTTCTAATATTTTACCAATTTTGACCTGAAATGAACTACAAACGTGTGGAATCTGAATAACTGCTAACCAGATGGGGTTTCATAATTATTCCAAACCATGGATCAATGGTCAAGAAAGGGAGCTACATTACTGCTGTCTCTCACACACCTGTGTGAGGATCAAGCAGACAGACTTAAGGGTAAAGACTGAGATAGGGACAATAATGAAGGTTGCGGTATTGTAACCCTACTTATATTAACACAGGCGGAGCCCTCTACTGGACTCTATGGGTACAACTCTCCTCCAATCACGTTGCCATGATGGCCCACTAATCACCCTCATGCACGTAGCCAGCTAGCAGGGTGTGTCTACCCCTTTTCCCGCCTTAGCGGGTATACTAGCAGAGCATTGCCAGCTGCCCTCATTCCACCAAGCTTCAGTGGAAGGCAAAAGATTGGCATGGCCCTGTGTAGAGGGCTCCACCTGTGTTAACATAACTAGGGTTGCAATATCGTAACCGTATATCTACACAGGCTTTGCCCTCTACTGAAGGGCCCATAGAGTCCAGTAGAGGCCCCCGCACACTGACCACACCAGCTACCGATTAGGTACCAAAACCCAGTCACCACTTTATTAATCTTAGCCATGTATGCAGTAATGACAGGTTCAACTTCATCCCAGTTAGCAACACCTGGGAAGTTGTGGGTGGGTGAAGTTATGGCATAACCTCGCAGGGGTCTCAACCATGACCATCTGTACACATACTGTAGAGTCCAGAAGACGGCAAAGGTCTGAGATATACAGTAACTATAAAGAGGAATCGGTGACAAATCTCTTACAAGGCAGTCGGGGTGGATGTGGAGGGAAGTCAAAGGACTCCTGTGTTTAACATAATTTCTTGGTTAAATTTTTAAGTTTAGGATTTAAAAAGAACCCTTGGTTAGGTTTAGGAAACATTTGTTGAGTTTAAGATAAAAAAGTATGAGAAAATTAACCCAGCACCATGGTACATCAATGACCTCTGTGATTAGCCATTGCATTGACAACTTACTTAAAGGACTTTCTGCACTGATGTGTAAGAAAGAGTCAGAGTCTGTGAAAAGATCTAGAACTCTCCTGCCCTAGTCAGACTCCCACTGGTGTTTGCGCTCTGTCACATCAGACCTCCATGTATCACCATCACTCCAACCCTGAGGGACCTGTGCCTCAAAGCTAAGTTCTATGAAACATTCTCTAACCACTCTGCTCAGCATCTTTCTCACTAGTTTGCTCTATCTTTGGTTCTCTGTGACAAAAACTTAACAACAGACTACCAGTTTTCTATCTCCAGCTTATACATTTGGGGTGACAACAGTTTCCCAAGAGCTTAATTGTTCTGATGCGAACTTTTCATCAGGTTTCTTCACCATGTCTGACAGATTCCAGTCATCCACTGTCATCAGATATCATCACAGAGGGGCTTAGCAGCTGCTTGAGGCCTTCAGCAATCTTGACTTTTAACATTCTTCCACCAACCTCTGCAGAGAAAGCACCTAGTGCTGTCAGAAAATACAGTAAATTAGCTTCATTTTCTGATGGTGAGAACGTGAATTAAGTTAATATAAACAGAAAAGTTACATGACAGCTGGTAGAGAACTCTCCTGGGACGTCTCAGCAAGTGTTGGTGTGATTCCAGATGTGACAATCTGAACTTAAGACAAATAAGCAGGAGAATTCCTTCTATTCAACCATTGGTCAGGGTTGTGAGGCTTATGACTGCGGGCCTTAGGCCAGTAGGCAGGTTACACCCTGGACTTAAAGGCCAGTTATAGAACTACCATTTATCCTAACACACATACATTTTGCAAGGAAAACCAAAAATTAGCACAGTGACACAGACAAGGGGAAAACACATTGTTCAGTCTCAGAAAGAAGTCCTAATGGGAGTGGGTGGCCTAGTGGTAGCGTCGTGGGCTTTGGCGCGAAGGACCCGGGTTCCCCGACACGACCCCTAGGTGAACCACTGTGGACCCCTGAGCAAGGTCCTTAACCCCCACCAACTGCTCCTGGGCTCTTTAAGTAGCAGCCACTAGCCTGGTACACCAGCCTGACTAAGGGAATGTATGAGATACACGACAAGTCAGTCTGGATTCCCTCCGCTGGAGACTGATTTCCAACGCGAGACAAGAGGCAGGACTAACAGGAGGACAGTGAACCGGAGAGAACCAGACTGTAGCTGGCGTAGCTCGGCACTCTGTTGCTATGGCGACGCCGGAAGTCAGCGTTTACACGTTGTTTTTCCCTCTCTATTTAATGTAGTTTTCTTGTGTATATTAACATAGAATGTTTGGTTTTATTATTATAAATTCTCTGTTACATGTCAGCATTGTTTATTGCTGAAATACTAATATGAGAAAGCGTTTGTGTCGCACGTCATGTGACTATGACCCGAAAGCTGTTAGTTACGCACCAAAACAGAGCAGAAACAGCGGTGGAGACGTCGGAGGAGTTTAACATTCATCTGTTAATAATTCTACTATTGGTCTGGTCAATTTTTTACCGGAGTGGAAATCACTTCCCAATGGAGGGAACCCAGACTGACTTGCCGTGTTTCTCATACATGGTGTTAGTCAGGCTGGTGTACCAGGCTAGCAGCCCACTGCTCTCTGGTACCACTGTACAGAGATGGGTGAAATGCAGAGCCTTAATTTCCCCTCGGGGATCATACAAGTATAACAACAAACCAACCAAACAAACAAACAAAAAAAACCTTCGAACCACAAACTTTGTCATTGAGAGGCAATTGAGAGTAGTCCTTTAAAAATGTCCTTTAGATAAAAAGTTTAACTACACTGTCAAAGTATTTGCCAAATACTTTTTAATAGAGGAGTTTGACAAATGGATTTACCAAAACAACTCCTTGACTCCTTTGGCAAAGTCAGACAAGTTTTAGACTGGGACTCGTGGAATTTGAATCCACTTCTCGTGATCTGACTCTTTCAGAAATAATGGGACAGTAGTTCCTCCTTTGCTGCCACTTAATGTTTCACCAAACTACTGTCCTCTTTGTTTTCTTTGTAACTATGTTTGCTTGGATCTGCTGGAAGATGGCTCCTCTGTGAATAACCAGTTGGTTGCCCAAAATTGACAAAACTCCTTGCAAGTAACTGTGCCAAGCAAAATTATTTCAGGACCCAAATGCTTTTGGATTAAAAGCTTCTTTAGGATTATGCATACATAAAATTGTACCGAACAAGGAAAAATAGTGAATTGCCAGAGAAAGCAACACATTTTTACTGGTTCGTTTTCAAAGTCTTGTGGTCTTTGCACTATTTTAGGGGATCTCCATATTTCAAGTAAGAGTGAAAACTATTATACAATTCATCAGTGCTTTAATGAAATGCTGATCTTATAGAAACAATAGCACAAAGCAGGAACCTCATATCTGTGACAATGAGCGGTGCTACTGAAACCAATGTTTCATTGTTTTTAAATGGCACCAAAGTAGAAGTGATGGACATGTTAAGATTCAGTAGTGAATCAGGCTTTGAGACCACAAGAGAAATCTCCCTGACAAATTAAGTCCACCCTTAAGGGGTCTTTCAAAAAGAAAAGTAGCAAAGCCCATCCAGAATGTTGTCATACTCAGAGCTGCAAGAAGGCTGTTGATACCGTCTCATCTTCCTTTTTAGAGTGTGTTTTCAGTCATGAAATTGATTTTGCCATTACTGTCTTTTATCCCTGCTACTGGTACTTTTTTGTCATCTTGATTTTTTTTTTTTTTTTTTTTTTTTTTAAGCCTGGAAAAAAACATGATTTTTTTTTGTACCTAAGGTGGTTTTGAAGTTTAAAGAGATTGAATAAAAAGACTTAATCATCCTCTGTTTTTTCAAAGATGTCAGAATGTGTCAGGAAGGCCCTATCTGTGGATTAAAGGTTGCTTGCTGGCTTATCTCTCAGTGAGATATAGTCAAAGTCAAATACTTTAGCTACACAAAAAGAACTAAAGAGAAGTCAGGGAAAAAAAAAAGCTAAATAGCTTGAACAGGGAAAGAAAAACAATTTCAAATGAAAAAAGAACTGGAAAGAGATTATGACAGCCAGAGCAATGGGAAGATAATGTGCTTCATATCAGTAGATTAGTAAAAAAAAAAAAAAATACATAGATTGGGAAACAACTTTTAATAACTTTCAGTAACTTTGTATAATATTTACACCTAAAATCAATTGACATGAATTAGTGATCTTGTAAGAAAACTTAAGTCTTTACAATAATAAAATTAGCATCCAACAGAAATAGAGGAGGCAGTTATTAAAACTTCCTTCTGCAATAAAACCCTCTTGAAACTTTCCCAATTCCCAAGTATTTAAACCATGATAAAGCCTCAATCTTAAAGCCATGAAAAGCCATGGAAAGTTTAGAGGATTAGATTTAGCATTTTAAAAACATCATGTAGTTGTATATCTACAGAGATTATGTTAATTTTTGTATAACATGTTAAAAATGTGGAGAATTTTAAATAAGTCCCATTTACTGAACACCCTTACAAATCCCACGTGCTCTTCAACTATTTATTTTAAGGCACTGAACATTCATTTATTCCCAGACTGAAAGATTCCCACATTTAGAAGTTTAAGTTATGTCCAATGTTTCGATTCTTTTCACATTGCTCCATTTAACACCTTTTAAATAGTGTACTGTTTGAAAACTGTGGCTTGCTTAATAATGTGAGACAACCTCCTTCAGAAGTTTGATTTAATTAAGATAATATGGAAAACAAATGCTCAAACATGTCTGCGATTGCTATCAGTGATACAAACCGACATGAGAAACAACACAAGCTAAACAGGTCTCAGAAAAACTAAAAGCAAAATGTTTAATCAACTAAAATTCTACATGCAGAATAATTTTGAACACAGTAATATTTACATTTGTCAGGGGATTTTTGTGGCTGCATGGCAGTGTGTTGGTCAGCACATCTCTGGGTTGGTCCTACAATGGAGGGGTACACCCTACTTTTGCTGAGCAGCTGTGATAGGCTCCTTAGACAACACAATGGAATAAGTGGGTATAGATGATGGATGGATTTAGTAAATTATTTGTAAATCATTAACATCACAGCACTATTAAAAGATTTATGAGTAGTTCAAAGAACAAACGGATTTAAGGTAAAGGCACATCGAGAAAAGTTTCCATCAGGAAAAAGCATCTTATTGAGAAAGCAGATATTAAAAAGTCACTGAGGAGCAGCAAGCAGGTACTTGAACCTGCTGATTTTAATGGAATCCCAAGAATGTCGCCATGCAGGATACTCCTGAGGCCTAATCTGTATTTCAGCCGCCCTCAACCAGCACTCACAAACAGAAATGTTTTAGCATAGACTGGATGGTCGAGATGGAAGAAGTTCTGGGTGGTTGGCAGACAGCCACCATGTCTGAGGCAGTCTGCAACATCAGCAAGGTGGAGGTGGTGTAATGTTTTGGGCTGGAATGATGGAGAGTTACATGGTAGGTCCCATTTAGGGTACCTGGAGGTATCAAAATGGCCTCTATAAATAAGAGCAGTTTCTAATTAAAGAGGAACAAATACCTTAATATTTTTTTAAATGCAAGACAACATCCATTGAACGCTTTACCACTATAAACATAAAGGGAGAAAATCTCATGTGGTCACCATCATCCCCATCCGTGTCCAACCTCATGGAGAACCTGTGAAGCGTTACTAAAAGGAATGTCTATGTAGGACAGGATGGTATTCAAATATTCACAGACTTCAAAATTCAAATGGATGAGAGCAGTGGTATCAAAGCAGGCTCCGATGTTAACATGGAACTGGATCTGTGAAAATGTTTTCAGAAAATGATCTACTACAGTACGTAATGCAAAACAAACAAACAAACAAAAACAAAAACAAAAAATACAGATGTACATTTTTTCAGGTTTTGACAACCAATTTAATGTTTTGAAACTGTTATGTAGAATGATTTGGAACAGCGTATGTTGAGTGATTTGCAATAAATAAATAATTAAATAAAACAGAATAAAATGAAATAAAATAAAACAAAAATGTTATTATTATTGGTAGTTTTCTTAAATAAATTCAAGATTAATACATAATGTTCTATCAATATGCTTTTTATTTTTTAAAAAGTCATATTCACCTAAAATCAATTGACATGAATTAGTGATCTTGTAAGAAAACTTAAGTCTTTACAATAATAAAATTAGCATCCATCAGAAATAGAGGAGGCAGTTATTAAAACTTCCTTCTGCAATAAAACCCTCTTGAAACTTTCCCAATTCCCAAGTATTTAAACCATGATAAAGCCTCAATCTTAAAGCCATGAAATGCAGCGATGGAAAGTTTAGAGGATTAGATTTAGCATTTTAAAAACATCATGTAGTTGTATATCTACAGAGATTATGTTAATTTTTGTATAACATGTTAAAAATGTGGAGAATTTTAAATAAGTCCCATTTACTGAACACCTCACAAATCCCACGTGCTCTTCAACTATTTATTTTAAGGCACTGAACATTCATTTATTCCCAGATTGAAAGATTCCCACATTTAATTAATTAAATAATTAAATAATAATAATAATTCATATTCATATTCAAGTCATATTCACTGTCATTTGCATTGATCATTTGAGAGAAATGAACAAAAACAGAATAATATTGTAATTTGGAACACAGTGCATTTGTTTATGAGGCATTTTGTATTGACAAATACAAAAAAAAAAAGGAAAAAGAAAAAAAAATGTATTGACAGGTGAACCTGATGGAAAATGCTAAAGATAGAGTCAGGAAGATGGAAAATATTACAGATCTACGAGATCTGTAACATTTCAGTTGAATGACCTTTTTGTTACATTGACAAAATAAAATATAATCCTTCCTAAAATAGGCTCAAAAAACAGAAAAACAAAAATCTCTTAAGGTCCCAAAAACTTTATAAAGCCTTTGTAAGCCCCTGCTTTTCATTACACGAAGCAGCCATAAATGGGATATTGCACAACTACTTTAAAATATGTTCAGTAATTATTAAAAAAGAGGGGGTATGGACAAAGTTCAAGCCCCATCAGACCTAAAGTGCTTCTAGTTTTTAATCTCAGCTATTTGTCATTGTTTCATTTGATGAATAAGGAGGGAAAACATGCAACATAAAATGCTACCATCTCACAATTTCTGTGACATTATGGACAAATAGACTTATTACACATTTTTTTTTTTTTAGACTGGGCTCTTAAAAACCATGCTGCCTCAACTTTTGCAAAATAAACTACACAAAAGCACAGACTGGTGACAGCCTATAGCATCATTTTAGTTTTCATCTTCACACACGACTTTCATCAGTTCCTTCTAACCTTGTCATATTTAATTCAAGTAATCACACACACTTATATACACCAACCTAAGGGAAATGCCTAAGCAGCGGCAGACAAACTGAAAATTGTCCCCAGACTCAGGGATCCAGGAGACAGACAACCTCTCCGTGAGGTCAGCTCTTAAGTGTCAGATCAAATAATTGGATTCCCATTTTTCAGCTACAAGCACACATGGCCCACACTCAGCAGATCCCAGCAAGAAGGAAGAGGATCTAAAGTGGCCAGAGGGAAGAAATGTCTGAGCCAGAGATACTTTTTTCTACAGCAATGTTTTAAAAAGTAGATTAAAAGCATCAAAACATAATCCAGTTGTACAGTCAGAGGCATTCAGGCAGAGACAAAGGCAATGGTCTTGTTTCAGTGGATTCAGAGGCAGCAGTTAAAACCCTGCAATAAATCATAATTTTGCATTCTCCCTCAGGTACAAAAATACAATATTAAACATCTGAAAATTTAAATGGCTCAGTGACCCTTTGATGCTAAAGGGTAAAATCTAGTTGATGTGATATTGATACTGTGAAAAGGACAAATGCAGCACATGACAGGAGGGGAAGAAACTGTGCGTAACCTAATAGAGGTAATAGCTCAATCAAAGCATTCACATTTTTCACGGTAATCTGATATTCCTAATAATCCATGTTTATGTGATTCATTTGATAATCAGGTTTGTCTGCAGGGCCATGGGGTGCATCTTCACACCTCAACGCAGGGAGAAAAATGGAAGCATTTGCAGGTTCTTATTGGTTGTCTTGTTGAATTTACTTTGATTTTCCACTACCTCCAGCAACAAGGAGAAATTTCTTGCATCCCAGTCTTCAGTACAACTGCTCTTGTAAATGTGCCAAATGGAAATATAAAAAATAAAAATGATGGTGTTGTTGAGACTTCACAGTGAACTGGAAAATCAAGTGTTAATTATGTTACTTGCATGTTACTTATAAATTTGACATTGCTCCTAGGCACTGCATTATGGTTAGATTAATAAGAAATATTCCATATTATGCAGGGAACAGAGACATTTTTTGCCTCCCATCTTCATTTATCTCTGCGGAAGCTACCCCTGCGGTGGTAATCAAAGGAATGAGATCAAGGCATTTCTACATCATGCTATTTATCAGCAGGTATCACTTGAAACACCGAGTCTCAGTTCATTTAATTTGAACTCTGATCCAGTGTGTCAAAGTGCATCTAATAACCACACAGCGAGTGTTATGAGTGGGAAATAAAGTTGATGAAATATAGGCTATTGCATGCCCTAAGGTTAGTCTGTTGTTCCTGTGAGGCTACATAATCAATGTAACATAATTTTACCATCCTATTAACAGAAGTTATTCTTTTTGTGTATTTCCCATTTTATCTATTCATCTCTAATTGTAAGTCTGCCTGGACTAGCACGCATTCATCTTAACTGCAACTTATCTTGAAGCAGCAGAAATGCTATAAGATGTAATTAATCTGCAGAACCAAGATATGGATGTTAACTGGCTGCCATAAAAATTGCTTGTTAGATTTCTACCAAGTCTCTCACGAGCAAGTTGCTCAATTTCTTCATGAGTCGCTCAAGCAAAGACTTTCTTTTTCTTTTTTAAATCCAAACACAGAAATGAGCACTATGATGCTACCCACTGGTATGAAGTCTCGATTTCAGCATAGAGGCATTTAACCACAGACCGATTTCCTCAGGAGTCCAGCTAAATCAGTCAGGAAGATTTCAGGCAGTCAGTATTTTTGTTTTTTACATGCTTGTTTTTATGATGGCAAAATAGACTTATTCAAATAAAATTGTTGGAACTATTGGACTTACAGATCTGGGCATGAAAAAGTTCCTCCTTTATCTGCCAGAAGAACTGCACTATCACTGGCTGAACGGCTTGTCCCGCAAATACGGCATCAGGTACGGTGTCCAAACTTGGCGTGTAGAAACATCCTTGTTCCGGGCATTCATTTATGCTCTGAAATCATTTCCCCTGGGCACACAGGTGTTTCTCTGTGCCATTGAATTAGCAGACAAGTCGCTGGTAAGTGGCTGGTAAGTGGCTGGCAGTCGGCTGAAAGGGGAACATTTCATGCCCAGATCTGTCGGCCGATTTTTTTTTCTCAAAGGCATCTGTCATTCATCTTGTATTCTCCCTCTTCCCTGCGTTCTCTTAAGTCAGTAAAAGTCAATCCAGTGCCTTTCACTTTCCTCTTTTTCCATGATAATGTACTCTTGCATTTTTTTGCTGGCATGTGACTCAACACTGTAATGTAAAATGCAGCTGCACGTGATGCCCCAGACTGGAGGATTCCTAGGATGCTGCAGGGAGACGGCTGGGAGTGTTTATAATAAATGTCAGTCTGCCATTAAAACAAATCAGGAGTACAGAGTTGATGCCAGTAAGTGAAACATAAATTCTTCTCTCTTTCAAATTCAGTAATATTACATAGAAAACATGAGGTGTGTTTAACCTACTTATAACAGCTGATCTAAATTTAATATCCTGTGATGTCCACTGGCATTTGTGTTGTAGTGCAAAAAGCCCCACTGAAGACTCACACATGTGAGAGGAACATTGATGACTTCTATCAAAATATTTCAATGTACAATACCATATTTAGAATATTTTGGCCTCAGGAACTCTCCTAACCTCCCTCACATCCCAGTTTAGGAGTTTGACTTCTGAAAGAAAATACAGTACACCCTGGCAGCCTCTAACCTGCTGTCAGATGTAAAAGCAGAAGTGCTTAAAAGTTCAACACTGTTAACGTCTTCTAGGAGCTGGCTCCAAAACATCTTTGGGTCTAACAGACTCTTATTCAAAGAAATAAATGTCAATACATTTTAGTTGTTATAGGGGACATTAAGTAAATTCATTCCATCTGTTCATAAGGGTAGACTTTCTACAAATAGATATTAATTTTCAGAGGAAAATATTTTTGTCAACCAGCTCCTGACAAATGGTGAAGCTGCACAGCAGTTTGTAAAGCAGTTGGTGATGAATAACTAACTACATCCATCTTTAAGGGACAGTAATATTGTAGATGGATTGGATTTTTTGTAGAGAAAATAGATGCTTAATGTCAATTGCATTGTATGTTTGGTAGCATGACTGAGAACTGTCCAAATCTAATTTCTATATCAACTTAATTCAGTTTTGGGTGAGGGGGTCCTGGAGCCTAACTGCTCCGACTGCGCAATGCGTCATCCAACTGCGTAAGGACGGAGACCCCTCCAGTCTTCATAGTTCTCCGTCATGGTGCCTGATACGCAATGCAATTTCCCATCCGATCAGTAGGGGTCGCTACGCATGACTAGCCTGATCCTATGATGCCAATGGTCGGTAACCTCTGTGGTTATTTTGCTTCCGGTTACAGTGAGCAATGGTGTCCGAGACAGAAAGACTGTTGTTGTTGCTGCAACTGAATAACACTGAAACAGAGATACTTTTGATGCAAAAAATAAAGACGATGGGGAGAATGTGGTATTTTCTCACTTTTTTGGCCAAATCGTCTTTGGTTGGACTCATATCTGCGTCTTCGTCGGCTAGCTGGTTTAAAAATGGCGCTGCAAGTGTTAATGTAGTGGTAGACTAATCACAGCCCTTGCCGTTTCCGTTGTCCCTTGACAGAGTGACAGACACTTAAAGACAACAGAGAGGCTCTCTGACAGGCTCTCCGTAACCTACGTAGAGCACATACGGACAACTATAAATTAGGCTTATGTGGCAAGAGGCAGGGAACACCTGGGTGGGTCACCAGTCCATCACAACACGCAGACAAGTAACCAATCACACTTAATCCTGGAGTCAATTGAGAATAATTAATTAACCTAACATGGTAAAAATACCAAGGGAGAACCCACGCATGCACAGGGAGAACATGCAAACTCCACACAGAAAAGCCAGAGCCAAGAATCAAACAAGAATCCTTCTGGCTGTGTGCCAACAGTGTTTCACCACACCACCATGCAGCCTGTAAATGAGAGGTATCTATGATTATATTTGAGGGTCATGAAAATGTCCCAGGGGAGGCAAGGCATGAAATTATCAGAAAATCATCCTTAAATAGAAGAGAGCTCCTCCAAACCCTCAATCAACACGAAAGCAGGGTTTCTATTGTTGTTTTTTTAAAGCAGCTTCATACATTTCAAGTTACAGTACCTGGGAAAGATGAAAGAATGTGACTCACCCGTTTTTTCTGTTATGACAGTAAATCATTGGAGATCCTAATTCATGAATGTTCTCGCCATCTTCCTCATGGTAAGCAGTAGGCTATGGCCCAATACTCCACAAAAGGCATCCTGTCTTCTCCTAAGCTCTTTTCCTTGATATTCTTTGGGGGGCTGATAGGTGAAATGTGTTCAAGACAACTACATTGAAAGGAGAATCTGACCTCAATTCTAGGCCAACTATTTCTTCTATTGAATTAAAACAGGACCAATGTAGCCTACAGTGCCACCATCTGGTGAAACTAAGAAGCCGAGTTTATTTGCTTCAAGCTAGTCAATAAATTTAAGTCTGACTAATTCCTCCTTCTGGCTTTTCAAAAGATCATCTTAGATTTTTGCCACTAGTAAATATAGAAGCCACACCATTGACTAAAAACACTGCAGAGCCAGTGAACATTGAGTAAAATAAAGTGACACTCAGAGGATAGTTGAGCTGCCTGATAGTATGAGATGAAAAAACAACACTGTACCGCAGATAAACTCAAGTGATGCAGCATTTTCAGAACAACTCTCCCACCAAAATTTCTTTTTTTTTTTATGTCCCACTAATGGTAAAAATCCCATTTTCGATCCACACAACTTTTTTTTTTCCATGTTCAGTGATGAACGTTGCACCCTCGTGGGAGCACTAACAGGAGACTGTTGCTCTTATTTTATTTGCCAACTACATTTGCTTTGATAGCTGCATTTTATGGTTTGCTTGCTGTTGTTTATCTGCATCTGCATGACTTGAATTTAATGCAGAGTGTGGGGCGGTGAATTAGAGTACTGATAAAAAAAAAAAAAAAAAAAACAAGCATTATGTTAAAATTGCCTCTCTTTTTAATGTGCACTGAAAAACAAGAAAGTATTGTGTGGTGGGGATTCAAAGATGCACTTTATATGGAACTTAATTATTCCATTATGGTAATATAGCACAGATATTGACTATACAACCAGTGTGGTTTAGTCTAATAAGGCTGCTGTTTATGAATATTGTATTTAGATGGTATGTTTGATGAGCAGGAGTTGAGACATTATTTCTCGTTTTAAAATAATCCTTCTATAAAATATGCAGCCATAACCCTTATTTATAGTTTCCATGTTGAAGAATATGTATTAATCTTTAAATCAATTACATTTAAAATCATTAAAAAAAAAGCAAAACAAACAAAAAAGGCAACTTTTCTTTCTCCAAAGCTCTGAAGATCGTATCACAGCCCATGACAGTGAAGGAAGATGCCAACTGAGCATTTCAGAGGAAATTATTCATAATGTGATGCTGCCATATGGAAACAATTTCATGTTATCTGTCAATGAAAAACTGAAACAATCACAGCATGTTTTGATGAAAAAACCGTCTTCACAGATCACAGATTGTGCTTATAATGCATCTGATCTGTGTGCTAAAGTCTAAGCTAAGCTACAGTGATCTGCATGAACAGGTGGATGAGAAATATATGAAACCAAAATAACAGGACATGAATCTTATCAAACCTCAGAAGAAATATGGATGTGTTGCCTGGTAGGTTTGGACAGGCACAGAGAGGCTGAAAGCTGAGGAAGCCCATTCACTTTGGATAATGTGTGAGAAATGAGGATGGACGCCACTGGATGTCAAACTCTGTAGGAAAAACTAAAAGATTATTGATCGGGCTGCCAGTAAACCCCACTGTGTAAGTGGAAATGCTGGCATGAGAGATATCTACAAAAGTGTCAAAACAAGCTGAGCGCAGCGCCGCTGAGCTGTTGTTCTGTGTGACCTGAGAATTCACAGAATCTGGAAGGTGCCGATGACAAAAACCCTGATTTTTCTGATGTCCAGGGACAATCCCTTAATTTTTTGTTTGTTTACTCAGTGTTTCCAAGTTCACTATAAAAGTCAGTGGCAGGAGCATTATTGCGATATCTATTAAAATGTGCCCACTATCAATCACGTACAAATATTTACAGATCAGTTTCTGTCTTTTTTAAAGAACAAACAGCTTTGAAATCCACTCATACCCTCAAAGATTTATCACCGAGTAACAGAACAAATACTGTAAACTTAGTGTAAAAATTAAAGAAATTTGTGTTTGTGCAATTATTCCTCTATCGGAATTCCAATTGTGTTGTATTATACATCATCGTAAAGCCTGATTAGTCATCTAACTTCATCCTTCTTGATGTTAACACTGCCTCCCACAGAGGCAGGATGGGGGGGCACTACCTACATGTTTTGCTGTGTTGCCCATGAAAGAAGCAACATCCTTTTAAGGTATATCTCACAGTAAAGGGAACTTCTCAGGCTTTCCAGTTATTGTTACCTTTAAGTGGAGAAATAATCTACTAAGCTAAAATTTCTATCCCCAACTTGATGGTCATCTTGCTTCTTATGAGCGATGGCAGCTTTGCTAGTCTTTTGACAGCTGGATGAGTGGGGAAGGAGTATGAAATAATCCGTCCATAAAAGCGACTGATGTTAGCCCTCCGCTTTTCAGGCAAGCCAGCTATACAGATGCTGCTGGCTGTGATCTATTTTCGAGGTCATCTGTTTAAAGTTGGAGGCCCAACTTGGAGGCTCTTGTTTTTTCCGGATAGGGCTGAACAGGTGGTTCGGAGAGTTTCAGTCAGGACTCATGTTGTTCAGTGCTGTTTCCATGTGTTGAATTGTCTGATTGTGTCGGTCGATAATTTCTCAGTCAGCAGAGTGCTGTTTCAAAAGCTTGGCTACGCTGTGGTCCTCCACTGACTTTAAAAGTTTCTCTGTGTCTCCAGGCTTAGCGGTGCGTTAGTTTGTTCATTTTGGTTAGTTTGCATTTCAGCACTTGGGCGATTTTTTGGAGATTGTTCATCTGCTTGTTTGGCTTTTTGCTCATTTTGTGTGTGTTTCCACACAGGTTTCTGGTAAGAAATCTCCTTGAATGCAACATACTCCACAATTTCCAAAACCAGAAGTCTTTTGAAGTTTTATAACTGAATTATTTGACCATTTTCTAAGTGACTGCATCTGAAAAAAAAAAAAAAAATCCCAATAAGATATGTCAAACAGACCAGAGTTTGGTATGCCCATTATACAGTACCTGTAACTTTATTACTAATTGACTCTACCTACAGTATAAGCTTTATAAGTATATTTCAAAGTCAAAATGGGGGAAAAAGGTGGACCTGACTCTGAAAGTGAATCATGTTTATCCACCTAAATGTGAAAAAATGGCCCAGCCTCTCTCCTCCGCGCTTCATACTTTTAAAAGCATGACATCATTATGAAGCAAATTCAAACCAAGTTTTTATATCTTTCACCGAGTGGAAGATATAAAAACCTCAATATAAAGTCCAGATCACTGAGTTCTGGAGTGACGGTTGTTTTGGGTTGTTGAAAGAAATATCACTGCCACTTCTTTCTTTTTCTTCTTCAGATGTACTGCAACACAACCCTTTCTCTGCACTCTACAGGCACACTGTCTTCAGTTTCACAGTTTGTTTTCTGCTCCAACTGTCTGCTGTAAAACAGACTGGTGTTTACCTTTCCCCATCATGTTCTGCACAGTTGTAGTTATTACAGGTGGACTCAACTCAGGGTGCAGAAATAAAACAGGGAGTATAAATCTCAACGTGACATTTCAGTTTCACATCCTTCACTCAGTTTGCGAGCATTTCTCTTTGATTTCCCATTTTCGGGTTTTGCATGAAGATTTTCGATAATAATGGATTTTCCATGCATTACAGATATACAGTGGGTATGGAAAGTATTCAGACTCCTTTAAACTTTTCACACTTTGATTCATTGCAGCCATTTGCCAAAATCAAAAAAGTTCATTTTATTTCTTATTATTGTACACTCAGCACCCCATCTTGACAGAAAAAAAAGAAATGTAGAATTTTTTGCAAATTTATTAAAAAAGAAAAATTGAAATATTCATAAGTTTTCAGACCCTTTGCCCAGTACTCAGTAGAAGCACCTTTTGAGCTAGTAGAGCCATGAGTCTTCTTGGGAATGATGCAACAAGTGTTTCACACCTGGATTTGGGGGTCTTCTGCATTCTTCCTTACAGATCCTCTCCAGTTCTGTCAGGTTGGATGGCGAATGGTGATGGACAGCCATTTTCAGCTGTCTCCAGAGATGCTCAGTTGGGTTTAGGTCACGGCTCTAACTGGGCCAGTCAAGAATGGTCACCCAAAGGTCACTCAGTTTGGCTGCACGGCCGGGTCTAAGAAGAGTTCTGGTCGTCCCAAACTTCTTCCATTTAAGGACTATGAAGGCCACGGTGCTCTAAGGAACCTTTAGTTCAGAAATTCTTTTCTAACCTTGTCCAGATCTGTACCTCCCCACAATTCTGTCTCTGAGCTCCTTGGACAGTTCCTTCGACCTCGTGATTCTCATTTGCTCTGACATGCACTGTGAGCTATAAGGTCTTATACAGGTGCGTGTCTTTCAAGAGCAATCAGTTAAATTAAACACAGCTGTACTCCAGTGAAAAAGTAAAACCATCTCAAGGAGGATCACAAGAAATGGACAGCCTGTGAGTTAAAAATGAGTGTCACTGCAAATGGTCTGAATATCTTTTTGACCATGTAATACTTCAGTTTTTCTTTTTTAATTAATTTGCAAAAATTTTTACATTTCTGTTTTTTTTTCTGTCAAGATGAGGTGCGGTGATGAGTGTCCATTAAGTAATGAGAAATAAAATTAACTTTTTTTTTTATTTTATTTTAGCAAATGGCTGCAATGAAACAAAGAGTAAAAAGTTTAAAGGGGTCTGAATACTTTCCGTACCCACTGTAATACACTCATCAATATGAATTAATCCCCGTCACTTTTTAACCTTTTGTATTTATGCAAGCATGCATCACAGCTGAACAGAATAACTTCTAGTTTGAGATGTTTGAGAGAACTTTCAGACAGTTTCAAAATCTCCACATGGTCCAACTAATATAATTTGGATGTGTGGAGGGCAATCATAACTCTCTGATCCATTTCTCGTGGGCATGCCTAAAAGGTCAAAACCAGTGGTTAGAAATTCATGAGACTATCAAGCTTGCTTTTGGTCAAGACATCCCATTTGCACCTCACTGATATATGCCAGGTGACCGGCAGTTGCCCAGGGCCTTCTTGTGCCTCGAGTGCACTTTATATCTAGAGTATATTACATGGAGTAAAAAACTGTTTTTTCCCCACAAAACTGCAAATCTGTGGAAGGAACCCTCAGCAAGCAGAATTTTATTTGAAGTATAAAGCGATACACTGTATCAATTCATGATTGGAAATACACACCATGCACCTTAAATAATAAACAGAATATTATAGAATATACTAAGAGCACATCCCGGATACATTCTTATCATTTACAAACTTTGCAAACAAAGAAATGTATTGGCGTCTACATATGAAAGCTACTTTGTGGTTACAGAACATTTCTGTTTCAGTGAGCACAGATTGAAAACCTCGGAGCAATTCTTTATATTCTGTCTGGCCAAATTAATCAAAATGTATTCCATGCTGAAATATGAATGCTCATTAACGAGTTATGAATCTTGTAGCACTAATGGCAGCTGGATAAAAAGGACCTGCATGCGTGTCCCGGCACAATCTCCCACTCTCGCTACTTTGTCTGCAAGTCTCCCGGGATCCCAGGGAACTCATCTATCTGTAAGGGGAAAGAACAAGGTTTTTTGATTTTATTTTTGGCGTATATAAATTATTCAGAGTGCATCCCCCTACATTTATCTCGGATGGAGCCCGGCTGCTCAGTTGGTTTCGAACTCTCTCGAACTCTCGCTCCATCTGTCTTTCTCTTGCTCACCCTCCGTGTTACACAACCCCCAACCTCTACACGGAGCAGATAAGATCTGTCTTTACCTCATCTCAGGAACCTTGGCAGGCACTCTCAAGAATATTGATCATGACACTGTTGTGTGGCAGACCTCTGCAGCTGCAGCACACAGAGCAAAAACTCTTTGGGGCGCATAGACAAGGATTTTGACTCCATGTTACCCTGTCAGCTTGGTTGCCCACATCTCAAAGCAAGAAAAGATTTCACGTGGAGGTACAAACATAGCGTGAGGCTCTCTGGGACTTGTATTAAGGACTCTGAACAGTGTCACTGAATTATTAATCTAGAGCGAAGTTGAAGCTAACTCTTTGTCTTGTCCTACCCAACTGGCGAGACAAAGGCTCTCTCAGACCAGCCTGGAAAAACCAGAACACAAAAGAGGCTCTACGTCACTGTTACTCAGGTGTTTTTGAACAACAAATCTGACACAGAGTTGTTTAAGTAAGCTCAGCTGTGGATGCACTGGACAGTTCCCTGGAGGGAATCTACTGTACAGGAATCAAGACTATGAAGTAGAGCAGAGCTAAAAAAGAACAAGTATGCAAAAGAACTTGCCTGCTCAGCAAAAACATTCCCTAGATGAATAAAAGCTCAACTAAGTTAATCCTGTGACAATCTGAAGACGCAGTGCTGAACATTACTGCTTTGCATATCATTATTCAAGCTGAACTGTCAGATATAGTAGGTCCCATCACAATCTGCAGCAGCCTTATGGTATATTTATGTAGATCTGCAAAATTCAGAGTGAAGTCTTTACACATTCTCCTGTTGCTGAAAAGGCGAGATTATGTAGAACCTTGGTGACTCATGAAGCCATAAATCTCACCTTCAGGTGGGTCAATCTGCTTCTTATTATACACCCAAACAAAAAGAGATATTTTCAGTTATGATGAACTTGTCAAGTTGAATTCTGAAACTATGTGCAAAAAAGGATGTAGACAGTTCTCTAATAGTTAGGCCCTGAATTCAAAACATTTGAGTCAATTAACACCTCCCAGTTCATATGATTAATTGAATACCGATGTACTGGAAGAGTTGTATTTTTCCAGCCTCAGTGCTAATTGAAGGAGAAACTGTAAGTGGAAAAGAAATCTTTGCCCTAGTTACCATGATTGTTTCAAAGAAGCCATGAACCTTGCAGCTCTCTAAGGGTAAGCAACCTCGTAAGAAAACAATTTTCTGAGAACATTTCACATTATTCACGCTTAAAAAGGGTCACTGGGTTTTACGCAAGTAGAGTTTGAATTTTTAACATCTTTTTATCGTTTTTCAAGGTTCACTAGTTTAAGCACACCAGTCTGATTTAACAAAGCGCTCTTACAACCTCTAACCTGAAAATTTCTTAGTTTGCAACAACCTGTTCTCATTCTCATGTAATGTTATGTAAACAGTACTGGCATCTCTGAGGCCCAGTCCATATTTGCACTTATTAAAAGTATGCAGGAAGATGAGCACTATCCTTATATCGAAAACCCCTTTGTCACAAAGCAGATGAGATGATTGAATGACAAAAAAAACCCAAAACAAACAAACAAACAAAAAACAGCCTGAGTAATCTTTTGGAAAAGTCCAGATTTATCTGGTAACAAATCATCCTAATGTCATGCTACATTTCTTCACTTCCCATTGAAGTAAATCTCATAAAGATCAGATTTAGGTAATGTCATGTTGCATTTACATGTGCAATAAGTTTAAATAAACTCCTGAACATTAAAGGGGAACACTGTAGTGGCACGCACTCATTTAACCTTTTTAGTGCTTTTTAAAGGAACAAAAAAGTCCACAAAAAGAGAGGGAGTATGGAGATTGTGGTATAAGATGTAGATCTTTCACCCGAGAGCAAGGGTTCAAGTCCTATCCAAGGCTTTGGTAATTTTTTTTTCTGCTTTATTTTCTTGTTGTTCCCCTGCTTCCCTCTCATTGTTTGTTCAAGTTAAGGAAGAGGTCATGATACAGCTTAAATTATGGTTCTTCCACAAGATTAACCCTTCGCACAGAAATATGACACTAAGGGACACCTATATTATTATTGTGTGAATCCAGGTCCCAATTACAGTAAGTGCATTTCTTTAATTCTTGTCAATAATAACTTAAATGTAGACACTTTCACTGCATTTTGTCAGGATAATCCAGCAGATTAAACAGTACACAATGATAACAACTACCTAACCTATTATTATAAATCATAATAAACAGTGTAAATTGCTTTCAATAATGCTCATCAATTGCTTTATATCTTAATTTTATCACCATTATATTGTATATACCACTGAGCCTTTGCAAAAAAAAAAAAAAATGGTGGTGAGTGCCAGCTACAAGAGGAATAAAATTTGTAGTGCAAATCACCAGATCAAGAATGGCATTCAATCCACATGTTTATGATAAACAAGCAAACAAACATCTGAATAGAACATGCAAAAATCTGTTATAAACAATGCTTGAATGAATATCAAATATTGTTTCAATATGAAATAACCTTACTAATTAATGGTATATGGTATATATTTTATACTATTATCAAATCTCTGTTTTTGACTTGTGCAATGGCTGAGTGACATTGTTATCATCTCACATCACACAGTCACCAACAGTGTTGTTGAATCATTCTCTCAGCAAGTAACCTGTAATCAGCAAGGGGGCTTGTTTGCTTTTGGCTTTTGTGGAATGTTATGGGTGTTAAGTAAATTGGCAAACATCTGGGATAGTATGAATAACCTGAATTTTCCACCAAACTTGAAATGAAATAACACCCGCTGTGCAGCTGATGAACGCCGTGCTCATGCAGTCTAATAAATACTTGCTCATAATTTCAAACCGCTCTCATGCTGAGAGGGGACAGCAGTCAAGGTCTCACTGCTTTGAATGGGGGCATGAAAGTGAAAAAAAGCATGAACATCATGAGAGAAAGTTTGCGTCATTTACTGCACATGCTCTTCATTCAGAACTCATCTGAAACTGCAGTTAACAAAGCAACGTTTAATCTTTGATTAGTTCACAGACTATTTTTTGTTTGAAGGCTTTGATTCATGAAGAAACACACTAACTGAAATTAGATTTGACACAGACTTTAACAAGCATCAAGAGTGAAATTGCACTTCAAGGATAAAAAAGTTATATGTTATATATCTTTTCAAAGGTATCTACAAAAGGAGAGAGCGTGCCCATCGATCTTTGAAACACTGTCACCAAGGCCACATTGAAATACGAGCCAGTACACAATCTGCAGTGCAAACAATTGACAACTCGGAGGGATCATGCAGGTGGGATAAAAGAAAGTGATAAAAAGGGGCAAAATTATAATTTTCCAAGTCATCAAATGTGTGTTAGAGCTCTTCCATACTAACATGCACCAGATGTATACACAAACAGCTGCTTCTATTCAACTTTACTCTCATGGTAGAGATTTCAGGTACAAAGACCATGCAGCAAGAATGCAGCTGCCAGCTAACCAGAAGAGCAAAGAACTGAGGTGTTTGCAGATGAATGTAGGTAGTCAGCCATAGCTGATAAGTATATACTGTACTGTATACTGTGTCTTATACTGTATATGCATAGTAGAGCAAACCCCCATTTAGGCGTATATACAATAGAGATAATAGCAATTTGAGGAACATGAAAGAATCAGCCTGTGCAAAAGTCAGCGGTGCAGCACACAAGTATTGAGACAGTGCGGTAATGAGTGCAATGATGCTTAGTGCTGTAGTGTGAAGTTCAGCAGGGTCACAGCCAGAGGGATGAAGCTCCTCCTAAGCCTGCTGGAGTGAAAGTGGAGGCTCCTGCGACGCCTGCCAGATGGGACCAGAATAACAAGCCTGTGATTAGGGTGGGTGCATCTTTGATAAAGCCTTTGCCCTGCCCAGAAAGCATTGCTAAATGTTCTCAAAGTGGACATGTGGCAGTTCACACCACACACTGCAATACTTTACAGGTGTACGTCCGATACACAGTAAATGCCACAACATGCAGAGACTGTGTTGGTGAGCATGCTGTCCCTGATCAAGAGGCCAAACTCCATTAGTTTCAAGGATGACAGATGAAATTACTCAAGTCTAATAACACACTTGTTTTTTTATAATCAGAATGGAGGAGCCATGGCACGATATGAAAATTCTGGAGATGTAGATACTAAGAAATCCAACAAATCCCCATTTTGAAATGGTCACATTAGTTGGTAGCTACTCTTAAATCTCTTCTGATAGATAAGGACCATGTTGCTGTCAGCACAGCAGTGATGAAATATCAAAGAGGAACTTTATAAGTCTAGAAATAAACACACAAATCAGTGAACTGATCACTGGTTATATAAAAAAGGAATGTACAATTATTTTGATAATAAAAAAGAAAGGGTAAACTTAAAACAGCTCAGTTCACGGCAAGCAGGGAAAGACTAGAGGAGGAAAGCTTATTCAATTTAAAGATCTCATATCATGCTGATATACATTTCCTGCTTTGGGACAATTCCATTCATTTTATTTCATCATATTGGACTTTGCAGCAGCACCTTGTGTCACCATCTGTCTTAAATGGCACATTTAAGTTCCTGTGCCTCTGAGGTACACTTCCCTAAAAGCCCTGATTTGTCAGCTGATTGATCAAAAATGGTGAAGTGCTGTGCAGCTAATCATTCTTTGTGTCAGGGCGGCCCAAACAAGCCATTACACAAGCATTATGCAAATGTGTTTAATGGTGGAGTTGTCAAGTCAGAAAAAGCCAGTACTGCCAACAAGGCGTTTTAGGCATCTTGGGAGCAAGCTAAATAACTCATTGAAGGAAAATCTCAAAAAGCACAAGATGGCCTGTTTTATGGATGAGACCTGCCTGTCAAAATGTGGAAATTCCCTTAGCAGAAATATCTTGAACGTTAGGTAAAAGGAGAATCGCATTGTATTACTCCAAGCTGGAGTAGAAGGTAAGTGCAGCTGAGCAGGAGCCGTTTGTTGCGTTTGCAGAGAGCTTCTTTGCACTCACACATTGGTGGCAGTCATGAAGGTTTTTGGGACAACAAACTGCAAAGATGCAAAGATAGATTAATAACAACTACACGGGCCCTTAGCTTCTCAGCGCTGGCTCTAAATACAGCCATGAATTTCATCCAGGCCAGCTGCCCTCTCCTCATTCATCCTGCTCAGTGTGACGGAAAGATTGGAAGCAGTTCATCAGGTGGGAGATCAGTTTTGAGGGTGACCTCTTTGTTTTCCCAGTCAAAGTGAACTACTGTTGCTGCACATGGTTCAGCACCCTGGATGAGTGAAGAATAAGGTCAATGCAAAGGACATCAACACAGCGGGAGTGCAGCTTGAGACAGTAATCTAATAATATGTCTAATTGTAGCTTCAGACTCCATATGCAGAGGAAGAAAGAATTCACTTGGGATATTAAATTCCTACCTGGCCAAGCTTCTAAAGCTTGAACTAGCTCATATTTTACAGGAAAACATGCCATGAAAACCAACTTAAAGATGGTGGATGGGCTGTGGAGACAGAATAATTTACTTAAAAGAAAAACAGAACCAATATCTTTTTTTATCCATTAAAATCAAAGAGTTACATCCTGTAAATAGCCCCAGGCACTCTCCTTTAATCTCCCCAAAACAGGAACAAAAGTAAGTGATGGAGAAAATACCCTCCGCAGAATTACGCTGATGACTAACGTGGTTGAGAACATTAGGGCTTATTCATAATAAGGCTTATTGGTAATACCTTTCATTCAAGGCTCCTTAAACACCTGCTTTTCACCAATATGAGCTGGGTAATTGTGGGATGATGTCAGGTACATGTGCCTGAATTAACATATGATTAAACTAAGCACAATCAAACTGACACTGAAACCTTTCCTTTGAATTCAGGCCAGATAAGATTTCTAGATGGTCTATTAAAAAGCATGGCAGTAAATTTATCAAAGCTGGGGAAAAAAAAATGAGTCTTTTGCTGGTTAGGTGCCAATTGGCAACACACTTACTCAAATGCCACAAGCATAGTCCATAACTTCCCAGGTGTTAATGAAATACATCTTTTACATTTTTAAAACACTACAATTATGATACATAATGCTGTGCAATTAGAAATTTGCTATTCTGCATGTTTTATGGAGACTAATGTATAGCATATGTAATTAGAAGCAGCAAGATAAATGCATACAGGGATGCACCCCGTGGACTCACTCCTGCAGCATCTGAAGCATTTTTAGCCATGCAAGAGATAATGTTGGAAGGATAGCAGTGTCAGCTGTTCTTTTCCTATTTTAGTTCATCCTAAAATATTTTACCATTTACAGTAAAGGTTTCTGTGACATTTTGCATACATTTGTATTTATTTATCATCTTGGCTTCATAATTTTATTATAGGAAGGGCAAAGGAAGACTACTTTTAGCTTTGGATCAGGATTGCCTTCTTTAAGATGGTCATTGTGCTTATTCAGCATGCTACAGACAGTAAGTCCTGTGTATTTTACACCCCGGCTAGCCCCCTGTAATTAAAATGGCTTTGAATGACCTTACTATGATGCTAAAACATTTTTCTATTGTTACTCAATGTAACGACCTCATCTACTTGTAATCTTTACAGTATTCTGTGGAATTGAGTAACTTGGCTGAAACTTTGCTCGCTGCCACATGAATACATAATTGAAAGTGTTGAGATTTAAACCCCTATTCATTGTTAAATAGGATGCTGCAAGACAAACATCAAACATCTAATATCAATGTCAGTTTGAAAGAAAAGAGCAACCTATTTGTGTATTATATAAACCAGTGTATTATATACCTATATGTTGCAGGTCCCGGGCACGCGACCATACAGCAGTTCTGATAAGAAAAAGGTTAAATGAGCAGACAGGACACCATCATGCTGCTGCTGCGTTGACTCATCGTCACAGAGTTTTATTTTAACATTTTGTAATAAATGCATTGGATGTTTTTGGTTAACAGTAACAACCTCTTTTCATCCAGTCCAAAACCACAGAATGACTGAACAAGGCAATTACAGGAGCTTCTGACTAGATCCCAGATATATGACTTGGCATGCGGACGCCATGTTTAATACAACAATCGTACGGCGCTGGCCTCGCCATTTTACACAACAGTGTAACAGAGCTAAAAACATCAACGGCCAGACAGTCATCAAAACAATACTTTAGGCTGTACCACTTTGTTTTACACATTTTTCGTACACATAAAGCACTAACCTGATAAGAAAAAGGTTAAATGAGCAGACAGGACACCATCATGCTGCTGCTGCGTTGACTCATCGTCACAGAGTGACGGGAAAGCCAACGACGGCACAAAGCAGACTTCCAGCTGGCTGCCCAATGTCCTGCTGCCACCTACTGGCTTTGCTGGGTATTACACCAAAAATAAAACAAAGCCATAAAGACTGAAATGGGATATACTAGCCCAGAAATAACCTTCAGCACAAGCTGAAATATATATTGTTACCCCATGCAGTGAGAGAAACATGAACTTAAAATTGGGACCACATCTTTGGTGTGCGTCACACACTCCCTCACAAAGAAAGATGGCTCCTGCCATTGCATAAAAATGAACATTACCCCAAAAACATTAAACTCACATCAACGAAACTCACTTAAAGACAATTTTTGTCGCTCCTATTTTGTTCCCTTTCCTAATACACCGAAGTAGGGATGACATACGGCACATAAGTTGTAAAGGGGAGCAACTGATATGGTATCGCAAAAGGAGGTGCCTGGCATGGGAAATAATGTGCTTGAACATAATGTAACTCTGCTTCGTTGACTGGAGTGTAAGTCTTTGCATGCACCCTAGTACTGTTAATAGCACCTTTTGACTGGTAAGATGGCTCACCTAAGGACTCATATGTTAGCATCTGAGCAGGCTTTCTCTCACGTGTAGATTTCCTGACTGCTGTGCTATGACTCTGGAACTGATCGGCAACTGCGTCTTGAAAAGTAGTTTGGTAGTCAGGTGGGTTGTGTTCCGTCTGAGGGACTGCAACACCAAGTTCCGACTGCCTACTGGCCAATTCTGATGATTGCACCTCCCCTGCTGCTTCCTCTCCATGTTCTAACAGTGGTCCAGGGGCTGTGTCACCTTGAACATCACATGCAGGAATGTCCCACGTTCCCTCCTGGCCTTGTGGGCTACATTGGAAAGGGACAGGGACAGGTTTTGTCTTGGGTACTTGAACTATGCTTTGGGATTCATTGATAGTTTTCTCCCTCACAGGTACTTGGATCCAGTAATTTGGGCCTTCTTCCTCATCAGAGTCTGAAAAATCACTGCCTGCAGGCCATTGCTCCTGCCCCTTTTGTTCCTGTCTGTTTATCACTTGTTCTCCTTTTGGTTGAGGTGAGGTCTTTGTCCCTTTTTCTCTTCTTTTCCCTTTAGGGGGTGGCGATGGAGAGTTAACAGGTAAGTCATTCACTAGATGCAACAAGTTCCTGTGCAAGGTGCGCATTTTAGCATCACCCCTTTCTGGAAACACCTTATACACAGGGCCATCATTCATCTGCTCTTTGACAATGTACACCATATCCTCCCAGTATGATCTTAACTTTCCTGGCCCCCTCTCTCCACCCAGGTTACGGACGAGGACACGATCACCTGGCTGAAGAGTCACTCCTCTAAGATGGCGATCATAATACTGTTTTGCTCTGGCACTTGAGTGGTGGCTATTTTCAGAAGCTAGCCTGTACGCCTGCTTCATTCTTGCTGCCCACCTTTCTGCATAACCCCTATGAGATGTGGCTTCTTCATCTGCTGCGAGACCAAACAGAAGATCTACAGGTAGGCGAGGATGACGGCCATATAGGAGATAGAATGGGGAGTAACCAGTTGACTCATGCCTTGTGCAATTGTAGGCATGGACCATCTGAGCCAAATGTTCTTTCCATCTGGTTTTCTCTTTATCTGTCAGGGTACGAAGTAGCTGCAGGAGGGTTCTGTTGAATCTCTCAGCTGGGTTACCCTGAGGATGATAGGGTGTTGTCCTGGAATGCCCAACTCCTGAAAGCTGCTGCAAGGTCTTAAATAAGTTGTTCTCAAATTCACGGCCCTGGTCGTGATGCAGCTTCTTGGGGAAACCAAACCGTGGGAAGAAGTCATTGAACAACTTTTCTGCAGCTGTCTTTCCTGATTTATTCCGAGTGGGGTAGGCCTGCGCGAAGCGGGTAAAGTGATCCACTACCACCAGTATGTATTCGAATCCCCCTGTACTTGGCTCGAGGTGTAAGTAATCGATGGATACCAGTTCAAGGGGATAAGTTGTGGTGATGGAACCCATAGGCGCCCGGATATGAGACACAGGTTTCTTTCTTTTGATGCATGGACATTTCCTTGTGACATAGGCCTGAATTTCTTTCTTCATATATGGCCAATAGAATCTGTCCCTTGCCAGGCTGAGGACCCTCTCTGTACCTACATGGCCCATTTCATCATGAAGATACTTCAGAGCAACAGATCTATACTTTTCAGGTACAACCAGTTGTCGTCTCTGGACTGTCTTCCTGTATAACAGTCCATTCTCAATTTGAAGCTTTTTCCCACTCTTGCAGAAGCCGCCTCACTGGACCACTAGTGGCTTCTCTTATGTGATTTGTAAGGTGGGTATGCCTTTCCTTTTAGTCTCATAATCTCACCAATGACTATGTCATCTCTTTGTGCTTGCCTGAGCTCCCCATGACTTATGGAAGACTGGCTCCCTGATGTACTGGGCTCTGGGCTTTCCTGTGACAAGTTTAAGACAGCAACATAAGCCACATCATCCGCTTTGGCGGCCTGACTACCTTCCCAGGTGGCTTGGATGGTGTCTTTTGAAAGTTCCTCTGTATATGCAGCCACATTCTCAGAGATGTCAAGTGGCAGTCTGGAGAGAGTGTCGGCATCATTGTTGACTTTACCAGGCCGATATTTGATGTCAAAATTGAAATCGGCCAGCTCACCAACCCACCTGTGACCCACTGCATTTAATTTTGCAGTGCTCATGACGTAGGTCAGGGGGTTGTTGTCTGTGTACACTGTAAACGAAGGGGCATAGAAGAGGTAATCGTGAAATTTCTCACATACAGCCCATTTCAACGCAAGAAACTCAAGTTTTCCTGAGTGCATGTGATACCTCTTCTCTGCAGGGGACAGTGTTCTTGACCCATAGGCGATGACCCTCAACTTTCCCTCTTGTCGTTGGTACAACACAGCCCCAAGGCCTTCAGCAGATGCATCTGTGTGTAATACAAATGGCAGGTCAAAGCTGGGATAAGCTAACACAGGTGGGCTGGACAGCATGTGGATCAGCTGGTCAAGGACTCTCTGATGTTCTAGGGTCCATTGTATGGCGACTCTTGAGGACAGTTGGCCACCTTTCCCCCTTACTCAGTTTGAGTTGAGGCTGGCTTGCATGTTTTCCCTTCATTTGCAAGATGTCATACAACGGCTTGGCAATCCTGGCAAAGTCCTGCACATAAGCTCTATAGTAGCTTAGAAACCCCAGTAGCTTCCGGACCTCTCCAACAGTACTTGGGATTTTCTCCCTCAGAGCCTGAACTGCTGCTATGTCTTTGGGATCGACCCGAACTCCCTCTGCTGAGACCAGCCTCCCAACATAACGAACCTCGTTCTTAAATAGCTCGCACTTGGTGGGCCTGAGTTTGATGCCATGTTGTTGAAGGGCTCTTAAGACTTGCCTTAGGCCGTCTACATGGTCCTCAAAGGTTTTGGCATAACAAAGCACATCATCCAAGTAAGGGATGCAGCATTCATCCCGTAGGGAGTCCAGCACCTCCTCCATGCATCTCTGAAAGGCAGCCGGGGCATTTGAGAGTCCAAAGGGGATGCGGACCCACTCATAAAGGCCCCAAGGAGTGATGAATGCAGTGAGATGCCTGGATCCCTCTGAAATGTAACCCTGGTGATATGCCTTCCCTTGATCTAATATTGAGAACCAATGATATCCTCCAAGTGTGTTCATTAGGTCTTGGATCCGGGGAAGTGGGTGTCTGTCTGGGATGGTCTTACGATTCAGGAGTCGATAATCAATGCAGAGTCTCAATGTGCCATCCTTTTTCCGTACACAAACCACTGGGGCTGAATAAGGCGACTTGGACTTCACTATCCACTTTCTCGCCAGCAGGTCCTGAATATACTCTTTAACCTCCTTATAGAGAGGCTTGGGGATGGCCGAATAAGAGCGCTGCACAGGTACATCATCCTTCAAAGTGATTGTCATTTGAAGATTTGGAATGCAGCCAATATCTGCATCATCCCGAGCGAAAGCATTGGACTCTTCGTAGAGCAGCTGCCTGACAACTTTCTGTTCCTGCTCCCCCAGATGGCTAATATCAACAGGTGGATGCCACCGTGCTGCTGACCTGATGCTATCCTTGTCGGTGGTGGCGGATAAGTCTGGTTCATGTGTTTGGACACTGCTAACCTCATTCGTCTCAACTATTCTGTCAATGGTTTGGATACTGCCTAGTGCTGTACGGCGAGCTAGCACTACTTCACGCGTACTTGTGTTGCCTACAGGAATCTCAACAAATGGCCTTTCTGTGTGGTGTACCTGGACTAAACCATCACCCATATCCAGCTGTTCAATGTGAGGATCATCAGTGGAGAGCTCAAATAAGGCAACAGACTGTGTGAAGCTTGCAGGTACTGGAACCTTAATGTAAGCTATCTGACCTGGATGGACAACAATGTCACAACAACCTGTTTTTACAGGCACAATATCATTTTTGTCAACTTTTCTTTCTGCCTGAATGAAGTTTACAACAGCCTCAGCTTTCTCATTCTCAATCTGCATGGCCCCTTTTAAGAGGCTGCATATGGCAGGAAAAACATTTCCTCCCTCACCCTGTCCAAGGATTATCTCCTGAATGACATTGAACCCCAGCAATGGTCTGACAAGCTCAACTTGGCTAACAAGAAATGGGACCTTAATCGAGTAGTTTGGATCAGCACTACCAGGTAAGTTAACAATGATTTCCACCCATCCATCATAGGGGATGGTTTCCCCATTTGCAGCAAAGACATTCAGATCACACTCTCCCATAAGTTCACTTAAACAGTGGACTTCTTGATGTGGTAGGTATTTTTGCCTCCATGCTCGGTCAATGAGACTTATCTGAGCCCCTGTATCAAATAGAGCAGTCACTGCATAACCATTCATATTACATTTCAGTAGGCATTTTCTGCCGATTAGCTGTGCAACTCTCTCTGACGTGGTTTTATCATTGACGTGTGGAATGGGAGGGGTAGCAGTGTGCTCATGACTCTGTAGAACACTCTCCATGTTGTTTCCTTTTTGCTGGGACTGGGTGTTGTTGCGGGTCACAGGTCGTCCCTCGGCTGTGACCGCTGCTGGTTTCCCGCCGACTTGCGTCTTCTTAGACAACCCACGGCGCGATGCCCTTCCTCACCGCATGAAAAACAGTGTTGACAGCCAGGCAGGTTTTTTTCAGTGCAAGAAGGACAACCATTTAGTCTCTCTTTTCTTTGTGGCTGCTGTTTTGTCTGATAGCTTGCGCAGTGGCATGACTGTTGTGGAGGAGACTGGCACTGGGTATTCGTTTGTTTTGAGTGTTTTAATGACTCCACCATCTGTGTTAATGCCTGTACCTGTGCGCTCAGTTTTTGTACTTCTTCATCTTTACCTTTAGAATGAGAGTCCTCTTTGCCATCTCCAAACTTCTCTGAGTTTACCTGGCCACTCTGTGCATAGATAGCTTTGGCACGTATGTTTCGACCTAGGCGTCGTCTCCTTTCGCTCTCCTCGCTGGTTGTTCTGATGACTTGTCTCAGGAGGGCTTCATCTGACACAGAAGGGTCTGAGAGAAGAGGTTTTAACTCTCGCCTGATGTCATCATGTTTATCACTGAGACCCTGGTAAATTGTGTGCAGGAATACGTTTTGTACAGTTTGCGCTTCATATTTGATTTCTGTCTCACTCTGCTTTGAAGTAAGGATAAGTTTTTGCTTAAGTCCCACCATCCTATACAAAAACTGTTGGGGTGTCTCATGATCATGTTGTTTGGCTGTAATCAGCTCCTGAAAGAGCTCTGTTGTGCTTCTCTCCCCCATGTGAGACCTTAAGAAACTCTTCAGTTCATTTATTGACATCTCATCTTTACTAATTAACATGTCCTTAAAGTGGCCTGGCTTTGTAATCCGCAGGACTGCCCGGATTACTTCACTTTCTGAGTGCTGCTCTCTTAGCCCTTCATCTATTTGTTTGCAGATATTACTATAGCTTATGTCTGCTGCATTATCACCTATCTGACCACCGTGTATCTTGAATTCTTTTTCTGTGGAACAAGGCTAAATCTCTAAGAGCTACCAGGCTTTCACTCCTTTGAGGGGAGTTCTGTGTAAAAGAGGGTTGCACCTGCTGAGTGACATGGGAGCTGGTGGGGAGACTATAGCTACCTGTATTTCCCTCCTGGTCTCTGGTGTGTGTGGTCAGTGGAGAGCCATGCTTAATGCTGGGCTGCAAGTGATGAGCACCAATCTCACGAGTGTCCCCATGAGACAGTGTGCTGGCTACATCAGTTGCAACCCGAGTGTTGACATTCAACATAGGTTTAGTGGTTAAGTCCAACTGTGTACCAGCAACCGAAACCTCTGTCTCTTCTGATGCTTCATCGGGGTAGGCATGACTCCTGTTCATCTCATCAATAACATCTTGTAAACAAAGTAACTGTGACATGCCCTGGTCCTCTAAATCAAGTAAAGCTTTGGAAGACATGTACGAGCAAATAAAGTCAAAACACCCTCCTTCATCTTGCCTGTCCAATTCCGCAGGATGCTTATCAGTGGATGACAGAATGTCGGCGGCAACTTGGAAGATCTGATCAGCTGAGAGGTGAAGCAAAGCCTTCTTTATTGACCAAACCAGTTCTTTTCTTGTGTTGGCTGCCATGGTTCACTCTTGTCACGCTCTTTGGCTATGTGCAGACCCCTTACTCTGGCTGAAGACAGACGTCTCGGTCCCACGAAACCCTTCTGCGCTGTGAATGTGATGCTGGCGGTCCACAGGTTCAGTGATCACTGGACTGACGACTCCTGGCTTCTTGATGCCGTCAATCCCGAACGAGCCCCCATAAATCTGTTGCAGGTCCCGGGCACGCGACCATACAGCAGTTCTGATAAGAAAAAGGTTAAATGAGCAGACAGGACACCATCATGCTGCTGCTGCGTTGACTCATCGTCACAGAGTTTTATTTTAACATTTTGTAATAAATGCATTGGATGTTTTTGGTTAACAGTAACAACCTCTTTTCATCCAGTCCAAAACCACAGAATGACTGAACAAGGCAATTACAGGAGCTTCTGACTAGATCCCAGATATATGACTTGGCATGCGGACGCCATGTTTAATACAACAATCGTACGGCGCTGGCCTCGCCATTTTACACAACAGTGTAACAGAGCTAAAAACATCAACGGCCAGACAGTCATCAAAACAATACTTTAGGCTGTACCACTTTGTTTTACACATTTTTCGTACACATAAAGCACTAACCTGATAAGAAAAAGGTTAAATGAGCAGACAGGACACCATCATGCTGCTGCTGCGTTGACTCATCGTCACAGAGTGACGGGAAAGCCAACGACGGCACAAAGCAGACTTCCAGCTGGCTGCCCAATGTCCTGCTGCCACCTACTGGCTTTGCTGGGTATTACACCAAAAATAAAACAAAGCCATAAAGACTGAAATGGGATATACTAGCCCAGAAATAACCTTCAGCACAAGCTGAAATATATATTGTTACCCCATGCAGTGAGAGAAACATGAACTTAAAATTGGGACCACATCTTTGGTGTGCGTCACATATACAGTCACAAGCATATAAAAAAACATACAGAATATAACTTACAAGCTTAATACTCAATGCTTTGGCTGAATTATTAATTCTGAACCTCAGATACACCTTTCGCAGCAATCCAAACCAAGCAACAATGACAAAATCAATGAGGACCTCCAGGATCGAGGCAAAGTCTGTTTATTATTCTCCCCAGCACCTTGGACAGATGATGTGTGTCGTAAGAGCCGAATTTAAGCTCGGTCTTAGCAGTGTTGCACGTCTTGACACTCCCGGAAAATACAGCCAGAGGAGGAGCTGAGACTTGGGGACTGTGGGCTTCAGGCAAATGATTGACACCCATCCAACTCTTAGCTACCTGTAGCTACTGTAAGAGCTAACCTTGGAGCTAACAGGAGCTAATGCAGGTAAGTGGGCACACTGCTGCCTGCGGCACACTGTTAGCAAGCTAAAAACTTTGGTTGTGCTACTCTACTATTGGCTGAGGCCTTCCTGGGACCAAGCAGGCAGCGAGCCACAAGATACAGCACTAGCGGTGTCACGATTCTCCAAATTCTCGGTTTGAATTTCGATTTTAGGGTCACAATTTGATTCTTTACTTTTCATTGATCCTTTCTTTGATTTTGATGCTCAAGACCATGGCATAATTTCAATCAATTTCGATAGAAAATTGAAATCATGACACCCCTGGACAGTACTGACAGCTGACCAGTCCCTTATCAACCAAGAGGACATGCTCTTAAGGTGTTTCTTTTTTCCTCCTTTTTCCCCTCCTCCTTTTTTTATGAGTAACTTTAAGATTAGATAACACTTAAACTGATTAATCATAGATAAAGTCACCCCCTCACGGTTGTCATGAAGGAAAACTTGACCTATTAAACCAAATATGATTTCTTCTGTGAAATTGGCCTTTTTAACATGGGAGTCTTTGGGGATTGATTCCCTTTTGAAGCCAGCCCCTGAGGGGTGAACTTCAATTTTTTTTGCACTTCTGCATCAACCTTACTTTTTACTTCTGGAGTTTGCCGCTTGGTCTTCACCAGAGCTCAGAATACACAGTGCAATAAGTAGGTACATAAACACGAAGCACATTTAAGGCCCCTTGTTGCACTTGACATTGCTAATACAGATAAATTTAAACTTGCCAACCAAAGTTGAGCCCATATTCTTTTCCCTAAACCTAGCTGCAAGAGTGGTACAATAAACAGGATTTGCCATTAAATCTAAAATAAAATCCATTGTCTCTCCTCCTTCAACTAGCATAAGTTCTAAAACAAGAAGGCAAACTAAGAATCAAAGCTAAAATCCTCCTTACTATAACTAAAAACCAACACTATTTCTATGTTGACTTATGTAACTGCTACAGCAAGATCAACTAAGACTCCAGCTTATCAAAGAAAATACTTGTTATGACAAATCTAACATTTGATGAGATAGTCAACGGTTACAGGAGCAAAGAGGATTCAGGTGAGTTTCTGTATCCGGACAGCACAAATACTGTAAACTAACACTTCTAAATTACATTTGTTGCACCTGCAGTGTAATGAAACTGACAGATGGATTTAATCAAATATAGTAAAATACAAAACTATAGTATAAATAACATAGAGTCATGTGAATGATGAATTATGTAAGTACCGGTATACAGTATGCTGATTTTAGCAGAGATGCTATCACAGGCTATGACTCCTCATTTCTGGTTATAGAAAAGGTCAACAGAGTTAAAACAAACAAATGAGAAGAAAAAAAAGGAGGTCTGCCTCAAACAGACATGCACTTATAAGACAATGCTTTTGAAAATATTTGCATCAGCCAGCTCGGCATATTTGAATTGCTGAATAGTATTTTACAAATTTGGAAGACTTATACAGCATTTTGAGCACTTTATGTTGTTTTAAGTGTACTAGATAAATAAACTTGACCTTGAAACAAAGATTGAATTTTCTTGCACATAAGACAAGCAGCGGACCAACCAGTGCAGACTAGTGTTTAGAAAGCATTACTCTGCTGATATCAATCAATCAATCATTCAATCAATCAATAAATCAATCACATTTTATTTATATAGCTTTTTTCATGAATTACAGCTTTACATAGTGCTACGCATATTAAAAACAACACAACACATCAACAGTCTCCCAAGTTTATCTCAAACAAACAACACATATACACATGCATACACACACATACACACTGTCTCTCATACACACACCGATTAAACTACCCCCCCACCCCCATCTAAGAACAAGCTATCCCAAAGAAAAGAAATATCTTTGCACCCGTTGAAGGAACGATTTTCTGGGGTCCGTCCACATCAGGGCCCACCCCGCCTCACTGCCACAAAGGACGCCACCACAGGGAGCCACCCAGATCAGGCAGGCCCACACCACAGCTATTGGGCTCTTTGTAACAAGACATTCTTTGATTCAATATGTAATTTTTGAAGTAGAAAAAGTTTAAAAGGCCTCATTAAGTTTTACTCACTTCAGATTGGCAGTTTGTATTTTACCCTTCTTTCTTCCTGGCCCCAGCCGGTATCAAGGCTCCATCTGGGCTTTCTTTGCTTGCTTATTGTCTGAAACATTCGTAACCATAGCACAAACCTGCCCAATATAAAAAAATATTTAAAATTTTCCCCACTGTCCTCTTTTTCCTCTTTGACGTTGTGCCAATGCCTGTTTAAGATAATCACACAAAAGTGCTGGAGTTTCAAGTTTCACCTGGATCATCTTCTCAGAGAAGTGTGATCTAATCTGCAACAATGAAAATGATTGAATCCAGTGTAAAAGCTTTGCCCAAACATGTTTATTCCTAAAGGCTGGCTCAGCAAATGTGATATGGTCCTAAAAATAGCCCATCCTGTACAGAGTTGGAATCAAACATGTTGGAACCGGTGTCAGCTGTGGTGATGACTGATAATGATCAAGTTTTTTCCACTAACAGGTCAAAAGCCAAGAACTAAGGCTTCCAACCTGCATTTTATATTACAGTATATGGGATACAAAAATTTTCACCACAGTCAAATATTTCCTTCCATGCATCATCCAAACATTTTCATCATTGCCCATATTTCCTTGTATAAAATCCCCAACTTTGCAAGCTCTGTACCAAAGTTTTCACAAGGTGCTACTTTGCATTGAACTGGTGTTACCTTGGATTTTCCATGACAGACAACAGACCCTGTAACAGCCTAATTATGCAAAATTATTCTCACACAAAAATACTGCATATTCTAGATGCAACAAAAACACAACCGGGATGAAAGATCTTTATCTTCAGCCACTTGATCAACCTGATCATGAGAGAGTGCAGGTCAAATGAAGTTGAAGGAAGTTTCAAACTGCTGAATCACTCTTCGCAGAGATGACAGCTTATTTTCACACCAACTCTGCCAGTGGCGCCCTGATATAAAGTCTTGAGGCATAATCTAAAAGTGGACTGCATTAACCTGTGCAATACAGTTCATTTTAATGCTTAACTTGTGCTCTGTATTTAGGCTTAGATGGGACAAAGGTTAATGGAAGTGAAGGGACGTGGAGGATTGAGAGGAAAGTAATGACGATTGAGGGGAAATGTAGATGGACGGGGGAAAACAGGTTCCACTTTTCACTTAGTTTGTCAAGTTGGAGACAAGAGAACTTTCAGTCCTTTAGCTGCTGCCAAGGCTATTCTACTGTCACACAATGACACCGTAATTACAGCGTGGGGACCAAAGGAAGACAGCCACTGCCCACATAGCCTCCTCAGTGGGTAACTCAGAAAACATGAGCAATTATACAACTCAGTACCACATCTGAATTTAACTGTCTCTGTTTTTGCATCCAATCTCCTGATCTTCAGAGTGTTTTCCTTAAGATAACAAGCATTTTTCTCTTATGTCCCAAAGATAGCAGATATTCCTTCACATATGCACATCCAAGATGGATGAAGTAATCTCTTTTCCCACTGGAGGCTGCCCAATATGTTATGGCATTAAGATATAATCAGCAGTCTGCAGACATGCCAAAACCTTCTGCACACTTGTCGGGAATATTGTTCCTTTTGCTGTCACTGAACTGTACAGCAGTAGAAAGCTGCCGCTGACATGAAAGCTTTTTTTTTTTTTTTTTCATCTCTGTTAAGGCGTGATAACATCTCTACAGCTCTCATTGGTGCACCTGCTGTGATTAGCGTATGATGCTGCTCATGAATGGCTCATGTACTGCAGACAAAGGCAATTATTATCCCCACCACATTCATCTCACCAAGACCATTGATTTGCAATTAGTCCAGGGGTCATGTTACACACCCCAGGGCTCTCTTCCACAAACAGGTACAGTATCTTTCATGTGCTGTGCTCAGCTATTGTTGTTTGAGTCCCACTGTGTTGCCCCCAGCTGTAAGTCAGCATGGATAAAGTATTCATCCAGTGTGGTGTTGTCGACTTCCACAGTGATCCTGTGAATTGTTGTGTATAAGTATGCAGGTGGAGTGCTGGTGTGTTTCTCCCGCTCCTCCCCTTTTGTAAAGAACGCTGGAGGTTTTATCAAACCATGACTGGGAAGACAGATGGCTTTGAATAGGGGGAGCCTAATGTAAAAGTGTGTGGAGTATGGCGAAGGGAGAGATAAGCAGCAGCCGACCATTTCTCTCTGGCTGTGTTGGGGTACAGGGCCTTAAATCACCTGTTATCTCCTGCTGCCTCAGCCAGACGCTAATGGTCATCACAGCGGGCTGAACCCTGCAGGCAGCAGCAGGGGGAGGAGGGGTGGGGACTCTCCAGTGCTGCTGCTGCTGCAGCAGGCTTGACGAGGACACAGAGGGATCGTGGATGCTTTAGCAGGAACATTATTCTTTGTGCTGTACAGTAGAGCAGACGCCCCATTGGCACACTGCCATTAGTTTACTTCAAAATGTGACATCACTATCCAGGCAGAATTGTAATATAACAGACTACCTTTTAATGAAATACTGGGAGGTGTCGACATCTAGGGTGTCATTTTTGCTGTTTTGGCCATTATTTTGATTGGTTATGAGTAAAACTTGACATCTGAGACAAATTACTTGTGGTCCAGAGACTCAAGAACCACGAATGTTCAAACATGCTGTGAACAAGACACTTAACCAGGCAAAGCAGCACTGGCAGTTAATTATGGGGAGTGTTAACACTGGAAGATAAAACCAGACAGGCTCTCATGAGTTTGTTTTGGAGTTCATGCATAAACACTGATTGAAAAAGGACAGTTTATCAAATGTTGAAGCAACATAAATACAGCGGGGGAAAAAAGTATTGAACACGTCAACATTTTTCTCAGAAAATATATTTCTAGTAGAGCTACTGACAAAATTTTCACCAGATGTCGGCAGCAACCCAAGTAATGCATGCATACAAAGAAATCCTAACATTTATGTCGATCAATGAAGTCATGTCTAATATAGTGAAATGACACGGGGAATAAGCATTGAACACATGAAGAAATGCAGGTGCAAAAAGATATGGAAAGTCACGAAAGCAGCTAGAGTCTGTCAGTATTTAAAAAGTAATCCTGTCCCTATCATTGCAAAGTAATATCAGCTGGTTTTATCCTGATTGATGCCTTAAAAAAGGTTTTGTGTCAGACAAGAAGCATTCCATGATGGATAAAAGCAAAGAGCTGTCTGAAGACCTACGCAACCTTATTATTGCAAAACACACTGAAGGGATTGGTTCCAAGTGCATTTCTACACTTCTGAAAGTTTCAGTGAGCACCATTGGGGCCATCATCCTGAAGTGGAAAGAACACAGCATCGTCATAAACCAGCAACAGCCAGGTGCTCCTCGCAAGATTTCAGATGGAGGAGTCAGAACAATAATCAGAAAGGTTCTCCAACAGCCCAGGACCACTCGTGGAGAGCTTCAGATAGACCTGGAAACAGCAGGTACAGTTGTTTCAGAGAAAACAAGAAGTAACGCACTCAACCACCATGGCCTTCATGCACCCACACCACACAAGACTCCATTTCTGAAGACAAAGCATGTTGATGCTTATTTGGACTTTGCAACACATCATCTGGACAAACCGGTGACATTCTGGGAAACATAGTCTGGTCAGATGAGACCAGAACTGAACTCACCGGATGTCATAAGACCCAACATGTTTGGAGGAGAAATGTTACCGCAGTTGAGCCCCAAAACACCATAGCAACAGTGAAGTTTGGAGGTGGGAGCATCACAGTGTGGGGCTGTTTTTCAGCATGTGGCACTGGCATACTTCATATCACCGAAGGAAAAATAAATGGAGAAAAGTAGAGAGACATTCTGGTCCAGAATCTGCTGCCATCTGCAGCTGCTAAAGATAAAAAGAGGCTGGATCTTTCAGCAAGACAACCATCCCAATCACACAGCCAAGGAAACACTCAGCTGGTTTAAGAAAAAGAAAATAAAGCTGCTGGAATGGCCCCGTTAATTGAATCCAATTGAAAATCTTTGGAAAGAACTGAAGATCAGAGTTCACAGACGAGACCTCCGGAACCTTGAAGATTTGAAGGCAGTTTGTGGAAGAATGGGCCAAAATCACACCTGAGCAACGAATTCCACTGGTTTCACCATACAATAGGCATCTTGAGGCCGTAATAACCAACAAAGGCTTTTGCACTAAGTAACAGATACATTTCAGCAAGCATATTCAATACTTATTCCCTGTGTAATTTCACTATATTACACATACAGTAACTTAATTTATGGACATAAATGTCAGGATTTCTTTGTATATGTGGATTACTTGGGTTGTTGCCGACATCTGGTAACAATTTTGTGTCAATAGCTCTACTAGAAATATATTTTTTTGAGAAAAATGTTGATGTGCTCAATACTTTTTTCCCCGCTGTATGTACTGTATTCTCTTATGCTGCTTTTGAATTTGACTTCAGAAATACACTTTCAGAGTAGTTTACCACTAGGTTGCATCAACTCACTCAAACACTTTCTTCACAGGGAGATGGGATCATTAGCTGTAGTTTTAAGGAAGCAAAACATATTTCGGATCGTATATAATGCGGGGTTTCAAATACTCACCAGTTCAGTTTTCTCTGTTCTATTTTTCATTTTATCATGCCCCAAATATTTTCTTTGAGTGACAGCTCTCGGCCGTCTGAGGTCAGTAAAGCACACAAGTTTATAGAAAACTGTCTTTTTGTAATACGCAGAATGTGATTTGGCCTTGTTTTGCTGAAATAAGAAAGATATTCCCAAAAGGCAGCAAACTGATAGCAGCATGTGTTGCCCCAAAGCTCCATTTGTTAATTGTGTCTTTATAGATGAATAAGTATCAGTTACATTAACTTTAATGCTCCTCATAGCGGCACAGATGGTGTCTTTTGAACTGTGCACTTACAGCAACCCGGGTGGTCCCTCTCCTCCATAACTTTGAAGTGGCAGCCTTCATAATTCATAAGATGGTGGGACAGTTTTCCACTTCAACTCAGTCCATTTTTGATAAGCATAGGCTCAGAAAAAGCTGCAGTGTTTCTGGATCTTGTTTATTTATGGTCTCCTCTTTGCATTATAGACTTTCAGCTTGTATTTGTGGATGCAGCACTGAACCATGTTCACCGGCAGCGGTTCTGAGAAACATTTCTGAGCTCATGACATGATTTCCACAACAGAGTTGTCTCTATTTCTAAGGCAATGGCATCTAAAACCCTGAAGTTAATGGCTATTTAGTAATGCTTTTCAGAGTTGTGCATTGCACACAATCACCTCCCTTTGTTTGGCAAAGGTACTTTAAAGTCTTTTAAAGAAAACTAAGAGATCGGTTTCAAAGCGGATTAAATGTGTGACACAATATTTGCTGATGTAAAAATACTGATAACGGCTGTTCTGACTTTATGTGTTAGCCAAATCAACAATTTCTTTGTAAGGTTCAGAATAAAATCGTAGTTAATGTTTTTCACACTACAGTGTACACTTCACACTACAACTACAAGCATAAGACTATACAGCAACTGTGGCAATTGACAGTCCTGTCACTATGCCTCTGAGTGATCATGCGCCCTGGTTACTTGGCCACAGGCATGTCCTTTGGCTGACTGGTCAGCATGCATGACTCTCACCTGGGAGTCTGGGGATCAAATCCTGCCTGTGCCCTCTGTTGTGCACCTTGCCACATAACTAAAAGCTAAATTAGTTATTAAGCTATGCATCTGTCAACTGGACAATCTTCCTAAAATGTGGGACCCATAAGCATCTATGTTGCATGAATCCTTTGTATTTGCTGCCATAAAGTCTTCTCTTTATAACTGGTTTTGATACTTATACATCTTCTTACCTGGAGAATGCTGTTCCACTGGCTGGATGTTGCGAAAGGGTTTTTCATTACTAAACATCCAATTCTGTTCTCTTTCATGGATGTCCAGATCTTTTTGAGCTTGAAAGCTTATTAGTGTCCTGTCTTTCCCTCAGTCTGTATCAAACTGTTAATTTTATCACTCCTAACATTTTGCTCTCAGGTGAATTTCTTCCTTTTTTTTTTAAAAAAAAAAAAAAAAGCTAAATGATAGTTTGATATTCACCGAGAGCTCTTTGCACGTTGTGGGCTCACAGCAAAAGTTTACAAATGCACATGCCACACCTGGAATCAACTTCAGACCTTTTACATGCTTGACTGATGATGGATTCATGAAGAAATGGGCCATGAAATAACTTTAGAGTTAAATGTTCAATTACTATAGGTTCTTTGAAAAAGACAGCTATATATATTTTTTAAAAAGTATTTCTTAAATATTTCTTCACATTTGGAGCTGAGTATCCTTAAATTTAAGCTGCAAATCTGCACTGAATATGTTTTGGTAAACAGCTCAAATAACAAAACGTGTCAACGTCCAAATATATAAGGACTGACTGTACGAACTACTTAATTTTCTTCTACTCACACACATGCAGTTGTATTTTAAAGGTCTCGTAGTTCCAAACTCTACCAACAGAGTATTTTTACCTTCAGACTGCAGCTTTACTTGTAGGAGCCTTCAGCTGCTTTCCCAGTTAAATTTACGGGTTCAAATGGTTTTTTTTAAACGCAGATCGACCTGCTTATAATTGGCATTATATAGGCTCCTTTTTCAATGGCAAAAAAAAGCCATGTCTAATCCCTGCTGGCAAGCTGCATGGCCTCTGTCCCCACTGCTGTGTATCTGGTGAGGCCATCACATTACGTTCGCATTGATGATGTCATCCATGCATCAGAAACCAGGAAAGTACAGTTAACAATGGAGTGAGTCCGGCTGTAGTCAGTGTGCTTTCTTGTTGCACTTTTGTCCATCCTCAAAATGGACGAAAAAGAGCAAGTGATTTTCTAGCACAGATGGAACGTAGGTGACAGGAATTTGTGGATGAAGCAGAGTTGTTTCAGTACGGTATATGAGACGCGACTGGCGTGATATCATGACATAGGTACGTATTGCCCAACGTCATCACGTAAGTTCACATGGGTTGGTGAGCCTTTCCCACTGCCACTAAAAGCCAGTTGTTAGCAGGTTTAAACAGGTTTTTTAGAGAGTGGGAAAAGGGGTATTTTGAAACCAGCTCCCAGATTGGGTTCAGAAAGCAGGCATCTTTAAGATTAGGCTGACTACCTTTTTTTTTTTTTTTTATAAAGTGTATAGTATAGCTATGGCTGGGTTGGGTGACCCTCAGCAATCCTTTTAGCCATGCTGCCATAGGTTTAGGGTGATGACGAACATCCAATGAAGCACTGAGCACCTCTCTATATTTTCCTATCGTTGCTCTTTATTCTTCATGAATACTTACATGACACTGTTGCCACTGTTAATTCATCCCTCCTTGTTAATTTATCGCCCACTGTTTTCTTTCTCACCAGGCAGACCTGGCTTGGAGTTATGATGATCGTTGACCCCTCTTTCCTGTCCTCTCCAATCCCAAACTTGTCAAGGCAGATGGCTGCACTTCCTCAGCGTGGTTCAACTGGAAGTTTTCTTTCATGTTAAAAGTAAGTTTTACCTTTACCCTAGCAAGTGATTTTCTCACTTTTCTGTCAAATAAACTACAGAATTATGAAATCACTGTGGGACCCATTTGTACTAACCCACAATTATTCTTTAAAACACAATTTTACATCATAATGATTATATTTTTCTCATGTTTGCTGATATTGTTGTGGATTAATACACCATTATTATGAAATAGTTACTAATAACATGCTTGGCCTTCATCATAGCTGGTAAAAGCTTATCTGATAGATTTCAGTTTGTTAATGTCAACAACGAGTCTTCATCACACACCAGAGTAACTCATGGAGTTCCCCAGGGTTCTGTGCTCGGACCAATTCTCTTCACATTATATATGCTTCCTTTGGGTAATATCATCAGACAACATGGCATAAATTTTCATTGTTATGCAGACGACACTCAGATATACTTATCTATGAAGCCTGATGAAACCAATCAGTTTGTTAGATTACAAAGATGTCTTAGTGACATAAAGACCTGGATGACCCTGAACTTTCTGCTTCTAAATTCAGACAAGACCGAGGTTATAGTCTTTGGACCCGAAAAACTCAGGACTAAATTATCTAGCTTTATAGTTGATCTGGATGTCATTAATTTGGCTTCCAGCACCACAGTGAAGAATCTTGGAGTCATTTTTGACCAGGATTTGTCTTTCAACTCCCATATAAAACAGGTTTCTAGAACCGCCTTCTTTCACCTACGTAATATTGCTAAAATTAGGAACATCTTATCTCAGGACGATGCAGAAAAACTAGTCCATGCTTTTGTTACTTCCAGATTGGATTACTGTAATTCCTTATTATTGGGCTGCCCCAAATATGCCTTGAAAAGTCTCCAGCTAATCCAGAATGCTGCAGCCAGGGTTCTGACTAGAACCAGCAGGAGAGATCATATTTCTCCAGTTCTAGCTTCTCTTCATTGGCTCCCTGTTAAATCCAGGATAGAATTTAAAATTCTTCTTCTCACATATAAAGCTCTCCATGACCAAGCTCCATTATATATTAGAGATCTCATAGTTCCATATATTCCAAGCAGGGCACTTCGCTCTCAGACTGCAGGCCTTTTGGTAGTTCCAAGGGTCTCTAAGAGTAGAATGGGAGGCAGAGCGTTTGGCTATCAAGCCCCCCTATTATGGAATCAGTTACCACTTCAGGTTCGGGAGGCAGACACCCTCTCTACCTTTAAGATCAGGCTTAAAACCTTCCTTTTTGATAAATCTTATAGTTAGGGATGGCTAGCCTTCCCTTAGTTAAGCTGCTATAGGTTTAGACTGCTGCGGGACATCCATGATGCACTGGGCTCTTTCTCTCCCACCATCTCTGTCTCTCCATGTAGAAACCTGTGACAGTATTGCATCATTAACTGTGTTCTCCTCTCTCAGCAGATCTGGCTGGATAACGTTGCAGTGTTTGTTGGTCTCCCTTTCTGTCTTCTCCCCCCCAGCCGGTCGAGGCAGATGGCCGCCCTACCTGAGCCGGGTTCTGCCGGAGGTTTTTCCTCCCTGTTAAAAGGGTGTTTTCCTTCCCACTGTCGCCACCCCTCCGTGCTTGCTCAGGATGGGGGATTGGACCGGGTCAAGTCAAGATTCGATCCAATCTGTTGGTTTCCTTAACTAGGCTATTATGAATCTGACCTGAATTTTTCTGTCTGTTTAAGCGCCATGAGGTGACACTGTCATGAATGGACGCTATATAAATAAAGTTGAATTGAAATAAAGTTGAATTGTAATACAAAGAGCTTTGTCTGTGTTACAAAAAAGGAAGCTGCAGAGCGTTGAGTGGCTGTGGCTCAATTATCTATGACATCAGCGGGATCTCAGACCAGCTGTGTTCTGGATGAAACTGCCAACTTGGAGTTAAATTGTTCTGTGGATACTCTGGACGGGAAATTGGCACATTGCTCTTAACACAAACTGAAAGTTAACATCATGCATCATCAACTGTTATGGTTGCAGGGTGACAGCGAGCAGTAAGAAGAACTTTTATGGGCTGCAAATTCTTGTAATATGAAAATACGATTCGTGTACGCTGAGGGATAAGGCTAATCTTTTTGGTCTCAGTCTATAATTTTTATATATTACAGGCATGACACATCTAAGAGTATAAATCGAAAACTCTCAATTAGTTTAAGTATATTTATGCTCATGTTTTGGATTTACAACCTCTTGTACTGTCTTTCCCTCCTGTCAACACTCCTCATCAGCTGACCGAGGCTGTTATTCATTTTAGTCAAACCAATTTTCATTTGTAAATCTGCCTTTGAGCCAGTTATTTTTCTGCTGTTCAGTGCTTATTTTTATAAGATCATTCAAAACCAGTGTTACAATTTGTTTCACACGCAGCTAACAATAAAACAGATAAAGGGAGGGAAACAAAGATGTCATGCAGAAGAAAAACTAATCAAAACAAAAGGAGATACTCTGAGACTAAAGAATGAAAATTTGCTTTAAGGGGCAATTTATATGAAAATGCAATAATTTGGAGCATCTGAGTTTTCTCAGTCACATCCAAAGCCCAAACTCCCTCTAGTCTTAAATTGTGGTTCAGCCAGCAGGTTTTGTGAAGAGTAATCGACTAGTGAAAGCAACTCCTAAATCTATCACAAAGTCGCTATAAATCTAAACAGTAAAATCTTAAAAAATGTTTCTATGCTCCTGTCAGCTGTCATGACACCGTCAGTGAGATCCAGCCCTCCTCCACATTACACGTCCTATTTTCATTCCAACCAGCGTCCAGTGAGCTAATCAGAAATTCAATTTGCGCCCATGCAGATAATGACTGTATATAAGAAACAGAGAGGTCATGTTATCACAGACTGGTTTGGGAACCACTGTTCTAAAGCCTTGAGTTGTGCTTTGGGCTGTCCTTGTGCATCACATTACGTTTTTTTTTTTTTTTGTTTGTTTTTTTGACAGTAGTGGAGCTAGAAATGTCATACTTTAACCAGCTCCTAAAGACTGTCAGACATATTGCACTTTAAAGCACTTATATACTGACTTCACTTTCATGAGTAATTCTGTCCATCTTTTATTCACAGTCTGTGATCCAGATCCATATTCTTACAAGGTGCTGTAACATGTTGCACGCTATCAGGTTTTTAAGTGTAATATTTCTGGATACCTTTTTCTTATATGTATGGAAGAGTATTAGCACCACTGAAGAAAAAAAAAGACTTTATCTCAGAATTGACTTCTGAGATCTTTGAAAAAAAAATGGGCAGGATTTTTTTTTTTTAAATTTCAGAACAAAGGTCAGAATTTTTAGATTAATGTGAGAATTCATACTTTTCAGAATTTTTTAAAAATCCTCCCTAAAAAATATGTATTTTTTAAGTTTGGAAAAAGTCATAGATAGATACAGTCTTGCTTGAAAGTTTACATACCCTCCCTCCCATTAAAGAATCAGCTGCCAGTGAAATAAGTTGAAATTGGTAAAAGTAATAATGAATAAAAATTTTATGAGCATCATGACATTGATTTTGTATTGTGGTCCAACAGAAATGTTAAAAACAAACAAACAAAAAATAAAACAAGTATACAAGCATGATGGAGCTCCTGAGCCAAAGTTTTGTTGAGCAACTCTTTGAGGCAATCACTGCAATCGAGTGTTTTCTGTAATGTTCAATCAGACTTCTGCACCTGTTGACAGGTATTTTGACCCACTATTCATGAGCAATGTACTTTAATTTGTCTGGCACAGCACTAAATCATAATTTAGTAAATTTTTTATTTTTGATTACTTTCAGTTTCATGCTATTTGAAATACTGTTGTAAATGGGAAGGTATGTAAACTTTCAAGTAAATAGATAGATAGATAGATAGATAGATAGATAGATAGATAGATAGATAGATAGATAGATAGATAGATAGATAGATAGATAGATAGATAGATAGATAGATAGATAGATAGATAGATAGATAGATAGATAGATAGATAGATAATTGAACTGACATAAAAGTGAAAAATAACATAAGAACACACAATGCTAATCTTTTTTTTTTTTTCATTTGAATATGAATTTTTTTTCTCATTTCATTTACATGTTGGATAAAGAGTGGGAGAAGTATATTTTATCCTGTCTCTTCTTATTGAATCAGTATTATCTAATTATGTTTAGAATTCTGATATTTAAGTCAAAATTCAGACTTGTTTTTCTTATAATTCTATTTTTTTCTTAAGTGGCCCAAATCCTGTTCTGTATATACTGTACAAGTCACTCCTGAATTAAAGGTTGTATGGAACATGGACAGAGCAGCGATATCACGTGTGTCTAGGTTGTAGTTGCAACAGCAGAAAAACAACTCCTGCCGTTTGGTTGCCCAGCCCACTGCCGATACGGCAAGTGACCAGCAGCTTGCAGCATGTCCAACAAGTAATGCAGAGGAGTTTATAACTGACAGCTAACGTTAGCAAACAAGTTAGCTTCCGATCCAGAAGGAAAGTTGCCATTTCTGCGTTTTGATGCCGTGGAAAATGTTTATGTGGGTCCATCTAGTGTAGTCTTCTAAATTTACTCCAGTTTTTTGCTCTTCTCATGCCACTCCTCTTCTGAGACAGATAATATCTTCAGGGCTCCAAAACAGCTGCTTGACCTGTCGACTCCACTGTTTCCCCCTGTGCCAGCCTCAACTGTGCCCAACATGTTGCCACACAGAGATCGTATTTGGCAAACTGTAATGGCGGCTTGTATTGGCTTGTAGATGTAAACACAATGCCATGGTCAAACCCGTTAAAATTTATTTTATATTTATTTTCAGTCTGAATATAATTTTTTTAAGGAAATTTACCCTCCCCCCTAAAACAACTTTGGGGGTATTATTTTTTTTTTAAATATAGTTTTTAATAGAAATGTGCCATTTTCAACCTTTAAGTGGGAGAAAAAGGAGACCACTATATTAAGTATTTATCTAAATAGGATGTGGTGGTAAAAGGGAACTGTTTGCAGCGATGCATCTTTTCCAAACAACAGGAACAGTTCCAGTGAGTCAGCAGTCTATTAAAACCACTGATTTATGAGATTTACTGCAGGGAACCCAGTTAAGTATAGTGCATGTGCCAAACCAAAATCCTTTGTTCCTCTGAGTGATGATGCGTTTCTCACTCCCTTAAGTTGGTGTTGCTCTGTGCCAAGAATCGGTTTAATAGAATGAGGCTTCACAAAGTCATTGAGATAACAGTTGGGATTAAAAACACTGAGCTAATAAAATCCAAACTGCTGCCGATTGCTGGGTAAAGGTGAAGAGGACACCCTGACACCTGCAATTTTCTCTGACTTGTGAAAACCTGCCCATTCCTTGTTTCAGTTCCTCCCTGTAGCTTTGATGAAGGCCAGGTACCGTAGGGCAAACATCACGAGTTACTGCTGCGCCAACAGACTTCTGATTGAAGCCAGGCAGGACCACAATAATCATTTCCATTTCCTCTTCTTTTTTCCACGAGTCAGTCAGAATTAATTCAGTTGCCCTTTACAAGATTACAATTCCACAAGCCGATATGGTTCCTGCTTATCGCTGTATATTATAAATTCCATTAGAATTACATGGCAACACTGGAGTCCTGGTTTGTGATCTCCGAGCAGTTACAGTATGTTCATGTCCAGACCTATTGCTTCCTCAATATTTTGACTGTGAAATGACATAAGGCAATTCTAGACATACCAAAGTCCTGAAGATCAGTTCAGCTGAGGCCTCAAACTGGGTGTCCTCTGAAGTTAGCCACACTAGAGGAATGGTTTCATGCATGGCTTCAAAGATGGCCCCTCAATCTGTACGGGGAAATATCGCAACAACTGCAGCACAGATTGCAATGTAATTTTGTGCTGATATACATGACCCCTATCAACTTTAGCGATCCTTTTGCTTTTCCTCAATCCCTATCTGCTGAGTGAGCTATGGTGAGAAATACTGGATGGATTCCTATAAAATCTAATTAGCAAGTCCCTGGTGGATAATAATGGCTGTGGCCCTTCCTCGGCTTTTAATGTAGTTCTGCCATAAGGCCAAAATTTCAATTTTCCCATTTACCTTTTTTCATCAAAACAAGGTAAATGGGAAATGCTGCCATGGCAACACACTAAACTAAGGTGGTGACCAGCACATATAACCTGCTAAATATCAGCATGTTATGATGCTGATGTTAGCATTTACGTCAAAAAGTTCACTGAAGTGCAGCCTCGCAGAGCCACTTATTAACCTCCCTCCTCTGTTGCATGAAAAGGGTATAAAATGGAACATTTCTACAAATATAAAGAAACAAGGAAATCCACGTTTAAGATTATTTTGACATTTTTTTTAATTGCAATGCTGACACTCCTCAGAGAAATGTACAGTGTGAATCATAAAGGTACGCTCAGTCATAGAAACTAAGTAATATGTTTTCTGCCATGCAGCACGCTCAGAGTGGACTGGGTTAACGCAAGCTGTTCTGCCAGAGAGACTGGGGTAAGCTGACCCAAGCCCCTGGTGGGCAGTCGTGCATTTGAATTGTCAGCAGGGTTAGGGTGTGTGGAAACACACATAATTTCTGCATTACTATAAAAATAAGAAGCATCTAATCGGAATGATGAGCAACAGTTTTTCTTAAAAAGTATTTTTATCTTGGAAAAATGACACTATAGCATATAAGAGATATCCGCTGCTACAGCAAAGTCAAATTATTTAAGTCTATGAATCACCCATATAACTTATCCAAATTCTGAATGGAATTGGGAAGCTCATTCCATTTATCCTTCCAGTCTCCCACCTATCCTTCCATCCATTCATCCATACAGCTCCTACCTAAACCTTTCATCCACCATCCATTCAACTATCCTCTACCTGACCCTCACCCTCTCCTCTGTTCATTCTGCTTCTGCCTTTTCATCCCTCATCACTTACCTCATCTCAGCTCTCATCCTCCTCCTTCACATCATATTTGTTTCTCGTCTTTGGATACCATCTGACATCCTGAGATGGAGCCCCCATCCTGAGCTTCTTTCTGCCGACCTATCAGGATGAGATGAACTGCAGAGAACCTTTAACTCTATCATGACCTCATCTACTTTTCCACATGTTTCATTAAAAGAGTAAGCTCGCATTGTTGTGGTGTGGTCCTTTGTTAGTGACCCCCAAAATGGAAAAGAACCCAGTTTGGATTCTGCATGCTAGCGATAATTTGTGCAGTTTTTCTTCTCTCTAGTTTTGAGCCATAATCTTGACAAAACTTTGTATTATATTAAGTGGCTTTTATTTACTTGCTCATTTCTTTTGATTCAATAAACTCCCTTTTTAGTCCATATTTAGGAACTTTGGTACCTTTCTATTTGTTTAACAAATCCAGTCAATTGAAATTAATGTTAATGAAATGTTTAACAAGCAATGTTATGCTAAATTGACTTTTCGAGTGCTTGGAATATTCTGAGTTTGTTTTAAGTCACAAAGAGAACAAAAATGTTGATTAAAAAACAACTCCGGGGTCACTGAGTGAGTTCAGACTTTGAAATAAGGCATTTAACCTATCAGAAGGTACTTCCTTATTTTTTCATACATCACAGGCCTGGCCTGCTAGTCTTCAACTTGCCCAAGTCAGAGGTCAACTCAAGATGGCGGCCATTGTGGTTGGGTAGTGAGGAGCTCCGATGCTATAAGCTTTACAAAAAAACCCACTTTATCTGGAGAAGACAACTAAGAACCATCACAGAAAAAAAGGACACTGTAAGTTGACAAAAAGAAAAGATAAAACAATTTAAAGAGGGGTGGGGGTGGAGCCATGGTGACCCAATAGACCAATCCGGCCAAACGCCACAACCGCCCGCCATTGTGGGGGGAGCCTTTTTGTACATGTGTATTTAGAACAGATGAGAATCTGACTTTTTTCTTAACAATATGGAGGAAATCTGGAAGGACTGTCGCATTCCTGGTTGTTGGAACAGCATTGGAAAACTTTAATTGTGGTAATAAGCAAAAGAGAAGATCACAGACATTTATTTCATGAAGATTTCTGCTGTCTGTGACAAAACTGGACGGTGCTGCTGCTCAGTCACTGATGTTAGTGTGTTCGTATCGGGGAGAAATATCGGACACTCACAGAGCAGAGGAGGAATAACTTGCTGCCACGGTGGAGAAAACACTGGATTTAATCCTCAACAACAAAAACATGGTAAATTATGGTGAACACTCAATCTGACACTTTATTTCACAAATCTACTCCTGAAAATGACGCACTGCATAACATTATCATGCTAGCTAATGCTAACAGAGAAGAGCTGTGGTGTTGCTGCATGTTAATGACTAATCTGGGAGATATTGTAAAATATAACGTTATTTGCTCTGATCAGGGCAACGTTGTGACCAGAAAATAAAAACAGTTCAGTCACAAACACGAACGGCTCACGAAGACGGTGTCCAGCAGCCTTTTGTTTCATCTGCAGGACATGTGAAGGCTACGTGGTCTTTACAGTCCTTAAACAACACCAAAAACCAAATATGTGATGAAATAGAAAAGCAACGATCTCTCCCCTTTTGAAAGAGTTTAGTTTTTTAAACTTTGATAAGTAATCATGAGATGTGTGTGTTACTCCAGTGCGACTTGTCATTAAAGCCAGTTTTTGAAGACAAATGATAAAATAATGCTCTGATGTTAAATAGGAAAAAAAAAAAAGTCAGAATACTTTAGAGATCTCCAGATAACATACCTTTAGGTTATCACTGCCTTAGACGACTGTCCGACGTTGTAAATCTAGATATTCATGCTGCTTTCCATGTTGGCAGACAGGAGGTATTTGGGACTCCTTCCCCTTGCAATGGCGGCACTGCAAGATGGCACAACACACAAAACGCTCATCGGATTAGTCTATATCTCCAGAATCCAGAACCTAGACTATCTCCTCCTGCTAGACAACTCTATTCTACAAAGATTCAGGGATCTTCGGAGTACTTACTGTACAGATTTTGGAAGCGGAGAGGATGGAATGGTTTGCCTAAAGTCAAGACAGCTGAACACTGGTCGGATTAGTTTGGTTCATGTTAGAGCAGGGATCACAAGCTCGGGAGCTCTTGGGCCAGCATCCTGCAGGTGTGGAATGTTTCCCTGCTGCAACACACCTGACTTCAATTAAGAGGTTTGAGCAGAACCTGGTAAGCTGTTGGTGACCCATTTCATTTGAGTCATGCATGTTGCAGCAGGGAAACATGTCAAACCTACAAAACACCGGCTTAAGAGGTCCCAAGCTGATGATCCTTGTGCAAGAGTAACCAGCACAGGCACTCTCGCTGACCTTCAAAAAGTCCTGATTGAAGAGCAATCACAGCATGAGGAGATGGAGCCAAGCTGTCCTGGCCAGGACCTCTGACAGTGTAAATGAATAAAGTGTTAAAATAATATGTTTTGTATTCTTTTAACTTGTTTTTTGTCTGGTGACCTTGTCACGTTGGTGTCTTAAGATGCCCCTTTAAATAAAATTGATCAGAATTATTATCATATCTATAATCACTGCAAAAATGTAAATGGATTATATAGTACTTGTCCAGTCATATGTTGATCACTCAAAGTGCATCACACACACATACCCCCCCCCCCACCCCCCGTTCTTCCACCTGAGCTACAGCCAAAATGCAATCATCAAATCCACTAAGCAACTCAAAACAAGACTGAATTCCAGCAGGAGAAAATTGCAGATGATTTTGCCCCATTTTTTAAAGGACATTTCCCACATGTTTAACTGTGGGAAATGCATTCCCATTTCTGCCTTCAGAAATGGTTCCTTCATTCCACAGAAGGACCATCCTTACAAGCTTTACCTCACTATAAAGATGACTAATCGGCTTTCTAACAATGTGCTGTATAATACAATACCAATTTAGTATCATCAAAGGGAAGTGATAATTAACCAAACAGATATTTCCTTCCTTTTTTTGTTGTGATTTGATCATTTGTATTAATAAAAAACAACTCTCATTCATTTTTTTTTCCTTTTCCAAGGACTACATTGGTTTGAAACAAAGAGAGAGAGAGAGAGAAAAAAAAAACAAAAACAAACTTTTTCCAATTTTCTCAGAGGGCCAGCACACTGATTTATTACAATATAGCTCAAGCTAACTGTTGGCAAACGTCACTCCCCAAGCTCAGTGGTGACATTACAAAAACTGGCCAAGTTATTTTCAGTATATATTTTCTGTACTACTGAAAGACTGAATTTGAAAGAACATTCTTAACAATTAACGTTAGCTAGCCTGACTAAGTGCAATTTTAAGAGTAAATCAAAATACCACAAATCTGTATAAAAAAAACCCTGAAATACATAATTCATAATGGTATAACATAATTTTTACAACCACTAGATCTTACCAAATTTTATGTCAGTTTATAAACTTTTATCATGACTTGGAGGCCTTGTCACAGCAGAAATGATGCGTTTAAAAAAAACAACAAAAAAAACTGACTTTATTCTTTAACTCTTAAATTTGGTCCTTTAAAGCATCGTACACCTCCACTATTTGGTTATTTTGGGGTTTCCACTGCGATTAGGAACCTCCTCAGACAAGGTTATAACAGAGCAGAGTCGATATAAGATGTTAGAATAATGCAGCACTCTGACTAGTCAGAGAAAAGTGGCATGTGTCAGCATTCCCAACGCAAAAGGAGACTCTGTTTATAAGATGCTGGGTGTACAAATAGCTTCTTCAGCTACACTGAACACTGCACACAGTGGCACCATATCTCACTCTCTAAAGAAAGAAGTTGTTTGCAAATTGTTGTGGTTGTTTTACAAAGCTGTGGGCATGTACTACAAAACTAAGTTGAGCTGCACCATGCAATCGAAAAAAATGAATAAATAAGGTAACATTAAAATGATCAAAAAGGTTTTTATGGAGAGGGTAGCTTAATAATGAGTTTGAGTTGAAGGAAGCAACTCTTTCTGTGGAATCCATTAAGACAAACTTTCACAAACATGGAGCCATCATTAAAAGCCAGGCCTTTGGAAAGCTTTGACCTTTTGCTCCTAAAAAAAAACAATAGTTTCCTTTTTAAGACAACTCTGTGTGGGAGAGCCACAAAAGACCCAACTAGCAGGGCATTAATTAAACCACAAACACAAAGAAGAGAACCTGCCTGTTGAAGACCAGAATGTTCTCTATTAAGAGCGGTGACCAATTAACTGAATAATTAACTGAACTAACATCTCTCTTAAATGACTGTAACAGGACAGTGTGACAGCAACGAGTGTGTTTTAATTAAAGAGTCCTCCAGTTAGCTGGTGCATTTATAAAGCCCACAAGGGACTCTTTTCCAGTGAAAAGAGACGTTCAATAAACCGCCGTAAGCTGCAGAGTGCATTGTGAGCGTTTTGTGGATGTGGGCTAAATTGGTTGCACATTGTTGTCAAGCAAGTGTGAAAAAGAAGCTGTAAAACTATTGTCCTTCCTGGCTCGCACCAAAAAGCTAGTCTCTTCGGCCAGAGCGGCTTTCCTTATGAGCGTCCGATGAAGCGTGCAGATCAGCACTGAAATTTAAAAGGGATCCGAGATTAAACTTCAAAGCCCCCAGAGAAGGAGAATAACAAGACAGCCTATAAATAAGACACAGAACAAGATCCTAAATGATTGAGACATGCAGGTAGTTGGAAATAGGACAGTAGACAAGAGCAGGAAGTCAACTGGTGCCTTAATGACGAACCTTCAGCATCTCCATGGGGGAGAAATACTCTGTATGTGGGGCAGGGACGTCATGTCGCTGTCACAAGCCATATTTACATGAGAGATGTCTCTGTTTAAGGTACCGATCCGAGGCTTCACTTTGAGATGTAAATCTACCACAGATTTGAGTTTCTCCTTTGAATTGATTTGAAAATGAGTTCACTTTCTAAATGAATGATTTATAAAAACAAACTTCTGCTGCTTTTTGAAGTTAGGCAGTAGCTATAATCCTCAGATGCTTAAATGATGTGAGTTTTAAATACAGAACCCCCCCCCCCACAGATACACACTTTTTTACAGCTTTATCAAAAGATGAACTTTAGGTAATGACTTTTCTGTTCAAAAATTGATGGATACCCTTCAGGAAGTCTTCAAATATGAAAAGGCTGCGATTCTCAGTTTGTGATGAAGCTGATTGCATGAGCAGGTGTAGCCAGTTAAGAGACAGAGGAGACAGATGGTGAACAGGATCAGACTGCAGGGAGAAAATGTGTTGGTTTCTCAAGTTTATTCGATCTGTGGTAATCAAAGACAATGCCCGAGAACATAAGTTATGAAAAAACAAAGCCTTCATGATGGGGAATTTGAGTCCGATACAACATAGCTTCTTTTTTCCTTTTGTGAAGAAAAAAAAAAAAAGCTTAATTTTCTCATTTATTTTAAAACAGCAAAGTAAAAAAAAAAATAAAGCAAAAAACAAACAAAGATGGACAGAGGAGACAGCAAAGATGCAAAAAAGGACATTATCTCAGTAGAGTGCTTCTTTTGGTGAGACTGAGGACGGCTTTGTGTCTGTGTGTGCGCACCATGAGTTCACCGTACTCCACATAACTTCACCATTGTTTGCAAATGGTCACCAGCGGAGTGACTGGAGTTCATTACTGGTTCCAAGTGCTGAGGGGGCTGAGGACAGTCCCCACACCCCCCTCTCTCCCAGTCTCCCGCTGGACACACAAACACTATTCAGTCAGGTGGGAAAGCAAGACATAAAAAACACACACTGCTCACCATAACCAGGCACCTGGTAGTGACATGGCCCCTTAGACGCACAGGCACACGATCGCACACAAACATCTTTCTTTCACACTCTCACACACGCGCTATACAGTATACAATGCACGAGCCCCATACATACAAAATTAAGACCGTAAAAAACACTTGATAAAAGCACAATATGGTTTCGTAAAATTAATTGCACATGAAGAGATGAGATGGAGGAAGCACAGTGAGAAGAGGATGAGGAGGGGAAGGGGTGTTTGAGCATGGCAAGAGGAGGATACAGTACATTCAGTAAACAAAATATGGGAGAAAATGGAAAAAAAAAAAAAGGCAAGATTAGAATCAAAACCACTGGAAAGAATTAAATAAAAATTTAAACACTTTTTGCCAGTTTGTCATTTTATTATTATTTTTTTTTCAGTCATTGATTTGAAGCCCACACCAGGGGGGAGGGGGAGGGGTGGAGGGATGACAGTCTTACAGTAGTCCCAGTGCTGTCTCAGGAGGGGAGAGCTCGGCCAGTTGTGTAGACTTTAATTGTTTTCTTGCTTTATTTAAAAATCAATGTTCACGTCTACATCTCTACAACCCGACGTCCCAACGTCGGGGGGAGGGGGTAGGGGGAGAGCGGCGGTAGGGTGCAAGCCTTCCATGTCCTGACATACGCACGGGCATTTACACAAGTGCACACACACACACACACACACACATACACAGACGCTCTCACGCAAACACACACAGTGCATTCTCATCCCATCACCCCTGGGTTCAGGCTTTTTCTTTTCGTCTCAGCTTCGCACACCGAGTACGCCTCAATCTTCTGTACAAAAGCAGCCTCCTCCCCTGGAACCGGAGACTATACGTCACTCCACATTCCTCTCTCTCTTTTCTTTTTTTCTTTTTTTTCCTTTCTCATTTTCCCCCTTTACTTATTTTGAGCATTGAGCAGTTTGTCTGCCTCGGGGTACATCGGGTACTTCACGGTCTCGATTTTCTCCTTGACCTTGTAGGAAGGGTAGAGGCCGGTGCGGCCCAGTTTGCGGTTAATGCCTTTGGAGTATCCGTCCCAGTGGTTCCCGGCTACGCCGATCACGTCGCCAGGCTCCAGGGGGATGTCCTCGTTGCTGCGCGGCTGGTGCGGGTAGATGGCGATCTGGTTGTGGGCGTTTTGACCTCCGAAGTAGTAGATGTCATCCAGGGAGTAGAAGGAGGAGGAGGCGTCCGGATGCAGCGTCTGCATAATCTCATAGGCCACACGGCAGACCTGACAAAGAAACACAAACAGGGATAATTGATAAATGTTCTGAAGATAATGCGGTTAAGGCATGACGATGGACATAAGAACTTCTCACAGTCAGACAAGTATGCTTCATTTCCTCCCTGATGAAATAAGGATAATAAGCGCTAAGCGACTCATTCCAGTTAGATCTTTCAAGTGGGTTAATAAGCTGAGAATGTGAACAGGAATTAAGGGGCTCGCATTACTTTTACAACTGGCAGGAAATCTTTCCACTCCACGTTATAATTTGCAGAAGAGCAGGACTTCACAAGCTTAAATAATCATCGGAGGGGATGACAAACGCTTTTACTGTGAAGTCGATGCTGCTGTAAATAGGCAAATTGTTTCCATGCTTCCAAACATGTGAGCGAAAAACGGAACAGTCACATGAGTGTGATCAGAGAAGCACTTCTGATTTGCCTTGTTACAGTGGAAACACTCACTAGTAGCCATCACTTCTAAGCTTTAACATTTTCTTTTTAGAACTCAGTCCTTAGATGGTGTTGTTAATATAACCTGATAAACTGGTGATGATGTGGCTTACAACCCTGGATAGAAGGATGCTATTTTTGTTTAGAAAACTAGTATCAGTTTCTGAATGCATGAAGATGTTAATGTCTACACAGCCTAACACATCACTACTTAGCAACCAAGTCATTTCCCGTAAGTGTGGCAAACACAAATGAAATAACTAAAGATGTTTAATGGAAAAGCAGAGAAAAGCAGCCGCTTTAAACCGCCTTGCAAGCTGTGGTGGCAAAAATCTTTCTAATCTGCATCTTTCTCTCATCTGTTGTTGCTCTTGTATGTGGCAGCTGTTTCAGCATCCAGCTTTTCACCATGATGCCTCATCAGGTAACAGACTTGAGTCAAATGTTTCTTCCCAACTTTAAAATGCAAATTATTTCCAGACATGAGCTTTCATGATTGATTGTAAACCGTGTCGTTGGTGATTGTCAGACATGATTTATTTTCATCCTCTGAGTTAGATGCGTTTATGTTGCTTTCATGGTTAAAACTGAGTAGGGGGGCTGGTGGGCAAGGTGAGCTGATAATGTTTAAATAAAGTGGAAACTCTGCTCACTCAGCAAGCGACAGATTAATAAAAGTCCACACAGACACACACTCCCCCCCGTTATTCACACCAAAACCATGCTTTGACCCTGCAGTAGCTACAGAAAAAAAATTATGATAGTCTGATGATAAACTTGTTTATCACACACTGAATTTGGTGCAAAACACCAAAATGCTTCATGCTCCATCCAACTGCGGAGTGTGACCTGACCTGCGAGGAGAAGGTGCAGACCAGAAAGTCGGTCTGAGACAGGAAGTGGATGTCCAGGATGACTCCCCTCAGTGAGTTCTCGGTGTAGCGGTTGTGAAGGCCTGCTGACCACGAGATGGAGTTATCACTGATGAACTCGTAGTCTGGATACCTGAGAGGGACATGAACACAGACGGGACAATGAAGTCACACACTGGGGCATCAAAAGGACAATGGTATACAACATCACGCAGACTATTGGACACTGACTTAGTCTTAGCTTCTTGAAGCAGGGAGGGATCATCTGTAGCCAAGTAAACTCTTTTCTTGTCAACATGAGCTCGTCTGGCCAGAAGTTGGAACTGTTCTTCTACATGCTGCATGTACTCCTCTATTGGGTGGAAGGCCGCTTCAGTCCCCACTTTATCCGTCCTCCTCACGTGGACTCTGCAGACAGACAAATGGAGACAGATGGTTACAGACTAATACTTCATCATACAAAAACTGTTACTGAAGAAATTCCTGCTGCGTCTTCCAGACATTTGCGAGATCGACAGAAAAGTGGACCATCGGCTTTTCTGGGTTTTGTTTTCTAAGCCACAAGAGAGCAACATGATAGTGCAGCCGAAACTACATAAAATATTGTGTTTAGATGGTTGAAGGAGCCCTTCTTATGAGAGCAAGCAGATTTTGGATGAAGGAAAATCTAATGCAAAAGACTTGTCAACTAATTATTAGTTAACTAGGGGAAAATAAATCAGTATTCATTTCCAAACTACTTGAATGAGAACATAATAATATTCACAAGTTGCATCAAAATGAAGTAGTGTCCTTACTCATCTGTAACATAACTTTCATTTCCTCTAGCTTCTGACTGCCCTTAACTGGGAATAAAAGCAGACATTTTTCCACTACTTGGTAACATTTGATAGACTGGAAAAGGGTTATTAAGAAAATAATGAGCTGCTTGATCAATAATGAAAACTAGAAGGGTGTAATGAGAGTCTCTTCCTGCTTTAGCCAATCACAGCTATCATTGGGTCATAGGCAGGGCGTACTGTGGATGGGGGGAAGCCCATTACAGGCAATTTAGAATGGCCAATTAACGTCATACACAAGCTTTAAGACCGTTTTAGTATCTGGAGTGAACCTGCACATGCACAAGGAGGTCGTGCAAACTCGCTGGAAATGGGAACCTCCTCGCTGGGAGATGACACTGCTAGCCATCATGCCATTATGCAATCCGCAAATTTTTTTTTGATGAAATGAGAAACAAAAGACGGAGATCTGCAAAGAGTTTTGGTTTAGCAGGTGTTGGATGAGGTAGGTAACCCTGGTCCTCAGAGATCCAGCAGGTATACATCTCTCTGCTCCAACACACCTGATACAAATGAAAAGGAATCAGCTTATCAAGTCCTGCTCAGTGACTCATTCATTTGAACTGGGTGTGCTGGAGCGTGGAACATCACATCTAAAACTTGCAGGCATGCAGCTCTCGTGGACCGTAGTTGTCGACCCTTAGCAATCATTCTGATAAGAGAAATTTACATGAATCATACATGTCCTCCATCCATGCTGAACAAGCATCTGCAGCACAGTAATCACAGCCATGTCAAAGGCAACATGTTTTTCAGCCAAACATAATGGCTTACATAGCAGGGAATTGCAGGTTAAAGCTTTATACATCATTCTGCATGTTTTAATTAAACATTCTTCATGTTAAATTTGGCATTTTACATGCAATAGGAAGGAGAAAGAGGAGATCAGGTGATTGGTTGCAGCTGCACCTGGTTATTACCTTAGGTTGTCAAGCACAAAGCTTTAGTAAATCTGGCCCTTAGCAACTAAATTTTTAATTGACAACAACTTATTTTTCTTAAAATTAAGGTAATTTAAAGGAGGATTCCTCCTCTGTGTTGACAGAAACACAGGTTTTAATCAATGAAAAATAATCATGCTATAAAGCAACACAGCCTGGGATCCATGACATTAATTTCAAGTAAAAGATGCTGATTTCTACAAACTATTTCATATATAAATCTTTTCTGCTTTGAACTAAAAAAGTGAGATATTAGATGGGAAATTTTCTGAATATAATAGAAAAATATATTTTGTGGGCAAAAGGAGAAGATGATTTACAAAATGAATCATAATAGAGGGAAATAGGATGATGGAGGTTATTAGCCAACAATGATGCCCTATTTTAGAAGTGAAACAGACAAACAGCAGTGAAAGTGAAAAAGGAAGATTGTCGTCCCCCCCACCTCCCTCCACCCCCACCCTCCCTCCAGCTCATTATCAGAACCTGATTCTGGTGCCACGAGGTTTTCAAAATAGCAGTAAACAGTGTTTCTACACAAAAAGGAGAGAAAGAAACAATCCCTTAACTTTAATAATATAATTTAAAAATGTGTTCATTGTTTGTGTAACACAAAAGAAAGTGATCGATAGAAGATAAAGAGAAAGGGGAATGAAATGGAGTTATGGTGAGACAGAAAGAAGAAAAACTGTGTTTCTTTATTTTCTGTATTTTCAGTGCCTTGTCATGGGAGGACGAGGGAGCGTGCTGTCACCTGCTGAACAAAGGATGAGTGAGAACGGGGATTCCTCCTCTGACACAGAGGCACCCCTCACACCCACGGATGCTGCGACCTGATTTTCTTCATCCAGAATTATTCAATTACGAATCTTCCCCGCCATGAGATCTGCTGTTTGACTTCTAGCATCAGGGAGCAAATGAAATTTCTAAATCTAAGAGGAAGAAAAAAAAATCCTCAATGGTCTCCAACTCCCTGCTGGGAGCTGCTCAGTTCTTCCAGCTGGTCAAAGATCAGCAGTGGAACATCCAAAGTCAGCAGCTTTGCATAGACAACTGAAACTAAAGAATATTAGTCTTTTATTTACACTTATTCAGGATTTGTCAGCTGCTTTGGGATGTGAAATAGCTCCCCTAACCTTCCTTTCCTCTGTGAGAATGAGACAGATGCTGAGAAAGTGCGTCAGAAGTTCAAAGAAAGAGAATAAACATGCTGTTCCTAATTTCTACCGCTGGCAGCAGATCAATCAGCGACTGTTGCAGGATGCTCGCCTTTATTCACGTGGCAGAAACAACCCAAAGAATAGAGGTGAGAGCAGGAGGGCGAGTGGGTGACATGAACGTTGGAGCATTTGTGTCTCTGATCGGACAGAGGTCTTGACACCAGGCTTTGTCAGGATCCCTCTCTCCTGCTCCTTTCATGTCTGCACTTCTTTGTTCCTGTGAACCCTCTTTTTGTTTTGCCCTCTTCTCTCTCCGTCAGCGGTGAGGTACCGCATAGCTCTTAGCCATCTCCTCCCTTCTCCGATCCCACCGGCACTCTCCCACACTGCCGCTACAATAATTCAATTCAATCCCGTCTATTCATACTCTATCGGCAAGGCAGGACAATTCTCATGGTGGGCGTGAGAGCATACATTAAAAACATCAAACACACCCACGCCAGACGCAGCAAGTGCTGATTCTGGCGGATTGCGACAACAGCATATAGACCGCATAAATTATTTGTTGGGGAATGACCTCAGGGCTCTGGCTGCTGATCAGATGCAACTCTGGGCCACTTGGTTTTCCAACAGCAGCCGTCATTAGCATCAGAATCTTTGTAATCTTTGTTGTACAGTCACTGTTTATGTAACCTAAACGCGCCAAAGTTGTTACTAAAATTGTCCTTCAGTGGTCATAATTATGGATGACGACTAATAAAAGCAGCACACAATGCTGTTCTCATAAACTGTCTGCGTTGCATGAAACTAGAAGAGGACCAATGGTTTTGCCCCTCCAAAGTTCAGGTTCAGGTGTTTGCTGTCTATAAAAGTCGTCTCACACGATTCAGATCATGTGAAAACAGGCACCTGGATTTGTTATATTTTTCTCCTTTGGACCTCTTCTTCCCTGGAGCCCTCTGTACTGGGTCTGCTTGTATTTGTTATGGAAACACAACCGAAGCCATTTTTCAAAGGTGTCCAAGCGTGGCACATGCAGTGAAGGGGCCACCTATTCTTTCCATGACTAAAATGGATGTAGGAATTGTTGGGTTTCGTCTCTGTTGCAACAAACCTGGCGCACCTGCAGGGGAGAATTTTTCTAAAACAGCGTCACCGCCTCATTGCTATGAGGATGTTGTTTAGTCTTAATAAAAAAATTGATGTAAAAGGAGTTTGTTTTAATGGGGGCAAAAATAAAAGTTTTAAAGATAGTCATAACCAGTTAAATTGCAGGAAATTTTTTATTGGTAAAAAGGTGGAATAAGATTGCTGAAAAACTCAGTTTTGCTCCCCAGTTGTGATTGTTTTCATATCCCCACGTGTCTATGTGTGGGGAAACCAACAAGACCGAAGTGCCCAAGTCCAGTCCCATAGAGCTTCTATCTGGCAACTTTTTGGGAGTGAGGGCAAGAAAACGGGTCACAATAGTTGGATTTACAGAAATAATAAAAAAGATTATTAACAGATATAAAGCAATAAATGAGGCTCATTGAAAACAATACATATTATGCATTATGAGTAATTATGGTTAGGTATAAATGTTTCTGTGTATTATGTTTTGTGATGTGCTAAATATCTTGATGAAATTGCAAAAGTTTCAATAGTTGAGTAATTATGAACCAACGGTAAAATGGACTGTAACGCTTTGCCAGTGATATATTGACCACTCAAAACCTTTGACACTACATATCCCATTCATACACACACATTCATACCCTGATAGGCACATCAGGAGGCAACGTGGGGTTCAGTGTCTTGCTCAAGGACGCTTTGACATGAAGCCTGGGGAAGCCTGGAACCGGTCCCTCCACCCTCCAGTTGACAGACGCCTGCTCCTCCACCTGAGCTACAGCCGCACAAAAGGTTCAGACCAGAAGAGTATTTGACATCACCCTAAGAAGCTTTTTGGACTTGAAAGTTTTGATTTTGAGTGTCAAAATAATTTTTTTTTATTTTAAATTCTAGTTTGAAATAAAAACACAACTGTCTCAACTTTTGGTGCTCTCAGCATATCGTTTTCATATTGTGGCTTAGCCCCTTTCTCACTTCTCTCTTGCCACATGTTGAATGCTTGCTCCGAACTTCTGTGTCACATTTCAAAGCAGAGCGGACCCATTTAAAGCTGGTCTTTTGTGTGCAGGGTAATCAGATAGACCCCAGAGTCTGCAACAATGATATGAGACAGGTGCTAAAAGTGTTAAGCTGGTGTTGCCACTGAGGTGTGATCATGGAAGAGAAAAATGAGAAGTGTGCCCCATAAGAAGTGCTTAACATTTCAAAGGATACATTTTAATCCCATACCATGTTCTCCTGTACTGAAAGGAGCTTTGTTTAAAAGCAGCCATGTTTCCATTAACTGATTTGAAGCAAGAGCAGACATGGTGTTATCAAAAGGTAGTTACAGAATTTCAAAATGATTCATACCCTCCAATTAGAAAAATGCTAAATTCAGTAACATAAGTGATATAAATAAGAAACTAAAAAAAGTAATAATAAAATAAACTAAAGAAATAAAATAAACTTTTGAATTGTAGCTGAAAAGAATAATTTAAAACAAAGCAAATTAGAGCACCTTGCTCATGAACAGTGGACCAAAATACCTGTCAACAGGTGCAGAAATCTGATTGGACGTCATAGAAAACACTTGATTCCAGTGATTGCCTCAAAGTGTTGCTCAACAAAATCTAAGTTCAGGAGCCCCATCATGCTTGTTTACTTGTTTTATTCTTTTTTATATTTTTGCTGAACCACAATTCAAAATCAATGTCATTTTCATTATATTTTTATTTGTTATTTCTTTAGTCAATTTCAACTTATTTCAATGACAGCTGATTTTTTTCTTTATTTAATAGGAGGGTATGAATAATTTTGAGGACAACTGTGTATGAGCTAATCAACAGAGGGCATAACAATTAGCAACTAAAAACAAGAATAATACAAGTTATGTCATCTATTAATCATTAATCTCTTTCTAGCAAAAATATACAGAATTGTTGATAATTATTGATATAATCATTCTTGTTGATGGCATATTTGTTGGACTTTAATAAAAGGTTTCATTTCTTCTTCCTCAAAATAGGCGAATGACACACCAATCAAGCATAAAGATTGAGGCCTTTTCCCTTTTAAATTTAGCCATTTACATTCAGCTTTTTAGACATAATGACAGATATGCAAAGCAGGCTCCATATCACCATGGCGATGATGCAGCTATATCCACAGTAGAAGCAGCAACCCATCTTTCCTGTTCTCTGAGTATCCCGACCACCATTAAGCAGCTTTAAATCGTAGCATGATGGATGTCTGCTGATGGCTCCCAGCCTCGCTGTGACTCGGGTCCAAGGGGAGCAGCAGAGAGAAAGAGGTGCTGATGACTGAGGCGTACGGAGGTCGGCTGGCAGCTGTTGGGCGCTCTGGGGACAACCTGCCTTTCCATCTCTCTCGGCGCTCTCTCAATCAAATCTCGTCTTTCCCACCCCTGCCACCCTATTTCTATTTCATGGCTCTACCGCTCTTTCTTTCAACCCCACTTTTACATCTCCCTGCACACTTGTATTGCTTCCCTCCACGGTGCTGATAGAAGCACACGAGCACTTTGTTGCAACATCGCTGCATAGTAGAGTGGATGTGTCGAGAGCCAAGGAGGTAAGGGGAAAGGGAGAATAAAAACTTTATTCTTCCCAGCTCTTCATTTCAATAACCCTTTCCCTAGTGATACGGAGGAAGAAAAACGGTGGGATATAAGTGTGTGTACTTAACGGTGGTAGAGCAGTAGTAAAGATGTGTGAAAACTATGAGAGTCAGAGAAATGTGGGTATGGAAGTACGCCTGGGGACATGAGGGAGAATGGAAAAAAAGCAAGAAAATCCTGGAGCAAAGTGAAGAAAGATGAATGATGGGAGGATAAGTAGAGAGGATTCTAACTATATACATATACATATATAAATTGGGGGCTGCAGGGGGTTAAAAAATGGTAGGATGAAAGGCAAAGAGAGAACAAGAGTGCAGGTCAGGAGACCAGTGATAATCACTGGTCTAAGAAAACCGGATAAGGAAAAAAGAAGACGAGAAAAAGAGAAGCTATGAAGAGCAAGAGGCTGGCACAGAGCTGTGAAGACGAGGACAGAAGTCATTTCCACACTTCCACCGTACGATTTTGCATTTGTGTTAAATTCCTTCCTTTACTAAAGTCTCAGAGAACCTGAAAATCATTTTACGTTTGTTCCCATGATTGACAGCTCACTGCTTATTATCCTAATGTGGTAAATCCCCTCCCATCCACTGGGCTAAGTGAGTTAAAACAGTAGCTGAGAATTATGTGCAAAGTCTTATTTGATCCAGGTTTGAAGTGATGCTGGAAAGAATTATTCATGAGTCAAGAAAGAGTTGGCAGGAGGAGTATGAATGTTGGTTGATGGAGCGTCTGACAGGGATTCAGAAAAAAAGGTAAACAAGGAAGTAAACACCTTAACATGTCTAAGCAGTTTCTCTGTCAAAAGTATTCTGTAGTACTCTGATGTTGTGTAATCTCATATAGGGGGCTCTCATGGGATATGACCACCTCACACTGGTGGGTAATTATGCTGCTTTGGACAATGAGAAATTCCCAAATCAGTTTCAAAGGATGGGAGGGAAATCTCTGGAGACGGCACAGCCTGAGCAGGCAGAAGAAATCCGACCTAGTTATGAAACATTTGAGATGGCATGTACCATACCAGCCACACCATCTATGCTATGATGCAAGGAAAACATTTGGACGCACAAGCGCACATTTGAACATTACAGTTTTATTTCATAATTTGTCGTAACTAATTCCTGTAACAAGCTTTTTTATGTAGCTGATTTTAACTTTTTTATTCAGATTGCTGAATTTTAACTTTTATTCTTCTCATTAAAACAAAGTCATCAAAGACAGAGTGTCTCAGTATGTAGAAAGTCCACCTGAAAGCGAGATATGGTACATCCCCCTTTATGTAACATTAAAGAGAGGAGACTGCTGCTCTTTTCAGTATCCGCTTTGTGGATTGGTCTCTGTGTGCTCGCCTCACAGCCAGCCGCACACGCAGACCAATGTTATTTATCCAGCGTCTCATTTTGATGGAAGTTAGCTCGTAGCTCGATACCCTACTACACTTGGAACAAGGTTATGTTTGTCTTCTAGGAACATTTGGCTCAATCGTTATTGAGCTGGAAACTTTGAATCCATGAAATCAAAGTGTAGGATTGCTGCTTTAGAGTTCAATATACAGCAAGTTAGAGACATCTCTATTTGGGCTATTTGGGCTAACTTGCTGTATATTGAACTGTTCTTTTTGCACAAAAAAATAAAATAAATGCCGACCAAAAATAAATAAATGAATAAACAAACAAACAAACAAATAAATGAAAAAAAACAAACAGACAAATGAATCTGAAAAGTTTAGGCTATTATTATTTTTTTTTTTTTTTTTTTTTTTTTTTATTTTTTTTTTTTTTTTTTTTTTAATTAATTTTTTTTATTTTATTTTTATTTTATTTTTCTATTTCTTTTTATTTTTTCTTTTTTTTTTTTTTTTATTTTTTTCTTTTGGTTATTTTTTATTTTTTATTTATATTAAAATAATATTATTTTTAATAATCTTTTTTTTAATTTATAATTTATTTAAAATTATAATTTTTTTTAAAATCTATAACTTTTATTTTCTTCTTCTTTTTTTTTTTCTATAATTTTTTCTATTATTTAAAAAAAAAATTTAACCTTTATAATAGTCTTCCCTCTCTTTATTTTCTTCTTTTTTTCTTTATTTTATTTTTATAATAAATATAATAAAAAAAATATTAATATTTATAAAAAAAAAAAAAAAAAAAAAAAATTAATAGCACAGATTAATTCTTCATTCACCATTTTTCTTATAATCATAAAAAACCCTTACAAGAATAAATAAAGATAGAAAATAAACCAAACCCAACCAATGAATTATAGCACTTTCAGTATTGTAATTTTTAACCTTGTACGATCCTCACTCAAATAAGTGTTTGTTTTCCACCACCACCCTTAAGGCTCTTCCTTGTTTCCAGCTGTGTTTTTTTCTAAAGCTCTTAGTAGCTTTCATTTTAGAGGAATGCTGTATAAACTAATTCCTTACACATAAGTTTAATAAGCAGAGGAAAAAAAGGTGGCAAATTTACAGTACACACACACACACACACGCACACACACACAATAAAAAAAACACAAAAAAACAACAGATATATTTACCCAATGATGGGGTGTTTGAAGCCCAGCTTGGCAGTGCTCTGCTGAATCTCCTTCTCCAGCCATGCCTGAGGGCGGACAAGGTACTTGACAAACTGGGACACCCACCACACAGATGGGTCACCATGCAGACGCTGCAGGCGTGGGGCGAGGTCCTCAGGGATTGCCAGAGGTAAGTAGGGTGGCCGAGGATGTAGACTGTCCACTATGGGCAACTCCACAACTTGGACATCCTTATCATGAGCCTCTCCTAGAGGAACCACAGAGGAGTGGGTAGAAAAATATATTCTTTAGTAAGACGGTGGATTATATGCATCATAACTGAAGAAAAAAATGTTCAAAACATCATTAATTCAACAGCAACATCAACTGAATTGGAAATCCAACAGTGGTGATATTATGTATAAACCACCTTTTAAAAAAAATGCAGAAAAGTGCAACACAAGCTGCAACGTAAAGTCGATGTACGGCTGACACACCTGAATCCTGGAATAACATGTCATGATCAGAATGAAATTTTGATTGGAATTAGTGTGATCGGATACATACCATGTTTATGCTAATACCTGAGCTAATCAATGTTAACAGCACATAATATTAGTAGTAAGATCCTAAATTGATGCACACTCATTGGTGAGGTGGGGGAAAAATGACTTGTGAAATGGGACATCAATGTTAACAATGAATGGAAAGATGCATCTCATCTGATAAAACTTGGCCCCCTAGTGGTCCTCTTCTAATATCCACTGTTACAAATAAATAAAGAAAATCCACCTTTAATGCAGTTTTTTTTCTCTTTCTACTTCTTGTCCTTTACAGCCTCTCATCACTCAGTGGTTTAGTTCACACAGTGGGACCTATTTGTGAAAAATGCTCATCACAATTTTCCAGAGTTATGAGGGGAGACTTTAAATTGCTTGTTTTGTCAGACCAACAACCCAGAAGCCAAACATGTTCCCTTTACACAGGAAAACAGCACAACAATAAATGCCCAATTTGAGGAGCTGGAACAGCAAATGTTTGGCATTTCTTGGTTCATAAATGGCTGCAACAATTCATGGTTGATCATAATTGTGTTTTTCCTCTTGTTGTCAGACTAAAAATTTCAGCGTGAATGAAGCAGCAAAATGTTTACAGGCAGCAGGGTGGTCTGGTCGTTGACACAGATGCTCTGCAACTTGAGCTTTTCTGTAACTGGCTTAGTTTTGCTATTCATGTTCTAGAAAGAATACAGCAAATTTGTAGTTTTTGGCTGTCGCAAATAGAAGTCACTTGACTTACAGTATCTTGTGTGGGTTGGGGTAAAAATATGTCTTGCAATTTGTTGACAGAAAAATTGACTTGCTATGGTAAGAGTTTGGAGACATGCACAAACTTTTTCACTTTAATACTTATACAAATACAAACCAAAAGTCTGGTAAGGTCTAAAAACATAAAAGTGTAGCTATCCTTGCAGGGTTTTATTGCAGGTTGTGTCCTCTATAATAGAAATATACCACAAAAATGATGCAGCACTTCATATTTTCAGAGTAGTATAATTCCCAGGACAGTTTAAATTAATTCTGGTCTTGTCATCAATGTCAAGTCTGGGCTCCAGAGTCAAGCTTTTTGGACTGACAGCTGCTCTTTACCTGCCCTTGTTTAAAGGCCAAGGTAATCTTTCTGTCAAGCCAAAAAGGGCCAAGGGCAGCTGTAGCAGGGACCTGGGCTTAAAGGGTACGGGGCCGGGGCTGCTTGTCATCTGAAATCAGCCTCCCTAGGGCTGAGTTCTGCTTGGAGGAAGCCCCAAGCAGAGGATGGAGCAGAGTTGATTGTGAAGGACACCTCTTTGGACAAAGGAACCCCCCCACCCCACCCCACCGTGCACTGCCAGACCTCCACAACTGTTTGCACACAAGATGTACATGCACATGATGCACAGAACAGAATGGACATGAACAGGGTCTTCTGAGCAGAAAGAGAAAAAGGTGGTCTGACAATGATAACTAATGCGGATCCAAATAAAACAACAATAAAAAGAAACGTGCATTCACACTTTCAAACACACACAAAGAGCTCCAGCTAATCGCATCTCACCAGAAGGGGATATGCCTGGCAGACACAACCTCCACTCTCTTTCAGTCTTAAACCCTGAGTAGAGGTTCTCTTTCTTTGCACGAGCATGTGTGATCAAGAATCCTTGATTTCTGTGAAAAACAAGTTTGAGGCCTATGCTCTGTCTGAGTAAAGTGGCTTTTATAACTGTCACCGGCAAGCTTAACACAGCAACGAACACAACCTCCATAAGACACTTGCAAATAAATGGAATAATGAGTCATTAAAACGGCCTCTCACATACAGGATACATAAAAAAAAAGTTAAAACAAGAGCAGAAACAGGCTAGAATATTGTGTGTGTGTATGCTGGAGCATGAACTGAATATAAATTGGTAGAAGCATTAAATATTGAACAGAAAAAAAATATTCCCAGACCCGTCTTTGCTTATATAACGGCATTGGCATGATTCACATAAGGGGGAATGGGCATATATTGAGGCCAGCACTTCTTGGCACAAATGTACAAATTTCTGTATGCCTTTATCCCACTGCTACTTAATTAGATCACAAAGCTCCACTAAATATTATCTCCCCTCAAAAGCCTCAGCATACATTTCCAGTATGTAACATCATTTTCTAGCACAGGTCTGCACTGACAGAGGATTCCTGCGCTGCATTCTGAGCCCACGATGTATAGTGAGCCTAATAAATGTTTCATAACAGGCTATGAAACTGGAGAGCTGAGACTGACACCATACCAGACAAAATACGGAGCCGTTCCATTCATTATACATTTGAGACGAGGTTTATGAACTTGTGAGTCTCTTGGTTCAGTCTTTACTGTACATGGCAGGCAGCATTATGTTTCTCCTGTTGCTCTCACACTTGCATATACGGCTGAAATATTACAGAGAACCTCAAAATGCACACACAGTCAAGCCTTTGACAAATTAGCTCTTTGATCAACTAGTCATTGTTCCAGAAAAAGAGCGCTTTCCCCTTTGTGTTTTGTTAAAATTTAGTCTGTTGGAGGAGGCCTGCAATGGTTCTCATCTTTGCTGTCCACTAAATACAGCGCTTACTTCCAGACTGTAGCGCTGGGGATAGAAACTTATTTTCTTTTCACTGCTGACAGAAATGAATCTAGAGCTCAGAGACTCAACACGAGGTAAGCTCTGAACACCAAATTTAATGTGTGCTCAGACTTGTGGTTGTGGTTTCCAGCTAAAACCACTTTTGACCATGGTTTCGTCTGTCAGAAAGAAAAACAAGACAATCAAGACATAAAAAAACAAAATAAAGAATTGTTTTGACTTAAGAAGTGAAACTAAGGTCAAACAATAGCAAACCAAAAGAGGAGGGCAAGCCAAGGACAAGACTTTTACAAATATTCTCATCAGGAATATACAGAACAGAATATGTTGATAAGAAAAGAGTTATGTGGATATCAACTATTTGCATTTTAGCTGTTAACACAAGTACACTCATGTACCATGCAATTGAAACTGTTCAAGGCTACTCTTGACTTTCTCTGAGGCAGATCATTGTAAATTTCAGCACAGTTGAAATTCGATGCAAAAACATCTTTAAGTTACTTAACATGAGATTTTTGCTAGAGGATGCTTCACTTATAATACCAGGATTTTATTAGAGCCTGGAAATGTTTTACATGATTTTGTGTTGAAACTAAGTTCTATTGGACTCCTTTTCAATCATTATTTTCCACCAGTTTAGTCCTCTGGTAAAAGAAAGAGAAAAAAACTCATAAATGGGAGCAGCTTTTGGGGGAATTCAGTTTTATCAAGGCCTATTTATGCTCTACATGTGGAGCCTTTCGTCAGTCTTCTGCGTCCTTTACATGTGGATTTTGGTCTGTTGTCAGAGAGCTTGCAGATGCATATGTAGCAAAATGGGTGGTGCCACTGGAAATCATGGGGGTAACGTTGGACAGTAAGGCTGATGTTGGATGATGATGCCTGACACAGAGGAGGAAAACTCTGTCTTTGCTAATGTTCAGTGGCTCCAGACGACTCCCAGTCACTGCTTCCAAAGGATTCTCGACAAAGCATGAAAAATGAATATTACATGAATAGATGAACTGATATTTGCCCAATTATATTTGGTCCCCTTAACAACAGATAGCTCAACATATTAAACAGCTGCAACTCCTAAATTCTCTTCAAAATGACATTTAATCCTTAAAGTGTGTGCTTTACAGGTGCAGTCTTTCCTGACCTTATTTACCATCCTTGTCATACAACTCGTCTCTCCTCTATAATTCCTATTTTTTTTTTACCTTCACTATTTTCTTTACCTCTACACAAGAGCAAATCATCGAGGCATACCCTGTGTGCAATGATTGTGTCAATGTGGATTTTCTGTAATGTTTTGTTTTTCCCATTACGCATTTGAGGGAAGAAAATCAGCAGGTCCCATAATGACTCCATCGCTATCTTTGATGTTCCCCCTGAGCAATACGTTTTCATGACAGAAATACCCTGTCACAGACGCATATACCGTGCATCTCCTCTTGGTCTATAAACGTCTCACATCCCAGGAGAAACACTTAACAGAGAGTGGGGCTAGCCATGTTAGGATTCAAAAGGAAACAGAAATTTTGTGATGTCTTCTATATTAAGTATCAGAAAAGTCAATTTTCCATGTAAACAGAAGAATACAAAGAAATGACATGGTAAAGTAGCTCGGAAGTGCATTTCTATCTAGCACAAAGAATCAGTGATGTTTACCATACGATGTTACACCACAGAAGGGATTCTTAATTTTGGGGTTACAAAATGGTATTAAAGCAACATGATGTCCTCAAGGCGCAGAGCTGCCTGCAACCAGGAATTCAGGGACTTGCATTTGCACCTCTTCATGCAATCAGTATTCACAACATTATAACACTGTAATTGCACTCGCATAGGCAAACATTCCACTTAATTAGTGAGATATTCAGCATATATCTACTTATTAATCCAAGGCTCCAGCATCCCTTTGTGGTCTAGTGCCCTAGGAATGCTTGCTTGCACTGTTAACACAGCAGGCATGACCACAGGCATAGCCAAGTACCAAAAAGCCTTACATTAGCTATGCCCATCTAGTTAGCTGGATTTATCATCAGAATTTGTTCCCTCTGCAAATTGTGGGATATTACAAGGAAAACAATCAGAATACTAAAAGGTTGGAGAAAGGGAAGGGACATCTGTAGGATGATGCCTCTTGGGTGCAAGCACCCATATGGACCTATGAGAGGCATTTTTAAAACCTACATTCCAGAGAAATGCATTCAATTGTAGGTAAAGGACACATGAAAGGCGAGAAAATAAGAGAGAGGAAGCAGTGGGAGAGCAGGAGATAAGCAGGGAGAGCCCAGGAGAGCGCAAGTCAAATGAAGCAACGGGAGAAAAATGAAGAGCTGAGAGGACGCAGTAGTGAAAACAGGGAAGCTGTGAGAGAGAAAGTGTTTGAGGGAGGCGGGTTACAGTAAAACCTCTCAGGAATAAACCAGTCTCCCTTTCCAAATGCACCTCCTCTATGAGCTCAGTAAATGTGTATAAAAATCTGCATATGCAGTAGAGCTATCCATTAATCTACAAAGAGTCAGTTTCAATTCACCCATTAGAGATTTTGCTACTTCTGCATTATTGAGAGCACATTATTTAGCAAGCACATCAATCTTTAGCCAGTCATCTGGTACCAGTAACACACACAGATCAACTTTAACATTGTAGTCAGTATGAATATTTGGTAAATGGTGCTCAACTCTAATATCAGACAATATCACCATAAATTCAGAGAAGACATCTAAAGCTCTGCAAGCATCAGAAAAAATGAAAAGGTCAGCTTTTTTAAAACAATTTAACTCTATTTTTTTTTAAAGAGACTGTGTGAAGAACCACGAAGCTTACAGCGTCCTGCCTGTAGTATATCTGTCAGAGCACTCCATTTGGAAAAGCAGGTAGAAGACGACTTAATCCTCATAAACGTACCGTGTTACAAGCAAATACTAAATTACATTACAGACTTTTATACTTCACTGGATATAGACAGTTTTTTTCTCATCATATGTGTGTAGCCACTGTATATTAATAACTGGTGTGGGCCAGTTGCACAACACTCAGGTTCTACAGTTTGTGAAATATAGTCCAACATAAAACAACCATCAGATGCAAAAGTTAAAGATAGGTGTGAATATTGGCAACATAGCATGTGTTAACTGTGATGAGTTTATAAGGTTTGAGTTATATAAGTTAATGAAAAGTTCTCTGTTCTGAGCCGTTTTGGATGTCTGCTAGTCTGATTCTCTCATTAGGTCTCCCACCTGCTACTCCAGAGCTCTGACATGAACATTTTACATGTACAGCATCACACACAACCCCGCTTAAAGCTAGAGAAAATAAACAGAACAAAACATTAGCAACAGAATCCCTCTTTGAGCCCAGAAATCACTGTGGTGATTTTGGGGAACTGGTCATTAGGCTTCAATAAAGGAGTAGAAAGCAAATTTCTTATTACTGGTAGAAAACTAAGCATCTTTATGAAATGTCAAAAACAATCAACCCAATCGCCGACAGATATTTCAGGAATGAATTAAGATAACAGGTTCGCTCAAAGCTTACGAAATGTTGACCTTCTGGTTAGCACATCTACAAAGATGAGATTCACCACATCCAATCACAGACAAAGAGATGCAGCGAGGCGTGTCTAGCTGCATTTTTCAAGTTATTTGGGGTTTCTAACTTTAGTTCACAAGAATCAATAATGGTAAGAAATACATACAAAAAGATGTTTATCAAAAATTACAATGTTAGACTGATGATGAAATACACATATGGGATGTTTTAAAGTGAGTCTTCTAAATGATGTCACATATCAGAGAAAATAGAAAAATGTGAACGAGCAGCAGGCAAATTACAAGCATCTGTGTGGCTCACTTTCTGCAACAGTAAGGATACATCTCTGCTCTGAAGCTCATTTAAAACCTCTTTAACAGGAGCGCCTCTCCATCATCACATCTCCCCGCTTTGGAATCTTTAATATATCTGCAGTAAAATGTCTTCTTGCGTCAGATTTTCCTCACAATCCTATAAGGAGTTACAAAATAACACGGAAAAATGAAACCAAAGGTTAAAACCTGATCATATACTTACTGGGGGGAAAATGATCTGAAATTACATGCCAACCAGAAACAGAAGTTTTTCAACCTCTCTCAAGGATTAGCAGCTCACTTGAAGGATCACAATCTCTGATCAACAACTCAACCCACACTTGGAGCACTTCAGCAGCCGTAGGGCGCGTATGATGAATGCCAAACGTGGTCGTATCTTTGTTGGAGAAGTAGGCTTTTTTTTGTTGAAGAACACGACTCATTACGTAGAGAAAAAGTTGGAGGGTTTGCTCCAGCTGAACTGTCTTGACTCTGGAAACAAAAGTTTGCAAAACACTTCCCACCAGTCAAAAAGTGGAAGAAAACTCAAGATCAGCGCTAACCTCCCCAAGAGTGGCCGTCCAGCAAAGATCAATCCGACAGAAGAGCTCCCCTCATACTGGCTGATGCCAATATTCTTAAAACCATGAAGATCACACTGACTAACGCTGGTTTGCACGGCAGGGCTGCGAGGGGAAAGCAGCTCCTACATTATGCATTATAAAATAAATTATGCTAAAACAGATTTTTTTTTTGTGCAAATAAGCTGTTTGAACACAGAAAACTGCAGAATTCAGGCATTAGTCAAACGCAGTGGCAGTATCATGGTCTGGGCCTGTTTTGCTGCACCTGAGCTGGCTTGTCATCACTAAAATCTAAATCACACCAATGAATTCTGCAGGAAAATGTCAAAATCTCTGCTCATGAGGTGAAACTAAAGAAAAAAATGGGTAATGTTGCAGGGTAATAATCCCAAATATAGAAGAAAAATCCTTCTTAAGAGAGGTTGGAAGAATAAAATGAAGGGTTTGGAGTTTGTAAAGTCCTAAGCTAAATCAAATTAAAATGTTGGCATGCGGAAGGACCTAAAGTAAATGTTCAGAGAAAAACAAACATCAGCTAAAATTATGATGCACAGAGAAATCAGCAAACACTCCTCCAAATGATGTGCAAAACAAATGGAAAAACTTCCAAAAGTATTTACTTCTAGTGTATCCTGACAGGTAGCAGTAATCAGTTTCCACTGTAAATAGAGAAGTACATATGCTTTTGTCTTATTTGATTTTCCTTTTTTTCAGCTTCAACTTATGTGGAAATCTGAAATGTAGATGAGGTTTCAAAAGCTTTTAAGCTCCACAGTGGACCAACAACAGTCTTCTAGCAAACACCGTAAGGCTGTGCAGGTGTGTGTTGATTCAGTTTGAGACAATTACAGCCAAGAAGCTGTGGTGATTTTTGGAGTCTTTGGAGGCTGCTCACCCTGTAGATACTGCAGAGCTCTTGTTAGAGAAAGTGGACATGAAAGGCTACAGTACATATCAGACACATAATGACTTGCATTATTTGTTTGTTTAAAATTCAAAGATCCTTGCAAGACTGGAAAAGCAATTTTTTGTTTCCAATACTACATTAAATATTAATGTCAAAGTTGATTTTTTAAGGGGAAAATATTTTGGTTGCAAGAACATTAAATGCAAAACTATAGAGATCTTTAGTAAGTCTATGTTGTAGCCTGGGGGCTACAGTGAAAAAAATAAAACCTAACCTATGTTGAAAGGTATGTTAACTGGAACTGAAAGTTAAAAAAACAGGATTGATTATTTAGCAGCTGCTTATGGCTGTCACGGCTACAACTGAGCAAAGCTCATATGGGTTGTTTTAACATTAATGTACCCACCTGACCAATGTCCAGTGGAGGCTCCAGAGCGGTCGGTGCAGGTGTTACTGACGGGCAGAAAGACGGTCTCCCAGCCGCCAGGGGCGTAGCGCCAGTTGTGAGACTCCAGGATGAGCGTGCGCTGGGTGCCGTACGCGATCATGAAACAGTAGACGACGTGGTGAAGCTGGCAGCCATAACCACAGCCCTTATTGATGTTACAAACCAGCTTTCTTGCCTTACTGCAGTCTGGGGGGTTCTAGGAGGAGAAGGAAAGAATGTTTCAACATTTTTTATTGCTTAACTTTCACCTTGTATCTCTCAGAGACCTGCTCTCTGACTTGTAATAACGCACAGCTGATATTGTTTTGTTTCCATTGCCAGCTTCATACTCGGCTTTAATTTAATGTTGCCAGTTTGCTTTTCTTCCTTTGTCTATTCTCTTCCCTCTGATGTTCTTTCAATCTCTTTTCCAGCTCATTTTTTCATCTTTTGTCCTTATTGTTGAAACACAAAGGCTACACAGTTATATGATTATATTTTTGCACAAATTACCCAGTATCACTTGTATACTCAAAGATGCCGCATTACTGGTGCCCTAACACTATCTAGGACATGCAAGTGAGTCATGCCATTCTGGCTTTTCAATAAAAGTCACTCTCTGAATCATTTTCCATCAAATACAGATGTAAACCATAGCATCTTAACATTCAGGAGAATATTGTGTTTGGGAAAGAAACAGTTGGCTCCTGTACGGGTGATTTTTGATAGGAGTTGGCGCTCTTTGCCAGCTGTTTTGGGAAATTACTGCGCCTTCTGAAAAGAGCTGAATGCCACCAATTAAAACAGATGGACTGACTCATTTTTGGGTGTGCTCTTTTCCTTGAATTTGTTAACACTTGCCAGCTTTATCCTTTAATATCTCATCCTCCTTAATCTCTTTTGTTGCACTTGCATTTTTTCTTTATTCTCTTTTTAAAAAGGGTTGTTTTTGCCTCCTATTCACTCCCCTGTCTTTTCCTTAAGCTCTTTCTCTGGTTCCCCCACTCATTGCTTCCCAACTTTTGTTCCCTCATATCCTCCCTCCTTCTCCTTTCTAACACACTCATTCCTTAACATAAAAATTAGCTTCAATATCAGGCAGAGCGAGGGGAAGAATACCAAATGAGAAGCGCCGGGGAAGAAACAATAACTTCTTTATTTTATGATAAAAGGAAAAAAAACAGTGGAAACCAACAGAGTGGCACATGCTGTGTTGCCGATGAGATGCCGGGCGGGTTGCGATCCGCTCTGCAGCCGATCTGAGCGACTCTGCAACGCTGGTGCCAACCAGCTTCCTAAGCAGCAATTACCGGCTGATGGGAGTGTTTTCCTCATTAGGCTGCTGCAGCTGTGGATGGTTCACGGTAATCAGGCCGCCCGACACCCACCGGCTAACACTGCCTATCATGCACCAGCAGGAGAAGAAGGGGAAAAGAGGGGGGAGGAGGAAAAGTGAGTGAAAAGGAAAAGCAATGGGAAGATACAGTACAGACCCCCCCCCCCCCCCCCCCCCAAAAAAAAAAAAAAAAAAACTGAGATGGAATAAAAGATGACTGAGGATTGTTAAAGGAGGGGCAAAATGAGAAAATTAGAGGAAAAGAAAGGAAAGGAAAGATGTAAACATCCTTTAGGTGGATCAAACTGATTAACAGCCCAGCTGTTCAATAACATGAACAGAGTAGAACAGCCGCTGAGCTGACAGAACAAGCCACAAAGGTAATTCCTCTGAGTTACAGGCTGCCACTTCACCACTAACCCCACAGGTGGAGGCTGAACCACTAATAATCTACAGCGGCAACGCAAAGGACCTCCACGAAGCTTATTTTCCAAGCAGAGACCTCTGTCACTGTATCTGCATGGGATCATTATATGGCACAAGTCATGTGGAGTGGAGGCCACCACCGGATCCCGGGTTGTTAATGGCTGGAGCTGGAATGAGACACAGTTCAAGGATAATGACGCCAGATGCGTGCACAGGCAGCCACTCAGTACCGCTTTGTACTTACTGTAGGTTAAGTGCCTGTTTAAATGCTGTTCGCTTTGAATGTGAAACACAAGGGCGGCTGCAGAGAGACTGCAGAGATGTTGATTTAGGAATTACATCTGAGAACAAGCGAATCTGACAGAATAAATAACCTCAGGTAATTATTCTGCGTGATCTGTGCATCCACTCACTTGAAGATATTTAAAGTGAGAGTCTGGTTCATCTAAAGGCTATTTCTTTGCCGCTACTCTTGGTTAGCAGGAGACTTTCAGTAATAAATGGATAGTTCAGCTGTACAAAAACATTTGTCTCATTAAAGGTTTGCACTTCCCACATGGATGCACTGCTGAGGAAAAACACCTGTAGTGCACGGTGACAGATTTTACACCTGAAGGTGTGAAAGTGTTTGAAATCAAGGAGACTGCTTAATTTGCATGAGCGCTAACAGTCCCATTAGTTTTAGGTGAGCTGCACTGTCAGAAAATTCAGTGTTTTAATAACATGCAATTAAGAGGGTATCAAAGTTTTAAGCATTTCATTTCTTTTATTAAGTTACATATAGATTTTTGGCACTTTTTCCCTGGTTTTGATTTGCAGCAATAGTAATTCAAAACTCTATTTTATTTATTTTTTATTATCGTGTTGTCTTTTCTTTGTAGGAAGTTCAAATTGTGCCGATTCACACAAGGTATTAATAGGAAATATGAAGCAAGAGAAGAGAAGGACATTTATAAATGGTGAAGAGGACAGCATTTAAGCTACAAGGTGGCTCAAAAAATACATATGAAACATGTTCATTTGAATGGAAAGCCAAATCAATCAGAGTTTAAACTGATTAGAATTAAACATTTAAATAAAACCAAACTGGTAAATGAATCCTCAATCTGTCCACCATGTTTGCTCATTTCGATTGATGGCTACTTAGATGGGTGTAGTGAGTTTTTAAGTTTCTTTTACTCCAAACAGCTTCATTATACGGGCACAACTTCCAGCAGGAAAAGTAAATACGGTGAGATGAAAGATGCTATAAATCCCTATAAGGATGAATAAAGCGAACATGACTATAAACTCCTTTCACAAATTGCAAATGAAGTGTGAATGATGCGACTGAAAACGTGAAAGGACTTGCAAATCATTACACCCTCTATTCAAATAAATACTACAAAGATAAGATACATGTTGAGTGTTGTTTTCTGCAAACATATTTCCATTTTGATTTGATGTCTGTCACACATTTTAAAAAGAAAGTTCCGACAGAGCGTGCTTACCCTCGGTTGCATCACCTCCTCGTTTAACAACACTCCTTATGTGTTTGGAAACTCGAGAGACTAATTGATTTAGTTTCAAAGCAAAATGTTTTCCTCTTCTTGCTTGCTGTAAAGACTTAAGCAACTCGACAGGGCGGTGAATATTTTGTCTAATCTTTTGCCTCCTAATGCACCGTTTGTGCTCCGAGGGCGATAGTTTTGCATTGCCGGCAGGTCAGTTTTAGTAGTGAGCCATTACCTGCAGGTTCAGGTTTAACTTAAAGGTGCAGCATGTAATAAAAGCATTTTTGAATGGCTGCATGAGTTGTTTCAAAACCAATACAATTCACCTGTAATGTTTTTCAGCTGTCCATGCCATGTTTATTCACCACCATATAATTTTCCACTTCACCGCTGTCCATCTTTAATGGGACTGGACCCAGAGAAGGTAACTGTTCTGGGTCTCAGTCATCCTAAGTGCTCTCTGTGGACATTTCCCGTTCCATCCAAAGGGTTTTAACCGACTCATCTCCCACAGTGGTTTCACAGACATTCACACCTTGAATCATGTGACCACATCTCACATGCTTGTCAGGAAGGTAAACAACTAACAGGTGATAATGACGCAGATGACCCACAGAACTGGGGAGGATAGGTCAGTGACACATGTGACCTTGATAACAAAAAGTGTGAATGTGTTAACAACATGTTTCAAGCCTTAAACTCCCCACTGGTCAGTCAGAAGTGAAGAACCTGTTTGTATCAGAGAACAATAAAAAAGAAATCAAGTTGCCTCCTATGCAAACAATTAGGATTGGATAACGGATTTCTTTGAGATTTCTTTGGATTTCCCCAAATATCAATGATCCTGGTTAAAAGAAAAAGTATTAACTTATTTTTAATAACAGTACCTTTAAAGGTACATTGTGTAAGAATTACTGACATCTAGAGGTAAAGATGGGTATCGCATTGACTTCATATTCCAAGCACTGTGAGTGGATCCATTGGTTTTAGGTGTAGCTATAACTACTTTTAATGCCTTTTAAGGCAGTACTTATCCCAAACAGTGCTCTAACTTCCATTAAACAAAGCTGGTACACCAGTTTGGAAGTTAGAAGGTTCTCACTTCACTCATTGTTTTGTTGATTTAGTTGCAGTAATAAAAATTGTGGCACAAATAATGCAGCCTCCATGTACGTGGACCCCCAGCAAGGAGATATAAATGGCTTATTTTAAGAAAATAAACATAACAGCTATTCTGGCGACGCGCTTACACAAAAGTAGAGACACGGTTTTGAATTATAAATTACATTTTTCTGCCATTGACAGTTTGTTGTGTTACACACTGTACCTTTAAGGAAAAGAACCTGCATTAAGATAACTCACAATGCTAAAGTTGATTAAGTAAAAGGAAAAAGAACATTGTTAACTTTCAGTGCTGCTGTATATTGAAGTCAGTGTGGAGGCTAATGATGTTGAGGATGTTGCAAGCTCTTGTTCATACATTCCACTGCTGAAATTTCTAAAAAGATCTTGCATAAATGAGGGGGAAAAGTTTGACCTGAGGAAGATCCGATGTGATTGAAACATTGGAATAAATGCAGCTGGGAGTAAGTGTGCAGGCTTTTTCTTTAATTTTTCAAAAATGAGGGGAGACAAATGGCTGGCAAACTGGTGCATCATTCTTAGTAATGTTCTATTTTTGGTTTCTAGTGGTTCAGGTTATGAACCAGCAGTTGATCGTAGCCACTAAGCAATGGTCATGATTTATTTTTTTTTTTTTTAAACCAAAAACACTGCAGGTAGGCCTAAAATGAATGCCTTATCCATCCGTGGCTGTATTAAACCACACGGGATGTCAGACATGGAAACATCAGAAAGAATCTGGTCAATGTGCAAACTCATGATCATATAATGTCTGACATTAATATCACTGGAGTCACTGGGTGAGAAATCAACAGGTTTCAGGATTTTGACAAGTCATAATAAGAGGTTCAAGCTGAAAAACACAAGCTGTTATATGACACTGCTGATACTTCTCTTAAATAAAGGACCAGAGAGGACAAGGTGTGAAAACTAACTACAGGGGCTCTGAGGATACAATGCAACTGACCGAGTTATTAGATACTAAGGAAATATGTGATTTTCAGCAAACAATACACTGCGCTTCTGAAAGGTGTGACATGAAACCACAAAACTGTGTCAGAACAGGATGAAGCCACAGAAAGCAGAAACCAGGGGTCAGCCATGTGAGCCATTTTTAAATTTAGAAACATCTTTAATCACAAGTTTAGACCTTTCAACTGCAGAGCACATTTTTTAGGTGATCTGTAATCTAGAAAATTCACAGCAAAATACCACCAAAGATCAAAAACGTAATCTTACTCAAATCCAATTTATTACAACTATACAAAGCTTAAAAATAGATGAAAGCTTGTCTAACAGAGCTCCATCTGAGGGAACCATGGTTACTGAATATTGTGAGTGGACAGATGGAGCAGACTCCGAGATGGAGTTGGTTAAACTAGGAATGACGGGAGAAGCTGGTACGAGTGGCAGAAACAGGAGGGCAGGAGAGAGGAATCTGTCCATCTCTGTGTGTACATATAGACATATGAATATGTGTGACACAGCGAGACGCACACACGCGCATGCAGGCCGCCTCCTTACGTGCAAGTGTGTGCGCCAATCTTGCGGCTGAACTCCAAGGTTTGTGTGCGGCGGTTGCTTGCGTAGGTGTGGGTGAATCCATCTGTGCACAACCGTGTGTGTGTGTGATGAATTAGTGATGGCAGCTGGTAGAGCGGTGTGATCCCTCAGCGGTGGTGACAGCAGCTGTTAGTGGTGCTGTCTCCGCCCAGCCAGACTGACTGGGTCCTCTTCATCAAATACACTGGCTCATTAATGCTGCAGGCCCGCTGCAGCACCGCACCGCCCCGCCAGAGAACACAGCAGCAACAGAGCCAGGGAAGGGGATCAGCGGGGAGGCTGGGGTGAGAGGATGCGCCCTACGTGCCTGCTCGCGTATGTGTGTGTCTAAGCATCGGTGAGCACGTGAGTGTTTGTCTTTCACTGCACAGACGTTTTTGCATTCCTGCATATGTGTGTCTGCAGATCTGTCATTTTGTGGCTATGCGCTTGTCTGTGTGTTTTGCCGTATGCGGGTTGTGTTTGACGCTCAACACGCTGACAAATAACAAGAATCCTACTTGTCAGATCCGACAGCCGAAAACGGCTGCTATCGTTCCCCTCACCTGCTACTTGTGGAAATTGATGCTGACAGTTACGGATGGTGCAAATGAGACAAGCAGGTGTGAAAGATGCCCTCAAAAATACATATGTGTGATTATCCGTGTGAGGAAAACACTTGGATGAGTGCTCACAGCGTAGTTGTGTCCAAATGCATTTGTGTGGGTCAGAGTAGAGGCCTGCAGATACCTGTAGGTAGGTGATTCTGTTCTGGACCAGATCCGACAGGTCTTTAGCTTCTTTCATTCTCCATTCGCCGACTCCATCCGCCTGACTGAGGTAGTACAAGTCTGTCATGATGGACCTAAAGATGTGAACACACAGATTAAAGAAAAAAAGTTAATCAAAGCCTTCAAGATTCATATATATGAAGCAAAACTTCCTCAACACTTCCTAAGTTTTATAGAGCATTTGAACTGTAAACAAGAAACGCTTGAATGAGTTGAAATGATTTTCAACTTGTATACATTTTATCATTTCCATATTTGATTCTATATTTTCATAACTTCAGTTTTTTTCTGTTTACTTATGTCACTTCTACTCTTAAAGCCCAAACCTAGAATAAATAAAGTTACACAGTTTTTCACACTGCAAACTCATTCACTCTCTTTGCAAAACTCTGAACACATTCTCGTACAGTAAAGCACATTGTGCAGTTTGATGCACTTCCTGTTTCTATCGTCAACCAAACAAACCAAACAAAAGGTGGCGACACAAATGTTGAATCCTGCTAAGGCTGGATACCTCTGCGTTGCCTCCGAAGGGAGAATATTGCACGTGAAGTGGATGAAGTCCCGTGGCCTGACCCGGGTCATAGGCTTGATGAAGCTCAATAAGCTCATTTCTGGATTTCAATTTATTCTTTATTGTGATGTTTTATTCTTGGAGCATATTGGCCCCAATTTAATTTACAGTTATGAATTACAATAAATACAAATTTCTCCGGGACATATTTGCCCTGACCTGGATACTGTCTTCCATTGCATGATATACAGTATTATGAAATAATTGCTCAGCAAGTTTTTCATTTCTGACTGCTTTGAGAGTGATTCTGAGACCATCAGCTGGTGTTTTCATGTGGTTGTTCAGTTTTGTTTCAGTAATCTGGAGTTTTAGGAACGTAGTTTGAAAAATGCGGTTTGTGTTCACAGTTTTGAGAAAAAGCCAAATGGCTTCAGAATATATGTTTAAGCAGTTGTGAAAAACTGTAACTACTTGTTCACATGTACAAATTCCCAATTATATCTAAATACAAGGCCTCATTTTCTGAATATGTTGACACATGCTTTGAGTGTGTCAACAGCCTAACTCTCACCAAACTTTATATGAGACATGGAAGAAGTCACTTGCTTTGTGGATGAATATTTCAGTCTGAAACTTCACTTAATGTTCAATTTGTTTTGATCTGAGAAAAAACAAAACAGAATTAATTATACATCTGGAAAATTAAATTAAAGAACAATGTGGAGGAGGAAAAGTGAAACTGGTTGCTAAGCACCAGTAGCAAGAAGTTAAGTTGTGAGACTGTATGAGCAGCTTTACATCATTGTGAGGAAGTTATGAAACTATGTCATGAGGTCAGTTGGTCACAGATCTGAAAGAGAAATGCATACAGGCAAGGAAAGAGCTGATTATATCACCTCAGATTACTTCATTAGTGGAGCTAAATGCAAGTATGTTTACCAGGCTTTGTGTTTATTTCAACATCTGTTCAGCCATTTATTTACTAAGAGCACATTCTGTGTTGTGTAGATGTCGGGTGAAAAACACAGATTGTTAAGAAGCAATTCACAGACAGCATCAGTGAAATCCATGTACAAACAAATATGCCAGTTAGCTTGGTTTTCATAACAATAAAAAGCTAAGAAAGGCTGAAGTCAAGGGTGTTCATTCCTGGTGGAAAAACATGTTGGTCTGATGCTGTTTTTAAATTAAACTGAAAAAGCATGAAAAGGCAGCGGGTGTTAAACCATCAGCCACAAGTTCCACTGATTTTATCATTTGTTAAAAAAAATCTTGTTGGCTCTGATTGTTCAGTTTAATCTTGGGGATGTTGTTAAATGCAACTTTATTTCAGTCATTTATATAAGTTAATGGCTACAATGTCCTCCTTCTTGTTTTTCTCAGTGTGCAGAGCCTCTATCTGAGCAGCCGCAAGAATACAACCAATCGCTCTTCTTCTTCTCTGCCATTGAGAACTGCAGAGGCAGAAAGACCTTTGCATGTCCCCACATCTACAGAACAGTCCTCTCTCCTTCAGAGAGGAGCTGAAGTGAGACATTCAATGTCATCACAGTTTAGAAAGCTGAATACTGTTACATGAAACATAATTTATTTACCAACTGCATATTAAATTTGCTTCTTATTTTTGTGACGATCCTCTTAAATATGTGTAAGATTTGGATAAAAATATCTATGAGGTAACGAATGCTAGCTGCAAACAGCGTCTTGAGACTCAACATTCTTCCCAATATTTATAGAAAAGTGTTGTTTTTACATTGCTGACTGACAACAGCAGCTTCTCCCTGGTTGTTAAGCTGTTATTTTTTCAGTTTAAGTCTTCCATTTACATCCCCCTGACAGCAAATCTGTGTACATGTCACACACTGCCTAAGATTGTGACCATCCACTCACAAACATGCCCAAGAGTTCTGATATATGCAGCTAAGGGCAGATGCAAACACATCACACACTCGCACACACTTATGCAAGCTTAATTTATTACTCACTTCTCGACCCAAATCAGTCACATCCTGTGTGACTGAGGGCTCTTATACATGTATTCAGTAGCCCATGCAAACAGCGTATACACACACACACATACACACACAAAGGAGATGAACGCACTGTCTCATTTCAACAGTGTGGCATGGTGAAAAGCGCCTTTCTAAGCTAACTCAGACAGTATCATTACTCATCGTCACATTTTGAAGCGGGAAACAGTGTGTGTGAACGGATTGGAATTTGTTCTCACAGGGGAGCCATCACAGACCCTCTGTGGGAAGGAAAAGCACACCTGGCTGGCTGTAAAACACTGCACGAAGGAATCAACAGACAAGCCCCGTGGGATCTGGCTGCAAGACGGGAACACCAGGCCGATAAACTCCTGCTTATGTATTGTGTATGTGTGCATCTAAATAAACATGTGAGGTCTTTTGCATATATGATGCTTACAGGCATCCCTGTGATTGGCTCAATTTGCAGATGTTGCGCCTGCTCCTGCACAGATCTTTTGCACAGATGCTGCACAGGTAGGACAGCAATCAGTGTTTCGGGAACAGATTACTGCATGAATGTAAGAAGGAAGGATGGACAAAAAAGAGGTGAAAATGAAGGACAAAAAGGGGCAAAACAACATATATCCGGTTTGAAGTTGACCTGGATGGACACTGGCTGCTGTGGATGAAAGCTGGTGCATGTTTTAACAAAATTTGGGATTGAAAAATTTCCGATTCTTGTCTCTGTGCCATCAGAAGAGAGCCCCTACTGTGATCAGAAAGGCCTGCACTCTTCAGATCAGAGCAGTGAGACTGTGATCAGAAGTTTTTAATTCCAAAAACCGCTGAACACATGATCACCTTCATCTGAAGCGTGGCTTGTTTCCACGGCAGGACGCTCGCATTTCTCACATCGTTCAAAATCGTCATTATCTCAAAGGTTTAAAAGTTCCAGACGTCTCAGATCAACAGTTATAACACGGTTTAGGTTTAGTTTGTGTTGAAATGAGTCAAAATGTGCTGGGATATGTCTGAAGTCTCAATACTGATCCAATGAGACAAGAACTCAGTGCCTCTTTATTTGCTTTATTTTCTTATTGAAGCAACTTTCTGAGAACTTTTAAACTCCTGTTTTCTGGCGGCTCCACATTATTTCCCATGAATCAGAAACTGGAAGCGCTTCATAATGCAGTGATCATTTTCACGGGGCAAGCAAGTTAGTGCTTACGTACTTTTAAGTGCTCCAGTTTTATTTTACTTGGGAAATATTCAAGACAAGGACTGTTCCTCCCCCTCCCTGTGAGCCGAATGTAAATGAAGGAGCTGTGCATCCATTCAAGTCAAACATTTCATTGCTTTTTCCACCTCTACCCCTATTTGTGCCGGCTCGCTCAGCCCATGTCTGCTGCAGCATATACAAATTAATCTGGGAAAAAGAGATGGGGATAGAAAGTGAATACATATGAAAATTTGCCTTTCTCTCTCTGTTTATATATATATATATATATATATATATATGTGTGTGTGTGTGTGTGTTTGTGTGTGGCAGGTGGGGGGTAATCAGTCTCTGGAAAGCTTAGGCAGCAATGACTAAGACAATAGGTCTTGTAAGCCACCTTAGGAGGATTACAATGGAACCACTTGGCCAAGAGACACCAGGCTTTCCTCCATTCAGCTTTGTGCAAAGCTGCCATCAGGATGGCAGAGAAGGTGTGTCTGCGCTCTTTGCCCTTTGCTTCTCAGAAGGCAGCATGGAAGCTGCTTCAAAGTCCAAGCACCAGCAGTTTTCTGAGCTACACTTTAGACATTTCAAACTCATTATCTGAAAGAATTTAAACTTCTTATCTGTAGGATGAAGAAGTAAAAAACAAGAATCAACCCTTCCCCAACAGTTGCTCCGTGCACATGAACAGCAATATTCCAACTACTGACCTTAAACTAAATATGGCAAACTACATGAGTGTCAGAAAGGATATTACACATTACAGATGAATAACTCCCACCCACACGCTACAATGTCTGCACCCATCTACAGATTTCATTACATCCACATCCTGCATAAAGCAGTGCTACCCTTTTCTGCTTTTTCCTACCCAAAAGTATAGGTTTTTTTTTGTTTGTTTTTATTACCTCAGCCATCCTATTTTTATTTATGAACATATGGAATTGACAAGATGAACAAGATGTTCATTTGCTGGTATTAACTTAACCAGTCAGCATGATTGTCTTAAATGACCATCATCTCTTGGGTAAAGTAACAAACCTCATTTGGTGACTTTCCGATACAGATTATTCAGTAAGCCCTACAGATGGCTCATACATTAAATCTGCCAAACCAGGATATGACTGTGGAGAATTATTCTACTATATGAATAAATAGGAGCCATTATTGACCAATATCAGCTTGGATTAATGTCATTGACATGGAAAGTGAGAAGAAACCTTTATTAGGCTTTGTTCATTTATCTTTACTGACTTCAGTATAGGGATGGGCGATATTTTATCGTGTGCGATATATCGTCAAAGAAATTCCCCACAATAGCAATTTGAATTTATCGTTTTTAGCGTGAGATCACAATTTACCAGGTTGTGTTTTACTTTGGTTTTTTTAATAAGCAAAGTTATTTTTGCTGTTTGCATCGTTTGAATAAATGTGGCATTTGGACTCTCATATTTCAGACTTGTTCGATTGGTGTCACTACAGTTTTGCAATACAGGTGTACTACTTGAACTTAATTGATATAGTGGCTTCTGGTATTTTGTAGGGCTTTCAAGACAGAATTTAGTGACAGATTTATAATACAAAATATTTTGTTGATAGCTTTTATCGTCATTTATTGTTACCGTGATAAATAAGAGAAATTATCTTGATACATTTTTTAGTCCATATCGCCCATCCCTACTTCAGTACCACTGTTTACTATGAATATCCTCACCTTTCCTGGTGTCCTAGGTCCTGCAGGAGAGTGTCAGCATACTTCTGCCTCTCACTGGGCTCCACATTAGCTAATTTCTTCACCTCGCTGCGCACAAAGTACCAGAACTCCTTCACACCGTTCTCCACCTTTCTCCGCAGCTCCTCCTGAGTGGGCCCGGGGCCTGCAGTGGAAGAAGAGACGAATTAAAAAAGAAAAAAACAAAACAAAACATAACACCGACTGCATACTCACAACTAAGATACGACATAACTAATCAGACATTTAAAGAGCATCCAGGTATGACAAAAACACTTAGTTGATGATGACTACAAAGCCATTCCACTGGAAAGTTAAGTCTGAGGATTACAGAACATAATATGAGCGTAACTAACCTACTGGCAACGGCATAGCTTTGGAAAATAACCGTTAAACTTTACTTCTTTCAAAATTTGTCCCTGGGTGTTACTTTGACCTGATTAAGAAACATTTGCTTTTGTGTATCATCTTGCATGTTTTTCACACACAGGAACTCTACACCCTGGCTGAGCAAAACAATGTGGAGTAACCCACATGGACAACACAGCTGCCTGCTCTTGTTTCTAAGGAGAGACGGAGAGAAAGAGGAAAAAGAAATCCAAGGATAGGATAGGATAGCCTTTTCTTTTAACTTCCTGTCCTACTCTCTTCACCCCCTCCTGTGTGGAAAAAAGCTGGAGGGTATTTTTAGCTTTTTTTTTCCCTGCAGCGAGATGGAAAGAGTGACCCCATGCTGCACTCCATGCTCACATGTCCTTTTTTATTTTCCCTCTGTCCCTTTTCTCTCCTCTCACTCCCTCCTTCTGCCAGTGGGGCATTCACACTGCTTTCACTTCATTCACACATTTCCCCGCTCACCTGACAGCTTTGCTGCCCTTAGAGTAGCAAATACACACATAACCCTGCCCATTGACAATAAGACTCTGCCATCATCACTGCTGAGCCTTTCCAGGTTTATCGAGACTGACATTCTCACTGTAGGCAAAAGCTCGTGAGGGTGCAGATTTCACTATGCGATATATTAGCATATTTCAAAAATCTATGCCTAAATCTTTCCTGTAACCTTGTATTTGGTCTTGCTTACCATCTCCGGTGAGTTTCTGGAAGCTGTGGATCTTCTGCTTGGCTCTGGTTAGCTGGTCCTCCAGGGAGCGTAGCCTTCCTGCTGCCAAAGACCCAGCTTCTGCCTGGCCCTCTGGTATCCTATAGCACACAAAGCGATGTGATTGGTGAGCATGAGAGCGTGAGCACATCAATAAAATGAGGAGAGTCCAAAAATGTAGTTCAATGAAAAAAAAAAAAAAATGGCTGCATCATATAATGTTGGGATCGGCCAGTTCTACTTCACATTAAGCTGTTTTTAGTCTCTCCACTTGTGATTTTTCCTAGTTAGGATGATGATGGCTGCTTTGCGAATGTGGTCAAGCTCTCCTCGCAGCATCAAGTAGCATTCGTCTGAGATGAAATTCAAATTCCAAAATACTGCAGGTTCAGATCAACTTTGTTCTCAGGAGGTTGATGAACATCTGCTGATTGGTCTAAAACAAATGATCTGTTCCCTTTTCTGAAAAGTTGTAGAGAAAAACCAAGAGTGCACCTCTGAAAATACTAATTTGCAAAGAAACAGCAGAGTGCAGCCTTCCTGAACTGGGCCTTTGTGCATTAGTTCTGATTCAGAATACTGAATCACTTTCCGTGTTTGTTAGCTTCAGCTTATCTTCTTCTCCAAAATCCAACCAAGAATTACAAACCAACTGAACAGTCTGAACTGAATGCCAAATTACAGTGAAACACTATTACTTGTTATAAATAATAAATATATAAAAATCAAGCACAAAGCCAGAGCATAATTTGGTTTTGACTCTGGTTAATGGCAGTTTTAAGAGCAAATGTACAGCTGGTGAGTTTATGATGCAGTACTTACATGAGCTAAGCTTTTTAAATCTACCACAGAAACAAATTGAATTTAGTCATAATCTAATAAATCTAACCAGATTACTGCTCTAAAAAAGAACACAAATAAAATAGAACTATTTAGACTCAGTAAATAAACTTTACAATTATTAGCTGTACAACATCCAGTTGAAATTCCTCCGCATTCTTACACATGTCAGACTACATTAGTGGAGGTCAGTTGTTTCTTTGTGTGAAATGGACCAGAAATAACTGGATTACAAGTAATCAATTATTCCCTAAGACATGTGTTTGCCCTAAAGGTTGTAGTCACACCTAACAGTCTGTAGACTCACTTGGAGTGGGGTGTAATATTAAACCAACCCCAGTTTACGTTCATGTTGCAATCAAACAAACCAAACATCTGGAATGTGTTCCTCTCCTCGCCTGAGGAGGCGCTGCATCAACAATTACTGAAGGAAAGACAATCATGAAACAGGAAAACTTGCTCATCTTTCAGTTAATGCAGGACAACTCCTGCTGCCAAGAGCCACACTTCTAGTTGGACCTGGCTTGTGGTTACACACTGACACCTCCCCATATGACCCAGACTTTTCACACAAAAGAACTACGGTTCCATTCAGAAGGCCTGGTGTGAATGAACTCTAAAGCACAACTCAACCTTTTCGTTTATGTAACTCTGCCTTTTTCTGTACAAAAATGAGCATACCAAGATAGCTGGATTTATTTCAGAGCTGGAACTGGAGAGACCTGGGGCCTCATTTATAAAGCTTACTTACGCACAAAACAGAGCATGAAAGTGGCGTAAGGGATTTTCCACGCAAAGTTTCTGATTTATAAAAACAAACCTCACAGGAAAATGTGCGCACCTGTACGCAAACTCTGAACCTTGCGCACGAACATTTTGGAGACGGGAAACTGGCGGCACCGCTGGTAAGATGATGAGCTTAAGCCACGATCATGCATTTAACCATCATATCAGACTGGAGACCATCGTAAACCCCCGTCTGTTCCTGGATTGAGCTGTACGATCCATCAGCCTCATTTAAGAGAGCTACAGTAGGCTGCATCTTCAATTATATAGGATGACAGTTATTGGTAGGTTAACTGTAACAAGGTGTGCAGGCTGATTGTAATTACTGAGTAAACGGTGACACTCGTACGTAATGCTTCACAATGGACGCGCTGCACTGCTGGAAGATTGTGGAAAGAAGAGGATAAAGATGGAGAGAATTTAGAAACCACGAATATTCCTTGGGCCATGACTACTGACTGATGCCGATAGATTTCCCAGAGCAACCTTCCTGAACTGGGGATTCTTAGATCATTTCAGAGGGTCGCCAGACGATTGTAATCGCTGTAAACTAAATACATTTAGAATTTTTAGGGTTGTCAAAATAAATCTGTTAATGCAGGGAGATTAATCTGTAGGAATATAAACGCATTCATTTTCTAAGAAATAAATTAGAGCCTAACTCATAATAAAAATCGCAATTTAGCAATTTTACTTTTTTATATTATTGTTATGTTAGATAGATGTTCTATTGTAAAAAAAGCAAACAAACAGAGTATTACAAACATTGAATTTCCCTTCTGGGATTAATAAAGTATTTTTAATTTAATTTCATTTATAATCCACCAACCCCCCATTATCCCCCTAATTCATGAAGATTCTGACATGAAGTTTTCCAGCCTCACATGTAGATGCTGCAGGATGATATATCACACAATAAAGAGCTCAGCCGTTGCGGGGGTCAGGAACAACAACGTCTGGTATCTTGGGGGTCGTAGCTCAGAAAGTTTGGGAACTCCTGGATCTGTGTGTTGAACTGGACTCGACCGACCCGCTGGAGCCGTTTAATCCCAGTGCGCAGTTGTTGACCACGACGCGCTCCAGTGTGCAGCGAGCCGTTGTGTTCATTCACGGCTGCAGCAACGTGCTGTCACTTCTGTTCATCTGTGATTCCACTGTGAAGTCCAAATATCACGTTCTTTCGAGCCTCCACCTCACCAACAAGCTCCTCCACTTCGTTCTCAATGAAACTGCGTTTTCTCGTCTTCTCAGTCGCCACGATCAAGTTTAAATGCCTCAGATCAGCTGGCTTATTTATATGCAAAAATATCCATGAAGTGCTTTGCATTGCCCCTTTATGATAGAATGTGGGCGTGTAGGGGGCGGGATATGAGCCAAATTCACCTGCGCAAACTTCCAAAGAGAGTGTGATTTATAAAGGGGAAATTGCTTGGATTTTTGCGTACGCCCGGTTCTATAAATCTGAATATTTTTTTAGCGTCAGCAAACTTTGGGTTTTTGGCGCACGTACACTTTGAGTATAGATCATGCGCACAGTTTTATAAATGAGGCCCCTGGATGGGAGGTGTGACTTAAATGAGGGACAAGCACTCCCCAGTCTGAGCTAAAACCCGCTAGTTAGACTCATGCATTTCCCTTTATCTCCCTTTAAAGGAGGAAAAAAAGGCATAAGATGACTTAAAAGGCTAGAAATGACAAGATGTCTTTAACAGCTACATGCAACGATTCTTGTTGGTTAATGGTATAGAAATATTGCAGAATCTCCAGCTAAATGTGCAGATTTAAAGTGGCCACAGCACTTCAGCCAACCCTCTTTCATAAAGTCAATTACAGGGAGAAAATGGAATCTAAGCAGACATTTTCACTCAGCCTGTTGAAGTAAGGATTGTGACACCATCAGAAACATCACAAGGATAAAAGACTACATGATAAACAGCTGTGTTGAGAAGTGTCACATAGAAGTGAGAAAATTTCCAGATGAAAGTCTTGGGGGAGATTTGCTGCTCGTTAATGTTGACATGTTGTTTGGACAGCAATTAATCAAAAGCTGTAACGCATTTTTGTGCGCATATATGTAAATCGATCTGTTACAACTGCATATTTTATTTTAAGTGTTTCGCCAATTATCTCACAGAGATAAATGCAAAAATATAAATTAGCATATTAACTGCTCTGTGTCAGTGAACCATGAATAACTACAGCATGCAGGCACGGAAAAACACAAATGAGCACCCCGACATCCTCAGAACACCAAGTTCACATCAGTCAGGAGAGAGAGAGAGAGAGGGGGGGGGGGGGGGGCGAATGACATGCAAGAGAAAAAAAAGTATTTAAAACTAAATATGTCCAAATGCCCATGTGCATTCACCATAATGAGTCATCAAGGCATGCAAACTCAATTTGCTCCTTGAGTAAGGAACATCAGTCGCTGGCAGGCATAAAGATGAGACTTTTAAAGTTGCGGCAGCCTCTTTTGCCACACAACTCCCCTTCAATGTGCAAGCCATGGTCCCCGAGAAGCCTTTGCCTCCCACTCCACTGAACGCTAACCAAGAAATCTGCTTTAAAGCAATAAAAACTTGAGAAAAGAGCTTTTTTTTCACATTATGTAACCCTATGCTGGACAATCACAAACTTTTGTATTTTTCACGGCACATCACTTGTTCTAAATTCTTTTTTTCTTTTTCTTTTTTTTTTTTTTTTTTATGAAGTCTACAGTGTGACTATTACCTGACACAGATCTATGAAATAAAACCCAGCATTTCCTCTCCGAGTTTCAGCTCTATTATCTCTGTTCCATTTGTATTCAACTAGCTTTTCCCATAGGCCACACCTTTACCTGCTAGTTACACCACTGCACAGGATGTAGGACTTTATAAAGTTACATCATTTCCCAGGGGTTATAAGTGCAGCTGTAACTGTGACATCTAAATAATATGATATCTCCTTGAACAAGGATGAAAACAAAAGGCCAAATCAGTGCGGGCTAATGAGTGGGAACGTGGTACAGAGGCTATCTGGAATACAAACTGCAAGTGCAATTGTTACAACTGTGTGAGAGCATAAAGAAACATAAATATTCTCACCCAAGATGTGTTGATATAATATATACACACGGAGTTACACAGGAAGGATGCAACTTTGCACAGAAACAGAAATGATCCCCGATAGCATCTCTAGAGAAACTGCAGCAGAGACTAGACAAAGCAGCTGGATTCAGCGGCGTCTTAATCAAACGATACAGGAAAGGTAACAGATGAGAAAACTGCGTTAGGGGAAGCAGGATGCAATGGGGTGTGATGCTGGGGGAGGGGAGAGGGAGCAGGTGGGAGAATAAAGCAGGGGAAGATGAGCCCCACAGGCAACGTGCACTCAGTCGGAAAGCAGGTGAGGAGCAGCATACAGCCCAGTTTCCTCGGAAATGCCATCCCAGCTGTCGCACCGCTGGCTCCCGCCCCTGCTCCCGCTTACCGCAGAGTTCACAGGGCGATCATAGTTGGGTGAAGCAGTTTAAACGGCAGGGGCTGGTGTAACTGTGGCGTATGCATATTTCTGAGGGAAGATTTAATACAGTCTGTCTGACTTCAAATGAAAACTTGTGCACTGACCTGGAAAGCCATACATATTGGAGCCGAGATGTAAAGCGTTCTCTGAGGTGTAGATGAAAGACAGCTGCAGGACGCAATTTGCCTTTACATTAAGATGTAGCTTACATGAGTTTAAACAAGTGTATCCGTGCATCGTTCCACTGTGATGCGTCAAAGGCTGAAGTGATATTTTCCAGGCTTTCCTGCAAACTCAGTGCCTCTAACCACTTGACTCCAATAAGTCAAGCTAATAAACGGCAGGAATGCGGCAGTGGGAAACAAATAGGTGGAAAAACACGATATTACCATGAAAACCTGCAACTGCTACTTAGAAACCATTTCGAAGACTGCTCTGGGATTTTTAGTTTAAACAGATAATGACAGAGACTATTTATTGTGCTATACTGTGTGTGTGTGTGTGTGTGTGTGTGATGCTTTTGTACAAATATTCCTACTTGTGTCCAATCAGTTTATGTCCCCTTCCTTTGCTGTGTCTGTGTTATATCCACTCACACAGTGTAAATCCCATGTAAACTGATTGTGAGTAGCGCATTCTTGCCTTGCATGCTTCAATGCTTCAGCACATCCACAGCGAGCCGGCTCCGCACTGAGCCCTGCTTGACAGAGATGTCCCGACCGCAGACAGCTCCAACAATGGGGGCTGTGTCTGTGGAAGCAGACCTTCACGTGCGGGGCCTGAGCGACGACCAGGTCAATGGGACTCCAGGTCTGCAAGCAGCGGCTGTTTCTGCCTCTATGGACTCCACACAGTCTCCTTCATGAGTCACTGGTGGCCTCATTGCACCAAACTACACTGACCTTTTTTTTCATTTACATTATAATTGGAATTGAAAGATAGGAATCCAAATGAGGGAAATGTATACAAAGAAGTATAGATTTTACAAGCTGTAGCAAGAAACAAACCAAGGGACACATTACAAGGTGAGAATTGAGGTCTAATGGTCAACAACCAACACTATTACAAGACAATTCCACTGAAGCATGCAAAAACAATTTGCCTCAGTGTTGCCCTTCTCTCCTTCCGTCCTAGATCCTGAGTCACATGGTTCTCTGCATGCAAATAATTATTTGCCACCGCTTTAACTTGCAGAACAAATTACATGGGTTTACAGCATGTTGTCGACTGAAAACTACAAACTTCTAGGCAGCACATTAATCTCTTTTATGGCTCAGATTTTGATTGTGGTGCACAATAGCAAACATCCTGTTGGCACTGGAGTAGGCTGAAATAATATATAAAGCAGATTAGCACAGTGGCTGTGGTCTCTGCAACTCTTCTCATCCCCTCGGTCCTCATTTTTCATTTCCTCCTTGCTGCTTTTTACTTAGCGCGGCCCTCACGCCATCCATCATGCTCCCACCCTGTTCTCCTCCTCTGCATCACCCCCCCCCCCCCCCCCGGCTTTCGTCCTCCTGTTGGCATGCTGGGGGGTTTGGGGGGGATGGGGGAATCGATCAGGTCTTCATCGCTCAGCCCAGCTGTCACTCTTGCCCCTCTGCTTCCTCCCGGTGTCGTGCAATCAGGCTGGCACGTGTCATCGTCTCCACAGGAGCAGTGGCTCCGTGCCCGAGGTGACTGACAGCTGCAGCGAGGGCGGAGCCATACAGGCCGAGCAAGTCGACCTCGTGCTCACCTCTCGTTAATGCTGCAGGGTGATTGGTGGGTTGGCGCGATGCCCATCACTCAAATCAATCAGGAATCACCGGACTGTGTCCGTAGGCCTAGCCAGGTGATACTAATTTGAATCCAAGTGTTTGACTGATATATTGATTTACTTCACATGACAAATCTATTCTAAAAGAGCTCAGCAAAACTGGTTAAATGTGCACATGAGGACTCTAGAGGGTCAAACAAGTACATGTTTGTCTTTTCAGCGATTGTGCTAATTTGTGATCAACAAAATCAATGTTCCACGCAAACTCACTGTCATAAAGCAAATAAGAGCCTGCCAGATATGTAATGACTGCACCACCCGCTCTGATAATGCATGTCTCTAGTACTGCTGCGGTGTTATGACACTTACCAAGTTAAATTCTACTCGGATCTATAAATCTGTCTGAATGGAGCGAGTTTCTGCAGGGCAAGAACTCAACATGATGTGTAATAATGTCAGTTTTATGGGTTTAAATCTCTCTGAGGCCGCTCATGAAAAATGAAGGCACTCGTGCTGGTTAGGCGCTTTGAAGGTGGTGAATTGAGTTAGCCTCCTGTTGTACTAGTCGATGAGTGAAGCTAGTGAGTCGTTACGAAGTCAGTCATTCTGTGACTGGAGTCTGGCTTGGCGCCATGCCTCTGTCAGCGATCTGGCCGGAGGAGGGTAGAATAAGGCAGAGGTGGAGGAGAAAGGTGGAGGGGAGGAAGGAGGCAAAGGGGGAGTCAGGGCAGGTGATGAACAGTGAAGGGAAAGGCTATAGCGGGGATGATGGGCAGCTCACTAACAGCCTCTTTGCATCTATTAGGGCTCTAATGTAAAGAAGAGACACTACAGGAGTGTATGCAGTCATCTCACACACACTCACATATGCACAAAGATACAGAATTAAACAAAGCAACTCCTGTCAATAGCTCCTAAAGCTTAATATCAGTTGGCTGCCTGCTTACATGTTTTGCTGGATACTTATTTGAAGCTTAGAGGGACTTGAGAAGGCACTATGGCACTGCCCCAGTAAACAACTGAAGAGGCCTCAGTCCCAGATCAACAACCGAACTCAATAACAAGAAACAAGCGTGCAGTGTGTCAGGGACCCATCTGGACATCGGCTGAACATCCACTGAAAGCTGCGCTTGTTTTTTTTCATGCCATGAATTCCACCTTTGTTTTTGAGCCAATTTTAAATAATTACAAAAGCAAGGGATTTAATCAGAGACCAGCTGTTTGAAGCAATGCATGTGTGTGTTTTTATGTTTGTGTGCACTGATGAGGGGCCCCGCATCAAAGTGAATTGGAATATCACAGAGGAGCAGCAATGGCAACATCTGAAGCGCTCCGTTAATATGACACACGCATGCAGGCGTGCATGCGCGACAGCTCCTCCGTGCAGGAAGGCGCACGCACACACATCCATGTTCAGGGCTACTGTTGGGAGTGTGAGGAGAAACAGCATGTGGAGATAAGAGCAGAACCATCTGTCTTGCCATCACAAATAGCTTGAACGTGTGAAAAATGCTGTGTGGTTAATGGACTCAAGCAATGTGCCACTGTTTTCCAAAACAACAATGAAATCTGTTGAGGTGTGCGACAGACCATCCATCTGTCACACGCAGCTCTATGACACTGTTGATCAGCTTTTGGAATGGTAGAGGGGTCAGCTGATAAAATCTTGTTTAACCATGTTTCACGATGAAGCGCGCATCTCATTGCCACACTGCAGCATTTGGATGATTGTTCTCATTGGACTTGCAGGAAGGTTATAAGGCTGTACTCGCTGTGCTGGGAGGCTTTTTCCAAATGACCAGACACAACCCAGCAGGTGCACTACATTTGCTGTCAACTGTGTTTTGCTCAAACTGTCAGTAGAAGAGTTATAATACTAACAACATTCTGGGAACTGATGCAGTTTAACAAAGCACTTAAAATGTTGACATAGCAACGACTGGCTTGAGGATGACCAGTATACACCAAAAAGACAAGCTACTCTAATACTCCACTTATCCAGATGTTGAAAAAAGCTCTGGATTACCAGAGCCAAAGGTCAAACACAGAGCTTTGTAGCTTGTCTGCAAAGCCTCGTCTTCACCAAGGTGTCCAACTTGGTTTGGGAAGGCAAAGGACTGGGAAGGGTGCCAGAATATCAGACCGGAGTCATCTGACGTTTTGGGACCCTTCCACTGCCAAGCACAATAAGAACAAACAGCAGCATGTTAAAATGCACTGTTTTTTGGATTTTTCACTTTTTCAAGCCACATGCCAAGAAGAACAAACAAACTGCTGGAAGTTCATCATTCTTGTCCATTCCTGCAGCTTAACCCTTCATACTCCTTATTAAGGTGCTGCTGGACATGGTGAAACAGATCAGTTGTGCTCAAACCATTCGTCAAAACCTGTTTTAGATATACTCTACACAAGACATTATTGTGATGCTCAGCTGCAGCTTTAAATCCAAACCATCTTCAAACAACGAACTGTGTGTGTGTGTGCATCTGTGAACACCTGTGCATATAGCCTCTCTCTCTAACCATCCTAGAACTGTATTTAACCACATATCTCCTAGCTACTGTAAACATGCACCGACTCCCAATTTTTTTTTCTGTTTTTGACTATATGTCTCCTGTTTATCTGTTTGGTAACACTTTATAATAAGTACACACTATAAAGCATTTATCAATCATTGAAAATACAGATTTAATAATTTACAAAGCATATCTCTGACAGAAATACTCATTAGTAAGTGGTTTATAAGCACAGTTAGATACGGTGATAAGGCATGTACTAATGGTTAGTAAATATGGGAGTAAATATTTTATACAAACTCACAAATTTCTTTTCCAATCAATGTTCTATATCAAATCAAGCTTTATTTATAAAGCCCTTTTCATACCATCAAAAGGCAACACTAAGTCCTCAACATAATAAAAACAAATGCAAATTCAAATAAAAATAAGCCTTCACACATCCAAGTACTGTATATAACCCAAAACACACACATGCACCCACCCAACCCCCCTCCCAATTCGACACCTGACTACAAACCCCCAACTTCTGTCTCTTAAGTGGACAGGTATAAAAACACTAACAGTAAAAACCCTCTGGCATGGCACTGCTGTGAGGAAACGATATCTTGGGGATCCATTCACACCAGGAGCCAGCCCACCCTAGCCACATTGGGCCCAGCTGCAGGGACCCCCCCAGACCAGGGCATGCCAGGGTCCACACCACAACTGCAGGGCTGCGGTGCAGGACCCCATACACCAAAAAAAAAGGCACCCACCACAGCCGTTACCCCCCAGACCGAGCAGACAAAGCTCCCAGAGCGAAGGATCCCCATGAGGAAACACTGGAGGGGATTAAAAGTTTTTAGGGTTAAACCAAAAAAACAAATAAATAAATAAAAAAAAAATAAATCAAATAAAAGCTAGATAATAAAACACACATAAAAGGAATTAATACAGATAAAACCCATATAAAATAAATTTAAATATCGCAAAACCAAATAAAAAAAAAAAGGATCATATAAAAATGAGATAAAATTAAATTAAAATCTAAGTTAAAAAGGTAAGTCTTAAGCCTCCTCTTAAAAGCATCAACATTCTCTGCAGCCCTGAGGATCTCTGGCAGACGAAGCCCATAATGGTGCAACGACGCCTCGCCATGAGTTTTAGTTCTCAGTTTGGGAACAACTAAAAGGCCGGTACCAGAAGACCTCAGGGCCCGCGAGGGTTCGTAGTTTAAAAGGAAGTCCGATAAATGAGAAGGCCCAAGACCATTAAGACATTTATAAACCATTAAAAGAACCTTAAAATCTATCCTGAAATGCACGGATGCAGTTGATAATACAAGAATTCATTATTGCAGGAAGTTACTAAGCACTTACTACTCATTAATTAAGAATATAGTGTGAGCTCATCTAGTGTGCACTATCTATGCTTTATAAAGCTGTTACAAATGAGATCTAAAGGTTAGTAATACCTAAAGGCTCACAAAACTGTCAGTTATTCTAACAAAGGAAGGACACAGCGTATATCAGATAACAAATTTCATGTGTTTACATGCCCTGTGCTTTATCACTTGTTTTTTACCCCCTCTCCTCCAAATAAATAAATAGATAAATAAATTGACCATGACCTAACAAGGAGTGGTGGGGTGCACTCCACTGTGGAAAGAAAAGAGAGTTCACAAAGTTTTATTATAGCCAAGGAAAAAGAAAAAAAAAGGGCTACTGGAGGCTCTCTTTGTATAATTTTAATGCAACATAAATTCTATTTTGAGATAAACAATATTGTCTAATCCTATATTTCCTGTAAAATTGCACAGATGCAATTTAAAAACTCAAGATATCATCCTGTGCTACTGTAAAACCGAGATGGTAAACACAAAAGAAGGATGACTTGGCTCAAGAAACTGGTTTCTGCTGGTTGCAGGCAGGTCACCTACCTGAGAGATTCGGCCATGCGCCGCAGGTCTTCATTCTGTTGCTTGAGTCGCTCCAGCTTGGCCAGGATCTTGGAGAGCTCCCGACTGGACCGCTCCGGATGTTCGCTGTCCCTCACCAGATGACCACCGATGTAGAAAAGGAGTGTGCCCCAGGCCAACAAGACCAGGGTAATCCAACGCCATGAACCCGCCCAAGGCCGCATGGTTCCACCACGCCCACCAAAAGAAGCCTTGTGGTGTGCTTGTACGCCCACCGGCCCACCGGCCTGCCTGCCGGATGCGCACGCGCACTCTGTGCCCCGTCACCACAAATGCCACAGCGCTATCCGTGGTGCTGGCATCTTTGCAAGGAGGGTTAATGACAGGTGAGGTGGTGACGTGCGTTGTTGAGGCTCAGGAGTGTTTTAAAAAGGCAAAAGGTGCTACTCCAGTGATCAGCCTGTCTTTCCTGTGTGCTAAAGCATGGCTAGCACATTCAGAAGTCAGTTCTTTGGCAGTCTGATCTGTGTCTTCACCCTCCACCCAGCTCCGTGCTGAAACTTATCCAACACCACCGTCTCGTGTCCTTCCTTCCACACAGGATTCTTTTATTCAAGTTGCATCCTGTAGAAATAGAGAAATATAGGAGTTAGTTGAGCTTTTGTAAAAAAAAAAAAAGATTAGCAAATACTCCCCTAGCTTGGTGGTCAAACAAAAATAATTCTAAAGAGGAAAGAAAAGCATGAGGCTGATAGTGCCACACACAAACAGTGCAAAGAACAGTCAAGATGCTGCTGACTGATCTTGACATAACCCTGTCTCAGCAGCCTACAGGATTGATCCGTATGACACTGCAATTTGCATTTACACGGTGATGTGCAGTCCCTGAGCTGTGCTGCACTGCTGTCGAGACAGGACACGGATGTTCCATTTTCAGTATCATGCCCGTTTGTACGTTGCATATACATTTGTAGTCACGCGTGATAAAGTCTCCAAAATCCAGCCAAGCCAGCACATATTTACAGAAGCAGCCACAACACGAGAGAATGTTTTATTTCCTTCACACCAGGCAGGGCATCCTCACACACAGTCAACCACACCCCACTTCCAACACCTAAAAAAGCAAACCCTCCTTTCAAAGTGGCCATTGCCATCCCTGGTAAGCTCTGTGACAGAATGCAACATTGTCAAGGTGATGCAGTGAACTAACAGAGCAGAAGGAAAAAGAAAATCCCTGGATCATCACTTCTTTTCAGTCCAAAGCAGCAAGGGAGATGGTGATGGACGCATGCTGGATTTATGAAGCAACCTTCGCTGTCAACTCCCAAACAAAGTCCTGCCATACAGCTGAGGCTAGACCTGTGATGGGATGAAGACTGGCAGATGTGTGCATGAGTGTGCACACCGTCATCTTTGATTCTGTATCACAGCACCCTGGAATAATGCCAAGCATCGCAGGCTTTATGAGTGGCTCTGGTAAGATGGGTTTGATTGGCATGTTACAGAGTTTTTGGTGTTCATGTCTGTGAGCATTCAAGACAGAGGCAAGTGTTCACAAGTAGGTTAATAGTGGTGGCAGAGCTGATATGTAGGGCATAAATGCTGCCGTGCTTCACTACCGTAGAGACGGCTCATGCTTCAATTGTGAAAACTGCCCAGAATGCAGCAGTAGGAATCAGTAAAACAAGGACCTCTACTTCTGCAGTCATTTCTGACTGAATCCTGGGGGATAACTGGAATCCGTGCAGATGTTCACTCATTGCTGGTGCCCCCGTTGCAACTAACCTGGGCTGACAAACCAGTGGCTCCTCTTTATGCATGCAGCACGACAATGTGCTGAGCTGTGTTTTATTATGGAAAATAGGAGGTGCAGAAGGATAGCACTCCACTAGTTAATGCATGATTGGGACCTCACTAAAAGCCAGGCTGAATAAACCCTTGTCACAGTGTTTGATGAACCATAATGAGGTCTGAGTGCAATAGACTAAAACATATAGATATAAAACTGTCCAATAAGACAGCCAATTCCCTTCAGACCAGACTTGGGGGAGGAAAAAAAATATGAATTAAAATTTAAGGCTTATGCATGAAAGTTAAGCCAGCTGTTAGCAATCCAATGGGTAAGTTAAACCTGTCTGCATGTTGCATGACAGTGGCCCCATATCCGTTTACATCCCACCATCTGCTAACGTGAACTTTGTCACAACATGGCCTGTGGGACAAAAACAGTGGAGATGCACCAATTTCAGGGGTCAGTTTGAATATTTCATTGAACAAACTGCAATTCATACACACCACTGTATGAAAGTTAAGCCGGTAAATGTGTGGTGTAAAGGAACAAACCAGAGGAAACGTCAACTCAGGCTGCCAGTGTGAGTGTGTGTGTGAATGGGTGATTGTAGTATAAAGCTCTGGGATAGCGCTATACTATAGGTACAGCCCATTTACCATAAAGACCTGGAACACTGGGTCCAGATGCTCCTAGTAATCAGCTAATGAACCGCTACCACCGAGGCAAGCAGAAAGAAAACAGCAAAACAGAAACAAAAGTCAATTACTACAAAACCAAAAGTAAAGAAAGAGATCGTCACTACTTAAGTGGCCTCAAAGATCAGTTTCTTATCCACCTGAAGGTTAAAGGCACAAATCCACTTCCTGATTTGGACTGCAACAGTTCACTAAAACCAAACAATAATATATAGTAAATAGTTGAACTAATTTCAACCTTCTGTATAGACAGATAGAAGTTGCAGGGCCAGGACTGTAAACTGAGAATGTTTTTGCACAGGAGACATTGAACATCATCTTAATTGTGACAGGATTCAAACAACACTGACATCAGACTTTTGGCAAAAGTGTTAGACAAAGTACTAGACAATAACTGCAAAATTACTTTAATCTTTACTTCAAAAGATTGTTTAATTAGATAACTAGAGGAACACTGGGCAGAGGTCAGGCAGCAGAATCTGGCATTAACCACTTGCAATGAAACTATGAAAGCAGCCAATAATTATTATTAAAGACATGAAGCTCACCTCTGAATGTACAAAACCTGCGGGTTTATAGGTCGACTCCGTTTTAAAAGAAAAGCCCCCTTCGCAAGTGGCAGATTATGACCATTATCAAATCCTGTCAATGGCTTCAGAAAATGAGTAAAGATGTTTTTACAGTCCCTTTTCATCGTGGCTTTGAGCTTAGCTTTGGCTTTGATGAAGTGGCACAGGAGAGGAGAAACGCATTATAGTCTCAGATAGCTGAGTTTTATAATTACAAAAATGAGGGGACATCTATTGAGTCCTGCGTCCACAGAAAGTGGCCTGATTAAAGACAGAATGTAACTCCGCTATGATACTCTGCTAAAATTTGTTCCACTGATGAAGATCTGTCAGTGTAATGTTCCACTAGAAATATAGTCAAGCGGAGCACTGGAGCTTTCTGCATTTTCTAAAACCTCTCACATCTTCCCTCAACTCACAAGAGAGCGCGAGGGCACATAAATTATGGAAATTATAATAATGTCAGTTAAATAAATAAGAGTTCCCCACTGTGGCACAATCGTTTCTACGTTGGACTGTGTGACAGAGATGCTGACAGTGGGGTTTTAGAAAAGATGGCCTTCCGGTGCCTCTTTTCTTTTCCTGCCTCTCCTCCCTTCATCCTCAAAGTAAAAAACCTGATTGCTGGGTTTCTGCGACCGTGGAAAAGCTGAAATATGTGATTTCATTTGAATGTGCAACCCTACTCCATAAACGGCTGGAAAACAAACATTATTCAGCAACTCTTGTCTGCACCACCTACTCACTCACTCACTCGCCAACCCCCCCTGATGACCTTGCATATCTAACAGCATCATTCTCTCTCAGTGTAAAGGTCGGGAAGGTGTACAGAGCCCTGCGGGGTGGACTGTCAGCACTGTCACAAAATGTCCCCGTGCTGCAGAGGCATGCAGCAGCCAGAGGGGTCAGCCGGAATGACCCGTTTTTCAGTCCTATTGGTGATTTTTCAGAGTGACTAAGGCTGCATTAGGGGTCATCTATCAGCAGCCTCCGGTCTCCAGACAATAAGCACTGCGATGAGGTTCAACTACTGAATTATGCATGCAGCTCAGCTAAGGACGGCTCCCATTACACCACTAGCGCTCGACTTAGAGGACAACTGGAAGGGAGCATCGCCTACACATACAGCATACCAACATATCAATCTATCCATCTATATGTAGAGACTACACTGTCACCTCTCATCTATGTTGGTGAAGATGATTATATTACTGTGTGTTGCTAGGGGCAACCCTAAGGGGATATGTAGAAAGATGTTGTACATGTCATGGTGCGTAACGTGGTGGCAGAGAGATGTGATGAATGTGCCTGGAAAACAGACAGGAGAGGATTGGGAACAAATGCGAAACAACATTGAGAGAATGCTGAAAGGGGGTGGGGGAGGGGGAAATTTTAATGTTTGAACCCATAATTGAGCCTTCCATCCTAGAATGTTTGTTTGAGATGTTTGAGTCTCCATTTCAGGTTATGAGCACAATGCAAAGGGGGTTTTGTTTGGGCTACAAAGATGCAGCGTAAGAAACATCAGCACTGAGTCTGCTGGTACTTTTAACTGTAATTTACCCAGGGACGTTCTTGCTGAGCAAGTGGTTCTTAAAAAACAGACTTCTTTGTAGCTGTAAAGCTATATTCGTTTCCTACAGAATTCTAAAATTGGCTGCTGAGCAGCTTTTCTGGTTATTTTCTCAGCTGGCCTGGAGGTTCAGAGCAGCGACACTTTTTCAGAGCTCCTGTCTTAAGAGATGGATGAATCTAGTTTTGAATGCACAGAGATGACAAGACAGATCATGATGGATTGAATGTAAAAAAAAAAAAAAAAAGTTAAATCATTTAAAAAAGGCCCTGAAAACAGATTAGAGAGGAAACAACAAGGATGTTGTGGGAAACAGCGTAAGACCCTTACGCTTTTTATTCTCCTGATTGCTGTCATTTGCATCAAAAACATTCAGGTGAAATTCAGTGTGATGCTTTTTCTTTTTTCTTTTCCCTCCAGCAAGAATACCAGCGAACGTCTGACTCACTCAGCAGCAGAGCTCTCCCTCTCCCAGTTCTCCCTCTTGCTATTCAGCTGGCTCAATGCCGAGATGCGGAGACACCCTTAGTTTTTTGGGTGCCCCTGGTGTTTCATATGCATGTGTGCACCAGAGAGATGGTGTGTGGGAGTCGCACGGCTCGTTCCAGCTGACTGCATCCACAGACGCACACATACCGGCATACACCCTCACACACAGAAGAGTGGTAAATATTTCATGAGCTGCTGTTTACTTCACAACATTTCTGAGCCGAATGTGCAGGAGTCCATTAACTTAAGCTAAAAGGCAGAGAGAAAGCCAGGCGTGAGGACAAGCGTGGGGAAAGAGGAGAAAATAGATAGATGGAAAGCCGGGAGAGTAAAGGGCATGACGGCCAAATAAATGAAAAAGGTTTTAATACATACACATGGAAAGAAAGAGAGGCTCACAGCCAACAAATTATACACCGCAATCATGTCCTCTGCAAGAGCTTATTATAAAATAATTCTGTAATTAGAGAGAAATTACACATGGTGGGTGTTTAAAGATTGATTCTGATATTGAAGGATGTTATATCTGTTAAGCAACACAATTAAAGATCAGTTCTTGTCTTGTTTCAGATGATTCTTTGGTCAAAAATACTAGACAAGACAAGTTCCTCAGGGGAGCCCCAAAGTCTCAAATTGATAGAGTTTTTCTTCAAGCTATTTAATTAACTAATTAAAGCATGCAAATTTGCACAAATAAACCCAAAAATCAACAAAGTTGGCAGATGAATTATTAGTCAATCAGGGTGCCAAGTCTAAATGTGGTTTGAAAGGCTTCATTACATTTTAGTTTTATAATGTTTTCACATGATGCATATTCCCCCAACTGTGTTTAATTTATTTTTAATAATTAACCGCAAAGTTCTTAATAAAATTCTAATTTCAAGCTAGCAGAAACTCATTATCCTCTAGTGCCTCCATAATTCAGAGCTGCAACATATTTGAAGTGCGTAACATTACAAGGTGTCAAAGTGCTAGGCGGTCAAGGTGGGGAAAGTAAACCCACCACCAGGGAGGAATCACAAGTTCAAAAATCAAATTTGGGAAGAGAAAAATAAATAAACTGCTGAATCTGCTGCAAGTCTCTGGAAGATGTGTTTTTCATGAAGGTCCTGATCTCTATCCAGGACAATTCTCAGTCACATACGCTCAAGGACTCCAGTGTTTGCAACTGGCATTATTGATGATAAAGGGTCAGTCCCAATTCCTCCCTCTTAGCTAACCCCCTCCATTATGCAAGGATAATGTGCCGGTATTCTTTTGGGAGCTGAAGGAAGAGTGCTCATCTAGCAATCCAAATGGCTCCCAGTGACCCAGTTGAGGGGCCAAATGAGGACTAATCAGATGACCACTATTCCTTTATGTAAAAACTAAAAAAGTAACACCTTATCCCTGCAAAATGGAGAGGTTAGACCTAAGTAAGGGAAAGGGGGATTAGGATTGGACCCTTGGTCCTCTTCTTTATTTGGTTTAATCCTATTCATGTATTGTGGGTCCCTGCCGAAAGAGATATTTAACATACTGGAGAAGTGATGGATCCCAAGGGTGGTAGTTTTAAACAGTTTCAAAGGACTTACAAACAGTATTTAATTGTTACTTATTTGTCACTAAAGAATTGAGGAAGTTATGGAAGTTTTCTAACTTTATTATCTAATGGAGACATGCTGAAATTAAACAAGGAGCACCATGTATTCAGAGAAACAATCTTTCATTTTCATTAACTATCTGTGCAGTGCCTCCATTCAGGCACCGAATGCAGCCCACTTCACCTCAACTTCAGGATTAAGTCTCACAGAAGTGTCTAAAGGAGAAGTTGCAGTGATGCCACCGCTGAGCCTGCTGCAGCTTGGCATTCGGTATCTTAGCCAAGCCTGCAGCCTCGCCTTCAAGGTTATCTCTGCGGAGAATTCGCTGACAGCAGGATGTACGTGCACACGCTTTCAAAACATGCACGCGCATTCATAGGGTGTCGCAAAGCTACAGTAGGTACGCACACACCTCAATGGCCAAGTTGGGTGTGTGGTGTGGTTTGTTTGCATAAACCCAAGAACAAACAAGTTTTTAACTGCGATGGATGTGCATGTGATCAGCAATAAAACGGACTAATGATCCCTCTGTTTATTACTTTTTATATCCAAATAAAAAATGTGGGGTTGTGTGGGGGGGCCCCCCAGCTGCCACCCCAAACTACCCATCTCCTGACAAGAGAAGGTAAATCTCTGGGCTCAAACATGGTCAAGGTCAGCAGTGTAAATTCACCGTGTCAGTGAAGGTGATGAACCGGCTCTGCAATGGTGCGTGTGTGTGTGTTGGAGAGGGAAGAGGAAAGAGCAGGAGTCAACGCTGCTCAAGCAGCTGCATGTATCACGCCTGCAGCAACAGAGAGGACCTTGAATGTCAGCGGTGATGTGCGAGAGCTTAAGTGAGTGTCTGTGTGGTGATGGGTGGGTTGCAGAGAAATTACACAGCGATCATTTACTTTTTATGCACAGCACTGTTAACAAAAAAACAAGAAAACAACAGTCCTCTGTGAGAGCCAGAGCTACAAAGAACCTTGACCGTCATTGCTTGCAAGCAAAAAAGCAGAAACTCAAGGCCCGTGTTATCCCTCTGCCTTGAGCTTTATTGCTGCTGGGATCCACACACACATTCACTGTCTGTTCCAGTTTCTGCTCCACATAATGAGTCCCAATGACGAGTGACCTTTCACAGCCTGGGGTGTCAGGGACGGGCTAAAGGGATGGGGAGGGTGGATGGGATTGTCGTGACCCCATACAGAGGGTGCCAACCTTCATTCGGTCACTTTAAAGCAGTCTAATAAGTGGCTGAATACACAAGAGAAAAGAGAGTATGAAAGAAAGGGATAACAGAAGAAAATCAGTGGGAGAGAGACAGAGAGAAGGACAAAAAAACGTACAGAGGGAGAACAGCTACTGTTACACTGTCCTTGCTGTGTGATTTAATCCTCTAAATATGCACAGACGTGTTATGTGATACCCATGAATCCACTGAATATGGATTTTGCTCAGATAACAATCAGATATTTGAACACAGACTTAAGTGGTCAGACTAATACTGTGAATGCAGTCTTCAGTCCACAGTCTGACATAAAAAAAAAGATAGAAGAATGTATTTCAAACAGTTTCAGTTAAAGACCCCACAATTTGCTCATTTACAAGCTTATTATTTATGGCTGCACGATATTAAGAAACCTTGCAATACTCAGTAACACTGTGGAGACTTGCAATGACTATGATTCACGGAAAATAAAATACTGTGATATGCAGTGTCCAGTGTTTTTCAGACACTGAGTAGCTGATTGAGATAACAGGAAACAAATACAATAAATATACTACTTCTGTTACAACATTGTTCTATTAGAAAAGTCAATTTGATTGGCCATTGATACACACAGCACAAGAGCGTACAGCTGCGACTGGAATACTGTCATACAACTCCTTTAAATATTTGTAAACATAGACACTATTACATACAGTTTAGGTCATCCTTGCAATAAGTATATTGTGAGGGCTAATACTGCAAAATTTTATTTGTAAAGCACCTTTCATTGTTAAAAACAATCCCAAGGTGCTACAAAAAAAAAAGGCAGGTAAAAGACTAAATTAAGAAACAAGTGTAAAATCAAAAGGCTTTCCTAAAAAGGAAGGTTTTCAGGCCTTTTTTTAAAAAGAGTCTCTGGTTTATGGAGCTCTCAAATGGTCCGGAAGGGAATTCCAGAGGAGTGGAGCAGCTGAACAGAATGCCCTGTCGCCCATGGTGCAAAGTTTTGTCCTGGGGGGCTGAAGAATGTACAGTGACATCATTTCAATCACTCATGATCTACGACTTGATTACAAAAGTTTAAAAACCAGCCAAAGGGGAAAAAATATATATTACAAAAATTATGGATCATTTCAAAAAGCTATGTTCTTAGTAAGTGATTTCTATCCGGAACATGCCACCCCAGGCCTTCATCTTTATGCTATCAAGCCAGGAGTGATGAGTCTTTGCTGTGCATTGGGGTCATGAAAGTACAAAGGCAGACGAGGAGCCGAGGTAAAACGGGCAAAGCAAATCAGTTCCAATAAAGCAAACGTAAGACTGAATTCCAAGCTGACCAGAATCTCACTCGCTAGCACGAAAACTACTGGACATAAACAAGCCTAGATCACGCATTTTTAGTGCAGCTTACCAAGCGTAGGAGATTCTTCCTGAAGTGTTGCTTCTGCTTTTTGCTGAGAGTTGACTTGCCAAGCTTCTGGATTATACCACTTCCTGGCCTTTTCTAGCCCAGTGCTTAATGGTTAGCTCCCATCCCAACCTGAAGTAAACAAGCAAGCTTATCAATGCCTCTCACAGTTTGCAAAAATGTACAGCTCCTTGTTTGATTTTTGTTTGCTAGTTTCTCTTTTCATCCGTTCCTAGGAGCACATGGACTCAGGATTGGTTAGTCTATGTAGACCAGGGGTTCCCAAACCTTTTGAGCCACCAAAATAGCACTGGCACTGGTGATTGTGACTAAATTTAAATTTTTAATATGGCACGAGTAATAACTTTGTTTATGCATGAATGTGTGAAGAAATTCTGGCATTAATTTCACATTTGATATCTTTGCATTGACATGTATTATTGTGGTAATGCTTTTATATGACCTTAATGTCTTTGTACAGTAACCTTGGGTGTTTTGATTAGGCACTTTTAAATCAAATGTATTATTATTATTATCATCATTATTGTCATTATCATCATTATTATTATTATTATTATTATTATCATTATTATTATTATTATTATTATTATTACTATGTAATTTTGACAGCCCAGATAAAAAAATCCCAACTTTACTTGATTAATGTTGGCTAAACTGGCAACCCTCTGAAATTATCTTGGGACTTGTCCGACTTGATTTTTCTTAAACAGCAGGTGGTTCTCCGTAGATTCAACACAGATTCAACGTGTTTTTTTAAAACATGATAAAAAGGCTTTTATGGATATGTCAGAAGCTAAAAATATTTCTGTCACATTGATTGGTTGAAAATGGTACAAATGCAAGATAGCTACTTGGAGCGCATTCACCCCAGGATTGTCCGAGGAATTCTGTTAAATTGGGCGGGGAATTGGGAAATACTTTGCGCCGTCCTTTGGTTTGGTTTGCTTTCACTATGCACTTCTCCCGTGCACATCAAGTGGCTTGAACAAGCAGTTACAACAACTGCTTATTGGGGGTAGTACTGTTCAAACAGCCACTGACCAAAAAAAAAAAAAAAAAAAAAGCAGAAAGAAGAAAGAAGAAGAAAACCTGACTCATCAATTAGCCAAGACCGAAAACAGCTCATTCAACCCAAGTAAACGATAGAGCAACAATAAATGGACATTCACACAACTGCAAAAGAACTGGATTACCCATGGGAGTGGACCAGGGTTTGTTTTAAGCAGACCAAACAGAAACAGTGCCAGTGTGAATGCACCCTTAATCTTGGTTTGGTGTGTGGCAAAGTAGCCACAAGGCAGGCATAATGCCCATTTATTTAATTGTGAAGTAATTAAATCTGTAAAGAAAGGCCTGGATAGTAAAAGAGCTGTTTCATGTAGTTCAGGAGCAATGCCTTCTGCAGCTATCTTTGCTGTGGTCCGAAGGATTTGCTGCTTTTTCAGACCATCTCTGGGAACAAAATAGAAAAGAACAGCCAACAGAGGCTGAGCGGGCATTCCAGGTCAAGTACGTTGCACATTATGTGAACCAATGTGTGAATATTAATCATCAATGTCCTGATGTTTAATCCATCCAAATGAAAGGAATGGCAAAGGTAAAAGAGGGGGGGGGGGGGGGGGAGAGAGTTCAATACAATCACTAATGGCACTGCAGTGAGAATAGACAGAGAAGGAGTGTGTTTGAGTTTGAGGCCAGTGGTTAGGGAAGTCCTGTCGCAGAGGGAGACACAGAGAAAAATTGCTGTGATATTCTATTGCAATCTCCGAATAAAAGTAAGGATTGACGAGAACACGGGACTCAGTAGTCTCTTGAGCAATAACTTAAATTTCCAACACAATAAGCGGTACGCTCTGCTGCTGAACATTCCCTAACTCTCAAATCTTCTGTGACCGAATTTACAGCCAGCTGTTAACTCCCATTATATCCAGTCTTAGGGCAAACACAGCCCCGCCCTGCCACAATTTAAAGCATACTCTCTGAGGCCAAGGCTTGAATCATAAAGCAATGGTCGGGGAAAAAAAATGAAAGATGGAAAGGAGTGCTTCAACAAAAGAGACCTAAGGCTGAGGAAAAAAAAAAAAAAAGAAGAAGAAGACAACAAACAAATAAGTGTAAAAAGGACACAGCTCAAGAAAGCACAGACAGACCAAGGAGAAGAAATGCTCTGGATAAAGGCAGAGGGGGCAAATAAAGAAGGAGCATGGCAGGAAAAGTGCAGGCACGGAGGTGGTAATCAGAAGAAAGATGGCAGCGGTAGACAAAAAGACAGAGAGGGAGATGAACATGTTCCCTGAGGGGCCGAAGTCCTGACGAACACAAAGAGACTTCTATAAACAGCAGCAACACACAGCTCCCACAGATTCATCACTCTCTGCTAGATTACCTCCTCTCACTTGTCTTCAAGTCAGCTCCTTAGCTCTGTGACCCGAAATCCCTTCAGCGGAAAACACGTCAGCGGTAACAGGTGACATATTTATCCATCTTCTGTTTAGCCTTAAAGTTTTGCTATTACCCCGATGCAGGAAAGATAAATATCTGGCACCTGTAGGAGACAGTTGGGAGCACCGTAACTTTCTTGGCATTTGCTCAAACAAATGCCTTTCCTCTAAAACAAAGCAGTTTCATACATTTTTAAAATGTCACCACCTTAAAGAAAACTTTCCAAGCATAAGACTAGATGAATGCATTTTGAGAAGTTCAAGTCTGCATTTTACTGTATCCAGTGCACACTTCATGTTTCTCCACATGCTCCAAATTTCCTCCAGCAGTTCAAAAAGAAATCCATGTGAGATTAAATTAAATTTTCAACTTTGCCCAAACTTGCATGCATTGGTGTGTCTGTAGTGGTTTAGTGATGGACTGGCAACAAGCATGAATACATGTTAGAGCAGACTACGGAATGAATAATTTACTAGTTGAGATGGGTGTTTTTGTGCCTTGCCCCTGCCTGAATGCATCTTTGAGGGTGTTCTATCGCCTTCCTCTCCACTCGTGCTCTACTCCGGTCTCTGGCTTCCTCTTAACTCAGTTTCTTCTTCATCTTTACAGATTTTTGTGAGAGCTTGCCATTTAAACCCAAACCCACTGGGATATGAGGAGAACAGACTTGGGGAAACCAGAGCTGGATTTTCCCTTTAATTGCGCTGCTTTTGGTCAAGATTGTTTGAAGATCTTAAAATACTCTTACCCCTGCTTAACGATGTGAAATTACTTAGCAACGATGGGAATCAGGAGGATTGGATTCAGCTGGGTTTGGATGTTCAGACAAGTAATAGAGGCTTAAGCACAATTCCAGGAGAATACCTTGTATTTGTGCCACTATTCCTTGCATCTTTCTTTAAAAAGATCTTCTTTTTTTCCCATATCCCCACCACTGTTTGTGCACGTCACAAGCCATATTGACAGAACTTCTCGTCCCCGTCAGGTCGCGTTTTCTGCTTCGAAACCGTACTCATACTCGGCATTCGCCTGACTTCCCCTCCGTCTCTTCCACCCTGGCTTCACGTCTGGCATTGTGTGCGTCTGCTCAGCCAATCAGCTTCCACTTGGATGCTCCTTCCACTTGATGTGACCTGTTTGTAAGTCTTTTGTAGTTAACGTCTAGATTGTGTAACAGTTTGCGTGTGTGGCCCCCCATGCTTTTTTTTTTTCTCGTCTAAGATGTTGCACGACAGCATCTTGGCATGATTTCCTTTGACTGGTTCAAGAGGAGTTTATTCAACGATCCTGTCATCATATTATGTCATTTCTGCTTGACTGGAGACACTAATCAGATTCACTACATTTGGTCTTGACTTCATGAACTGGATACACTATTGGTTGTTAGTGTAATGAAACTGACAATTACAGGCCACAGTGCAAACATTCCCTCAGCTGCTTTTTATAACCAGCGGCTCTTTCAGAGTATTCACTCATGCTTGGCCCTAAATGATTCAACTTCCAACATTCTACTGGAAGATAAGACAGAAATGATTTTACAAAAAAAAAAAAAAAAAAAATCAAAATCAAAAAATGAAACTGAAATAGAAAAACAAAATGAAATAAAAATAAACATATAAAGACTAAATAAGAATATAAATATTAAACAGAACTCAAATAAGAACATGTAAAAGAAAACAACTAGTTAAAAAAATAAATCTTAATAAAAATAAGATAAAATAAAATAAATCTATTATTCATTGATTAATTAAAAAACAAACAAACTAGAAAGCAAAAAACAAACAAAAAAATTACATGTTGCCACAAACAGAAGTATTATTTCTAGTCCATCCATCCATCTAGTGCAGGCACCACTGAGGCCTTATTAGTTCTTGGAAAAGCCCGAGCAGGAGTTTACACAACGTGACTTGGTAAAAGCTCAAAGTGACGAGAGAAACTAAACATTTCTTCCACTGCTGGCAGAACATTGTGATCCAACTGGGAGCAGCTGCATCCTTGCTTCAATAATGCACTGACAACACTCCAGCGCCCTTACAGTTCCAAGGATCAGGCAAGAGCCGTCCAGCAGGGGGACAGACTGAGACGTTCTCTGTCGTGATTCTCTAGGACGCCATGGGTCAACCCATATTGCACATCAGACATCACAGAGATGCTCCATACATGTTGTGTTACATGTGTATCGTGTCAACTGTCTCGTCCATCAGCGTTGACGGTCGTCTAAACAACACGTCCATCAATCTTCCTCCAGGAAAGCTACTGGTTGTTGCTTATTTAGTTCCATTGTGCACCAATTGGGTTTTTGCTACCCCCATTTCCTTGCAGCTACTGTTCTCTGAGTGTATAACCAGTCAATGCACACAGCTGTCATGTGTCTGATGAAAGTTGGTGTGACTGACACTTATTGTTGAAGATTGAATATGCATTTCTCCCTCCAGGACTGACGCGTGCCAAGCGAAGGACATTTCCCATGATTGATGACATCTATTTATAATGGAGCTCTCCCATTTCACTCTCATGCAGACTCCTACTCAATTTCCCTCAGTCTACCACACTGACCTCTGACAGGGCTAGAGCACAAATCTGTTACTGGATAAACGGAAGCTGAACCTCAAATGTCAAATCAAGAGGTATAAGAAATCTGCTATAATTCACCAAACTTCCCACTAAAGAGTCAAATAAAAAAAAAATCATTTTATTGCTGCAGAGACTACTGGAATAGGTGTATTTTTTGTGTATGAGATGGTTATTCCTGAGCACCCAGGTTAAATCGCAAACATGATCGATATTGCACAGGCAATTATGTTTCAGCATTGCAGTCTGCTCTGCTCAGTTCCATTCAAGTGAATCCACAGTGCAGGTCTGGCCGAGCCCGTGCTAAGTCAACAAGTCTGCATGAAAGATGGGCCTTCCCAAAGGCACTGACAGAAGCAGCAGCGAGGACGGGGGAAGAAGGGATGATGGCCTGAGCAGATGAGAGGCAACATGGGCGGACTTGGCAGGAAAACGAGGCACTTAGGGAGTGCCTGGTTGCCACTGCTGCAGATGCTGTTTATGTGTCTTCACACAATGTTTTATAAGATCTGCAATACACCAAACCCGGTAAAGACGAGGAACTACAGTAAACCAATATAACATTTTCTTTGTGCCTTTCTTTACTCTTCGTCTAACTTGTTTTTTTTTTTAGCCCCAACTTAACTACTTCCCCACAGTAACCTACTGACACTAACCAAGCCCAACAACAAAAATCCTACCTCAAAAGATTAGCCGACACTTAAGCAGTGCCGGCAACTTTATTTTAAACTCTACAAACAAAAACACTGACAGCTTTTGAGTCCTCAAACTGATCATTGTTTATGGGCTCTGTGAGTGCATTGAAATACATTTTCTGTCTAAATATTTATCAGCACATGAATTATTCCCATTGCTTTTGCCAGTAATCCCTCAGCGAGTATAATGAGAAGCAGTTGTTTCCATGTTATTGTTGTATTGTGAATTGTAATGCAGACGACTCAGGTGTCAGCCTATGAATGATTGATCTGGCCACTTGTGCCGTTAATGCAATAAGCAGATATGATAAAAACCTCCATGAGTAACCTTCTAAGCGGAAAACAAAGCTCTGAAATGCATTTTCAAATTGCTTTTATGTTAAATGCCACGGGCTGCATTTGTTTTTATTTTGCAAGTTGAGATAAAAGTGAGTCCATTTTAATTGTGTTGGACCATCCTCAGCTGCAACATTCTCCAATTCAAACAGCTACTTGCCTTGGAAATTATGATCATATCCTTCAGAATACATGATACCAGAGAAAATCCCATAAATCTAAAAGGCTTTTTCTGTGCAAATTAGGCATTGATCTTAGCTCTGCTCAACTAGCACTGATGTAATGCCAGGCTCTAACAGCAAGCTAGCTGCGCTCCGTGTGCCCGCCTCCGATCTCAGTCTGTTCGGAGGTAAAAATCTTCCCCTCCTCTACAATCCCTTCTTTCGTCCTCAGTCTGTTGGATCTGATCCTCGCAGTGTGTCGTCCATGGTGTCTGCTTCTGTTCCCCTTCCTGTCGGTGAGCTGAGGGCCAGCAGAGGGGAACGTGCTGCCAGCATCTTGGCCTGGTTGCCTGGCTCCCCACAGCCTAGTCATTACTGCTGGCTAACAAGCAGAGAGTGAGGGACGTCTGCGGCTGCTCTTCCCCTTAACTAACAAAGAGAAAGACCTCACGGGTAACTGTGGTAGCAGCAGCAGCGCTGAGGCTCAGGCTCCTGCTGGACACATAATGGGGCTTTCTCATTATAGGCTGTCTCCTGGGGAGAGGAAAGAAAAAAAAACTTGTGCACGCTGGGTTACAGGTCCTTTCAACTATGCACAGTGGGACTGCAGGGGTAGAGAGGAAGGAACATTATGTACACGACCTGTCACATGCCGCTGCTTTGAATTATCTGATGTTTGAGTGTGTGTATGTGTGTGTTCTGTGTCACTGTCTCATGGCTTCAGCTAAAAATGTTTACAGGCTTCCTTAATGTCATTTTTGGTGGTGATGTGAAGGCCAAAGGCAAAGAAGTGGAAATAAATGGACTCACCCAGCCCTAAATATACAACACATTATACTAAACACAGACAAGTGTGTAAACAGTTCACAAAAAAGTTACACTTATCTTGAGCAATGGAGGGATTCCTGAGGTATATGTTTATTAATGACTTGTATACATGTAAATAGTCAGTCCACGGCTTGTTTGGCACTTGTTTTTATCAATTTTCAGTCGTCTGAACTGAAGTCGGCTGTTTTCGGCAGCCCTTTTGTTCACATTTCATTGAGTCAGCTCAATATCTCATCTTTGCTGAAGCACAAAAGCCTCTCGCTCTAATATAAACTAACGAGGATGATGATGTCCAACTTGGTCATGCAAATTTACAGGACTATTATGCTCCCAGCTGACAGCAGTCAGCTCCATGAAGCAAATACAATGCACAGCCAATTATGCCTGGAGTGTTGTGTACAAGTCCCGGTTCAGACGGCAACACTAAACTGAATACGGTTCCTAAAAGAAAGTTGTGTCCATCATCACCAAACAGGAAGTAAAACAAACACTACAAGATCTGTAAATCCTACTGCAATCCAGTGCAACAGTCCTGTAACATTATGCGGCTTTCATTAGCAACATAAAGCTTTCTTCTTTGTTGACTGTGTAGAAGAGGTGTGTTATGATTTCTCAGCCCGTGGTGCCGATGTTGTACAGGGTCGCATTATGCTGTCAGAGTTTACATTAACCGTTCAGTACCACACAAACATGACAGCATGGGGTTGCTATATGGTAGATGCAGTTCCTGCTGACTGCTACTGAGCAAAGCATTATGATCGCTGCAGTTTCAGGCCATTTTTAAAGCATCCAGGGTTTGAATCTGTTAAGAAAAATTGCAAAAGGACAATGCAATTTCCTCCATTAGAAATGCATTCAATTGGGTCTGTCTAAATATTTTAAGATGTGAAATAGTTTCCATATATTTTGTTTTTGAGGCTTTAAATCTCTGGTGAAAAATATCAACCAATGTTTTCAAGAACTAGATAACCACACCTGGCTGGTCTATGTCATCTCTATGTTATTTGAGACCCCAGACTGGACGTAGGTGCTTGCTCTCGGTATCCTTACAACTACATCACTACTGTTGAACCAGAGTTGTGACATACCAGAAGATGCAATATAGATTTACTAAGCTGTTGCTTGGGAATTTTTTTCAAAAAAATTAAATTGCAAAACTAAGTTTAATAAATGCTTAATGCACTTTACACATTGTTGGATGCTTGCCCATCTTTCCCCTTTACCCAGGACCATGTTACCTTTTTTAAAAATTTGTAACCACTTTACTTTGTAAGGTGGGTTATCACCTCATCACCTGCAGCTCAGTTTGATCTTGCACCATGGTCATTAGAAATTCTGAATGTCAATATCTTCAATCAGCCTTGTCGATGTCAACTATAAAGTCTGCACATGCAACAAGAGTTCTGCTGCTAAATAAATCTTTTTGAAAAATGGCAGACACAATCACATTTCAGTACAAATCACCCGTGTAGTCAGGCTAATGTGACAGGTTACCTACAGAGGCCTCAGCAGTGCCGCTGCCCATAGACCAGAGTTCTGGCCCTTAGTAATAGGTCTCTTGGGGGTCGAGGTTCAGACAAGTCTGTGATGCTCAATACACTTGTAAACCAGCTCCCTCCCCCATGGGAATGACTCCTCCATGTTGCAACCTCCCAGCACCTTTCCTTCCTCCTCCACACTCCATCACAATGAAATGAAGTGACGCTGTTACCAAGGTTACTTAGGAATAGAGGGGGCGGGGGTAAGGTGATGCGGATGAGATGGTTTGTTATCAGCCTACATTGTTGACGTGAGAGAAAATGTGATGAAGGGTTGTAGAAAGAACAGGAATTTTATAGGAGGAGGGCACGGAGGAAGAGTAAATCTATAAATTCTCAGGGGCTGCAAATATATCAGCATATTTATGTGTGTGTGAGTGCACACACACGTGTTAGCAGAGCAGAGGTTGGTGAGGCTTAGCCGACTCTATGGAATGTAAACTAGGCAATGCAGCACTCCTGCCTGGCCTCAGTCACACTCCCCACTGGGAACCAGCATGTTGCTGGAAGCCAGTGTGTATATACACACCCTCGTTCACACCCCACATTCATCCCCCAGTAAACATCCCGCATCATACCTGCTTAACTTGCTACCACCGAGCTTTCCAGCTGCCACTGTGATTCACCCGCCTTATTTCTATCTCAAAGCAGGTGCAGATAAGTTGAGTTCAAGCAGAAGCAAGCAGTTACTTACCATACAGTATCATTTCACAGCTATTTGATACTCACAGAGCCGCAGCTATCTCCCTATGACTGCCCGAGGGAAGGTTCAATGCTTTAATCTAATCTGATGACAAATGACTCGATTAGCTTGGCCACTGATTAACCTCTTCCTCTTCTGCTCACCTATAACTGAGCATGTCTCGTTTCACGGCCCCTCCTCTCACTGAATGTGGCTTGACAATAGCTGGAGTTAGCTGTGTGTGTTGCTGTCCTGATGCATCGTGTGTGTGTGTCACGGTGGTTTTCCTGCACCCATGCCTCACCAACAATCTGCAGCCCACTAAGGGACACAGGATGATGACGGCTGAGTCACCCATTAGCCAAAATTAGAGCCATCCTTCCACCGTTCAAGACAGGGCTGCAGGCGATGCCATGCAGTCAAAGCCATTACGAAAAAACAAGAGCTAAACTGATTTTGCTCTGCAAATACCATTAGCTGGTGCCCCGAGATTATAAATATCCGAACTCCCAATCTGAAGAAGAAAATGGACTCGGATAGGGAATCATGTTAAGAAAATCCTACATCAGTGTCATGGACTTCTCTGATTGCCAGAGGGCTGAGGGAGGCGGGTAATGGCTAAGATGTGTCAAAAACGATGAGAGAACAAAGAAACAACAGCATTGCTGAAAGAAGTGGCTGCTGGGTGATTTCTGAGAGGAAGATGTGCTAAAGACACAAAAAATCCAATATTTTAGCATTTCAGATGAGGTAAAAGCTTATGGTGCTTTAACAACCACGTGTAATTGCTATGAAAGAGTTTTGGATTGTAGAGCTGTAAGGCTTTTTAGCAGCTGCTATAATGATGAGCCATGCTGATCAAATGACCTTGCTTAGGTAATCAACTGTTCAGCATGTGAGCCAATTTGTCCAAACAACACGGCCACTTCAGGCCAGGGGAACTTACCAAAATGTCCATGGAAGCAGTTTCAACCCCCTCCATGTTTCACCACACAAACCCAGTTGTCTCTCTTTCACTATCTTTTCCTGAGGATTCCTGTCGAATGCCAAAAACTGTTGCCTAGCAACTAAATATTCACCCTGCAGAAATCCACCAGATTATTATTTCTTTCCAAGTTTCACATTTCTGAGAAGAAAAGAAAGAGAAAAAAAGGGTATCTTTGTGATGTGAAGTTTACAAATCCCACTTGTGCACCTGCAGTGGAATGTACTTCAAATACAAGGCAAAACCCTCAGTTGCATTTACAAAGCCAAAGACCTGCAGAGGCATCACAGGTATTCCAGGTTGCATGTATTCATTTGACCAGTGTTACGAACCAGTATGATCAGTTTAAAGTTGAATCACAACCTTCATGATGCACCTGATCTATAGCACGTGTGATGACGGGGGAAAGTAGTCTTGCCAAGGTTCTTTTGACGCACATGGATGGATCCAAGCAGCACAGATTCTTATAATATTTCCAGTTAAACATTGATAAACACTTCCTCCCTGTTTACAAGTGCATTCTTTTTGTGTTTATCTAACCAACGGCTGGGTAACTTAAATTCAGGTCTTTTATCCAAATGTCTGTGAAAATCTCCCTCTACTGTGTCTGCTGCTTGGCTTTTTTCTCCCTCTCTTTCTCTGAATGTTTTCCAAACCCTCTAGATTTATGAATATTGAAATAAAAGTTAAAGTCATATTTCTACAGACTTGAGGAGTTCCAATGCAAACGCTGAAGAAGGGAACATATCTCTCCCTTGAAGACTAAGCGTGTGCCTGTGGCTAGCCGGCAGTGTGGGCTGAACTCTGGACTCCCAGTAATATTTCTATTTATTCAAGACAACAAAGGCCCTCTGTGATAAATACCAAGAAGTGGGGGTAACATTGTGGTAATGCATCATTTCCAGTCCATATTTGTGTCTGATTGGAGACTAAATGCTAAATACCACATGTTAAAATATTCCAGTTATCAGTGAGTATGTTTGATGCTAATTGCTGTGTAAAGATCTTTCACTCTCCTGTTCAGCATGGTTCTTTTGTTGCTCTACGATGTGCCTGTTAATAACAGCTGGTGAGCCCTTATTTCCTTTAATCATGGGTACAGCAGTTACTCCATTTCATAGAAAGAAGTGAAACCATAATGCACCATCGATAATGAAGCCTAATTACAGCTCTCGTGTGTATTTGTGTTTCATACAGTCCCAAATGTAGGTGTAATGATAGATCTAAGTCATGCACAGAGAAGATGGCAAAAGAGAAGCTAACAACAAAGATTACCATTTTATGGGTATAAATCATTTGTTTAATGGAATTAATTAAGAACTACAAAAAAATATCAAATCAGCTTCGTGAATCACAAACAATTTGGTGAGGCCAAATTTTCTTTTGAGCTCTGTGAAATTTAGCATGAAACATTGGAAAATTGTTGGAAAGTTGGAAGCTAATAGCTGCAGTCACATGGAGCACTTTGCATTATGTAGACTCCTCAGCTTATCTGATCTGTCATGATTGAGGAGTGTCCTGCTCCGGTCCACGAGGGCCACAATCCTGCAGGTTTTCAACGTATCCCTGGTGTTATCGCACATGATAACATATGGCCCATCCCTAATCCCTGCTCCGACACATCTGATTAAAATCAATGAGTAATTGTGCAGAACTTCATAGGTTGTGGAATCAAGTTAATTTGAGTCAGGTGTGTTGGTGTAGGAAACAAAAAATCTGTAGGACTGCTGCCTGTGGAGGAAATTTTCTCATCATATCCTGAGTGTCAGACCATGTCCACATGAAGTCAAAACAAACACGAAACACTCATATTTTCCAGACCGTTTGTCTTAAAGGGGAACTCGGTAACTTTTTTACCTCAATAAATGCATTTCGGAATCCCCGTGGGGCTAAACAAAGTGTTTACGGAGCGATTCAATGTTTTCCCCCCTCCCGCCGGGGCCTCTGGCCTGCGAGCAGCTCTATGCAACTTTGCCTGCGCCGACCCGAGCAGAACTTGCGACAACAGAAACCGCTGTACGGTACTCAGGTCCCCTATCTACCGAGCTGCTTCCAGCTCTGATTTGAACCAGACTACCAGCGCTAATTCAAAGAAAACATTTCTTTAGCTTCACACCACCTAAACATGGCTCCTGGCTCTCATAACCAACTCTTTGCTGGACCAGAGTGATTCACGTAGCTGCGCTGCCTGGGCGCCGGGTGAAGCATCACTGCTTCAGGCTCAATAATCACTTGTCACGTCCGCAAAAAGTAAATAAAAGTTCGTATTCTTACCTGCTACTCGCCAACACCAGTGAAAAATATAATCCACGGCATATTTACCCGCAAATCGCGGGTAAAACGTCCCGTTTCAGAAGAGACAGGTCTTTGCTTTGAGCAGAGGGAGACGTGGCGCTGCTACCAACGCAGCAAAGTAGCATCAACAAGCTAGAAAACGCTTAGAAATATATCCAGGGATCAAAATAGAGGAAAGACAGGTAGAGAAGCCGTCTGTGTGCTGTGGGGGTGCAGGGGGGGTTGAACTTTACGACAGTGAAAGGATGCCACTAGGGGGAGCCCCGAGCTGAAGTTACTGAGTTCTGCTTTAAAGACAGAGACGTAAAATAAATGTGATCGACCACATGAATGCATGGAAACGCTGCAAAATATATGCCAGGCCTGTAAGTGGCGCTGTGATGCTAAAGCAAAAATAGGCGAAAACAGGCGATGAAATACTGGGCATGCGCAGAAATATGTATGCAGCGTTAAACAACCAAACTGAATGCTCCGATCTACGGATCCACTCTGAAGGCTTGATGAAAAAAAGATTGTTTACAGACCCCCGAAATGCCGGCTTCGTACGGATGAGAGGCTGGTTTGGTGAAAAGTTTGTGAATTTAGGCCAGAGTTTGACTTCGTGTGGACGGGGCCTCAATCTGACCCTGTCAATTCATTAATCTTTCTCTTACATGATTCTGTTTCCACTAGCGCTGCCACAAATGATTATTTTGATAATCAACTAGTCACCAATTATTTTGGGGATCAGTCGACTAATCGGATAATACAAAAACTGTAGCATATTTACAGTACCAGTCAAAAGTTTGGCCACTCTCTCAATTAATCTAATAGAAAAACATGTCCAAACTTAAATGTCACTATACAATTCAAGAAAAGCTGACCACACAGAAATACCGACAAGGCAGCGGAAGGTACAGTGGCAATTTTGAAAGGAAAAACAAAGCTTATAAACAACAAATGATAAGTAGATTATGAAATAAGTCACCATCTATTTTGATAGTCGACGATTAGTCGATTAGTCGATTATTCGACTAATCATGGCAGTCCTCGTAAACACACATTTATTCAGATCACTTAATCTAGGGCTCATGTAAACATGTTAGACTCTATGATCAGATTTATTTCAGTGGCATGAATGAAATACGTGTCCATGTAAACGTAGCTAGTGATGCAAATTCTACTCCAGAAAGTAACTTAATTACACTATGAATTAGTAATAATGAATCAGTCTCTTTTTACTTCCCCACTGGGATATACTGGGATGTCTTTTCATAAAAACTGATTGATGAACTTCTGCATCAAAAAAAAGGAAAGGAAAAAAGAATTAATGAAGTGCTGAAGAGTATTGATGCTTTCAGTGGAAGCATTTGCCCATCCACCGTTGCAACCATGCATTCTGGGAAGTCTGGGAATTAAGTGTACCAACACTGACAACCAGAGGGCCTTGTTCTTTTTTATAATTAATGATCTTCTTCTGAGACATAGAATGAGTCTTCTTATCTGATGTAGCCTCTATGCATGGCTGCTTATTAGGATCCCAGCATTTTCAATTTCATGCAGAAATATATGAGAACGGAGCAAAAGAAGGGAGGTTTGCCGCAAGTAAGCAGTCGAGCACTAAAATAACTGTGTCACAAGTTCATTTCCAGGCCTCCAGTGATGATCTCATCAACAGAATTCAACAGATACTCAGAGCGGAGGTTATAACCCCATCAGGTATAGTTAACGTAACGTAATGCTCCTCATGTTCCTGGATGTATGTGGATATCAGCAAACTGAAGTTACAGAGGGTAAAAATACAAATGCAAACTGATCTCTACAGTAGCTGTCACCAAGGCCCACATTGTGCACTCATGCTTATGCAAATATTTATCCGAATTCACACTTCCCTTAATTTGACAAGAGCAACCCGGTCTTGAATGGCTTTGGATGCAAAATGGTAATTACTCTTAAACCACGCTGCAATAATGAACTCGTTAGCATGCTCAGCCTCCTGGAATTCATTACTCTGCTCGACGCTGCACTCCTGATGGAGCAAAACCTGATCTGTTTTCATTCCTAACTGCTCAAAGGAATGCACTTTGAAGGGAGCTGTAAGACACACGGCAATGTTAACTGCTACATGTCCAACAGCCACTACAAACTGCTCCTACAGTAGACTTTGATGTATCAGCTCATCTAATGAGATTGATCAGTGTCTCCAACTCCTACTGGCGCATATGATTACATAAAGGCTTAATGGAAAAGTGTGGGGATGGCAATGGACGATAAACTTGTGCAGCTTCCTTGGCTCTAAATGTGGTTAGAGGACATTTTTAAACCAACAGAGAAAGTGTAATACAGGATTTTTTTTTTTCTTTTTATCAACCACCAGTTGGCTAATTTAATTCTTATTGGAGGCATTTTCTTTTCCAAAAAAAAAAACAAGAAAGCCAGTTATTCAACAAGAACTGGAACAACAGGAACATCTATCTTGTATAAAAACAAGTCCAGCACAATTTGATGGTTTGCTCATATTTTTGATTTTCTGTCCTGTTAATCTTTTAATCTTTCTGCACAACCAGCGCAAAGAAGACAATTTGAAATCAGCCTTGCAAATGATTACTGACATTTAATTCCAAGCGTCAAATAAAATACAGTTCTTTAGACTGAGTTTAAGCAATCCTTTCTCCAAAACTACCAACAGTAGAGTAGAAACTTTCAAGTTTCTCAAGCTTCCACTTTCACAGCTGAAACCAGTACATGAGCAAAATGAGACAAGAGGAACTTAATTTCATCCTGTTTTTGACTATTTGAAACAAAACCTTTTGTGGTTCTGTCAGCGCTCTTTAACAGGAGAAGAGTCAGTCATGCTTTCAGCTACCAGTTTTTATGTAAAATTCTTGATTTTATCTCAGTTAGTTTCTATAACAGTAGCCTTGCAGTGTTTCCAGAGCACCCTTGCCAGACCGAAATAATTTATTCTTTTGCAAATCAACACTATGAAAAAACAGAAATAAAAAAAAAAAAACAAAAAAACCCTGGCATCAATAATCTAATTAATTGCCTTTGAGAGTTAATCGTGCTGTGCTGTCCACCCACACTTGGGGTAGGGGGGGGGGGGCAAAAGAAAGAAAAAAAAAAGCAAAAACAAAAAACTACTCAGTGTATTTGTTACAACTTCATGTTTTGTGAAGCTACTTGAGTTGACAGCTGCAACATTGCTGCACATAAGATAAAAACTTCCCAATAAGAGTCAATACATGACAAAGACAGAAAAGAACGTCAGGCCAAACAACGGGAAACTGGCAACAGTGGGAAGAATGCAAGGCTGTAAACTCTGCTGCTGATGAAAGCAATATCTTGGCCAGAGCACCAGCAGCTTTCCTGCTGATGGTTAGACAGCTGCACCATGAGGAAAAGGGACCACCAACCCAAAGAAGTCAATCTAGGAACGCAGCGGCCATGGAGAGTGAGCACAAAAAGCCGGAAACATCTGAATAAATGATACAAAATGTGAGAAAATGTCCTAGATAATAATCATTTCACAATGCAGCAATGCAGAGAATGGAAAAACAATTAAACTTGAAATTGCCTTTAGAGAAACTCTCCTTGCTTTTATTAATTTTACTCAACTGGTATTTACAAAGCACCCCATTCTTCTCTTTTTTTCCCTTTTTTTTTACCCTGCACACTGCCTTTCTCACAGTCTTCCCCACCAGTTAGGTCAAGGACAGACCCGACCCTCAGAACTCCAGTCAGCATTTGGCCTCTTTATCTAAGAAAAATGCTTGCAGGCAGCGTTGGAGTCACTCACACCACCAAACTGGCTTACAATCATTGCACATATTGCTTATTACATTTCAGATGGGTGTTTGGGAGGTAAACATTTCAATGGCAGTACAAACAACAGAGCACTGTGACAGACACTCCTCTGTTATTGCCAAGTCTGCCACAGCAGAAACTGTAACATTATCACATTCTGCCAAATGCTGCAAGATCATTTCCTTGTTGAGGCAGATATGCATACAATGGAAGCAAATTATGGTATCAAACTATTAATACAGCTGCCTTTCCTGCGACTTTGGATGCAATTGTTGTCTTGATACCTAAAATCTGTAAAAGAAATCACAGTTTTTACTGGTATAATTCCACACCTGGAAGTTGGGATGCTTTATTAGGGTTGTAGTGAATCTACTAAAAAGATTCAACGATTAAAGCATTTAATGGAAACAGCTCTGGGCAACATGTGGGTTAGTGTAATGGATTTGCATGCTGAACAGAAGTGGCTCTAAGCTCAAGCTATCAGACAGTCATCAACATGGCAGAGCAGCCACTCCATCCATCTGATGCTCAGGCTTGCTGGCCCTGCATCTCCAGCTCTTCTTTTCCCTTCTAAGCACCCATCAGAGGCAGTGAGTCCATCACTGCCCACGCTTAGCCCGCTTGCATTGTTGCTTGGATGGGCTGTATGTGTGTGAGAGAAGCTTCGGTGTGTGCTTGTGTGGAGCCCCTTGACTGGACTCTGCAGCAGAGATTGGAGCATTAATGAACGTCCGTTGCAACCCCGGGTCCCCTTTGCGCATCCCTAACCAGTTGCTCTGGGCAGCAGATCAGCATGGCTGGATCTAAACGGGCTCTCTGCCCCCCCCGCCTGATACTCTGCTGACTGGGGATCATGAAATCAGTGGAGGCATCTAATCCTGATTCCAAGTGGCTTCTCCACTCATCCACCCACAAGTGATTTCAACAACTGTCCAGGCAGCGTGCCAGCTAAAATCAGAATGTGAAAATCAGAAATAGCTCTGGGAAAATGGGTCAAGGCAAACTGAACCAAGTAGTTTGATAAGTCCAGGACAACTTAAGTTTTCAGCTGATGTGCTCACAAAAAGAAGTAAAATAATGAAAATAGAACTATTAGAAATAAGCAAAAATGTCGGCATCAGCACCAGTGTGTGCTATAAAAAGTGTTTTCAGTAACCAGCCAGCAAATTCCCAGGTATTTGTTTTCTTGTCTGTTTCAGAGTTCATAAGGATGCTCAATCACTTGGGTACAAGGATGCACATGCTCACCAGTGGTTTCACAAGAAAGTGGATTCTGACCCACAGGTGTATCCTGTAGTGTTCAAACAAACCCAGCATTGTGCAACTAGGCAGTCTTTGCAAATGGATGGAAAAGCATGCAACGCCTTTATTATACATTATGTGGTTTTAATGTCTGTAAATAACTTCTGTTTACTGACTATTGGACAACCTGCGTTGCATTTGTTCTCCCACATGTAACTTAAAAAGGAGGAAAAACTCCTCCTAACATCTCTAACCTGCTCTTACTCATACTTTATTTGTTCTACTAAGACATTTAGGTATATTTATATTGATTTAGCACTAAGTACAGACCAGGATTTCTTCCTGCACTGAAGCTTGAAAAGTTTTTTTTTTTTTCTTTTCCACTTTAGATAAAAGCATTTGCTTAATGACTCAATCTAAATGTATTTGTGAATGTAAAAAGAAAGAAAATGAGCCTTCATTTAGGACGAGCTGTTCACCATCCTCAAATTCTATGAATAAATGGTAGAAAGGAAGGAGGAGAAACTGCCTTATTTAAAGACACATTCCAGTGTAAAGGGATTTCATTTGTGATTTTATTTCTTTTTAATGTCTTAGTTTTATTTCAAACGGTATTTCAAACATTTTATTTGTAATAATTTCCAGATCTCCAAAATACTGTGCAAGTTGTAGTAATGAATTTATCAGTTATTGCAACTGATTTGAACCACTTTAGCTTAACAAGGGATTTTAACATTCATGTAGATAATAAGGTGGATGGTAATGCGGAAGAATTTACTTCTATCTCAGACATGTTTGGTTTTTGGCAACATATAAAAGAATTTCCATTCGAGGTCACATTCTGGACATTTTTAAAGGGACTAGAGGCAAGATTAAGAAATGAAACTCGCGACTGCCGCTTCAGGTAACTTCAGCCACGAGCCAAGCCGTCACAGGAGCGCGCACAAACTGAAGCTATAATGTTGTTTACTAAGGTTTTTCTTCCTAATTACACTTTTTAGTGTCTTTCAGTTGATCTGGATTGTTTGCTAACGGCAGAAGAATTTATAACTATCACTTACAGTGTTTGAATTTACCGCGACCGTCTCCTCCCTGTATAAAAACTGTCGGGGATGCTGATGCAGTGTCATTTGATGTCACATCCGCAGGGCAGCGCGGGAAATTCGGCCACCGAATTGCAGCGCATTTTGCAGCACACAGACTGTTCAAGGCAACGGAGAGAGACGTGGGTGGACTCGTCCTTTTTGGTATTTAGTACTTCATCACCCATTAGCATTAAAAAAATGGACATGCATGTTTGTTTGTTTTTTTATTCCTGCTTCTAGTCCCTTTAAGTGTTGATATCTCATCTGGTATGGTTACTGACTTGGCCTTGTTTGAGCAGTTTTGTATTTTGTTTGATTTACTGATCCTTCAGAATGTTCAAACAACCTGGTTCTTGGTTAAGTAGATGAACATTAATGATAGAACAAGTGCTCAGTTTGTTGAGGCCATACCTATAATGTACCAAAACTGAGTGTGGAGTCAGTTGACGGACTTCCTGATCAATTCAACTTGAAAATCTTGAATATAATGGGTCCCGTTGCACAGATAAGAATCAAGAGCACCTTGAGCAAACAGAAGACACCTTGGAGAAACACCAGCATGGTCATAAAGAATGCAGTCAAACTGAGCTGAAATAGAGGAAAAGAAAACTTCAGATTCACTATGAGTTGTACAAACAAAGCTTGTGTAATTATAACAATAACCAAGGCCAGACAGCTGCATTTATCTGAAATGATTAACAAGGACGTCGACCATTCTCACACTCTGTTTGCTGATTGAAAAACCAATCCCCCTTAACAGTTAAGCCCAGAGCACCTCTCCACTGAGAAATGCAGCTAATTTGTCAACGTTTTTAGCAATTTTTTTAAAAAAACAATTAAAACATTTTTAAAAAATAACAATTAGACAAAAAATTAATGCCACGCAAAAAAACTAAACCAATTTGTGTGTAAAACCCAGAATAACTCCGATTTTATGTCACAAATTAACATTTATCTAAATATCCTAAAATCCTACTTGTGGAGTCCCCCAGGGTTCAGTTCTTGGATTTCCTCTGTTCAACTTATATTTGCTCATTTTTGATTAAATATTACAGAACTTCAATATCAATTATTACAATTATGCAGATGATACAGAACTTTGTGTTCCTGTCACCAGACGACTGCAGTTTAACAGATTTATTGTGTCTGGAGCATATAAAAAAATGGATGAGAGAACATTTCTACAATTAAATCAGGACAAAACCGAGATTATTTTAAATGGTAGCAAAAACAAGAGAGTCAGAACTGGTAAACACTTTGAGACTCAGCTTCTCAAAATCAGTGACCAAGGTTGTAATAGGATAGGGTCACACTTGGCACAATTGGTTTAATCTCGTTCCAACTCGCTGGGTGTCAAAAGTCTAGTACAAACAGCCTCCGGTCACCATCTGCAAAGTTGGAAACATGCCAATATGCCTCCATGTCATGTGACCACATTTTGCAGGTGCTGGAGTGACAGCGCCTGCTCCACTCCAGTCCAGTGGGTGGCGCTAATAGTCATTTGTGTTGTTTGACATCCACCCAAACATGCTGATAAAGCTTTGTACCTTCACCGTTTTCTGACAACTGCCTGATGGCGAGCTTGTGTAAGCTGCTGAGCTCAACAAGAGCTGCTTATCAAGCTTTTGAAGACATGTTGTTCCTCCTCTTCTTCGCTTTTGCGAGCAGGGCTTCGACGTAGGCGACGTCATTAAATCTTTGTCACATGGGTGAATAACACAATCCAGAGGTGGGCCTGGGCACCATCGGTCACACTGAAGTTTAAATGTGAAGCACGTTGTACCCGGGATATACTCAGATCAGACTTTCAGCAGCCACATTAAAGTCATCACCAAGGCAGCTTTTTTACCAACTCAAAAGGATCAACAGATTTCAATTTTTTGTCTGACAAAAAGACTAAAGAGAAACTCATCCATGCATTTATCTCAAACATACTTGATTACTGTAATTGACTTCTCAAAAAAATTAAAAAAGCATAAAACAGCTACAGCTCATCCAAAATGCTGCTGCTAAAGTTTAAACCAGGACCAGGAGATATGAACACATCACACCAGTTTTACAACCTTTACACTGGCTTCCAGTTAGTCAAAGAATAGATTCTAAAATCCTACTGAGAGTCTTCAAATCCCAGTACAGTTTTGGCCCAGAATACATCTGAGATATGTTGAAACAAAGAATATAAACCCAGCAGAGCCCTCAGATCCAGGTTCTCAGATCAGCCAGTCCAGACCAGAGTCCAGACTAAACACGGAGAAGCAGCATTTATCCGTTATGCTGCAAGCAAGTAGAACTGTCACTAGAGATTAAACATTCATCAAATGTAGACACTTTTAAATCCAGGTTAAAACATTTCTTTTCTCATGTACCTATACATGTAATCTGCAAAGAATCTTTTACCTTCTCTTGATTGTTGCCTGCTTTTAATCATTTCAATATACTTATTTTATATGATTTTATTCCCTTTATATTCTTTAATGTACTTTAAATGCTTCTTCTGTACCCTGCTGTAGTGCTTTTAATGTTTTATGTAAAGCATGTTGAATTGTATTGTGCATGAAACGTTCTATACAAATAAACTGGCCCTGCCTTACAAAGTGCAGATTAATTACTTATTTAAACACAATATGCAGGACTTCAGGCTGTTGTAATTCTGTAGTATTTTATTCCAAATTTAAAACCCAGAGTACTAATGTGACATGGGAACATGTGACCTGTAAGCTTTGTATCTTATAAAAGTCGAGGAGGGAGTGTTAGCAGGTGTGTGTAAAAAAAAGAAAATGAGCAGAGAATGAAAAGCAAACATGAGGCTCTGGCTATAAACAGAGGCTGGGGACAATAATGTGCGAGCTGTCCTCTATCTGTGTCTGGTCAATAAGCGTTCTTGCTCAGCCCTGAGGACCATCTGTTCGTCTTACACAAGCAAACTTCATCCAGGCCCTGCTGTCCCAAATATCTAACGACTATAACTTGTAAAATCCAGAGGTGACATCAACTTAAACCTGGTCATTTTAGACAGAAAATGCCCGTGGAGTTTATGTGGCTACAGTAAGGCAAAAAAAAATAACAGCATGAATTCTATATGAGTCTTAACACTGCGGCCCAACATTTATAGGGCCTGACACGACCATGAACTTTAACCATGCAACACTCGTAAATCACATCTGCTGCATTAACTCTACACAGACAGATGTGCTTATGAAACAGCAGCGTGTCTGCAGAAGAGGCTCAAAGAAACTAAATTTGGTAATAAACACTTGGTTAAAGAACCAATACAGCGGAAGGGCTGCCATTTGGAAAGCTGACATTATATTGTTAAAAAAAAGGTTTTTTCTTTTTATTGTTATAAAGTTAAACAGATTGCAAGAAGAATTGACAAAAAACTGAGGTAATGTGTGTGCAAGTCACTGAAGGTGACACAGATGTGGCAGCCAATTAAACTAAACGGACTTGCAACACAACATCATCCATATTTATTCCATCTTAATTGCATTACTGTTCAATCTTTGGGTAATAAATAAAGCACTGATTTATTTAATAGGAAAAGACCAAATTAAATGAATTAACTCATTTTGTCTGATTGAGAAAACACTTCACTTTTATTTCTCATAAATCACCCTTTCCTTTTAAATAAAACAACAGATTTTGCCATTATGTATTTATGCATGTCTTTAAATTCTGCATTTATCACCAAAGGACTGGTGCTATAGTTCAACTAAGTCTATTTAAGTGTTAAAGGGTAGTTCATCTGGAGCCTTGATGAACTAGATATGGGATTCAGAGCTTAAGTAGAAGGAAATAGTGTTAGACTGGCATTTCCCTAAACAGCTACTAACATACGTACAGTCATTAACGGATTATAACCCCCCCCCCCCCCCCCCATCATCTCAACTGCTGCCCCGTTTGAGCTTCCTTCAGTCAAATTACTCCAAAACATTACCAGTAAGTCCTTTTATGTGTTTCATGCCACACTCTACAATAACCTGAACTGCCACAAGGAATTCCTCAGTGAAAGCTGGTTTTGCTTTAAAACTTTAAAGAGCAAATGTGCGAGAGCCGCTGCTCAGGCATGTTTATTTCACAGCATCACCACTGTAGCAGCATCTCAGCCAAACACTCAGCTCAGGTCAAGCTGAACACAGAAAAAAATCACCTCACATTACGCTGTGATCTGGAGTCTACATGACAACAGCACAGAGCCGAGACTCAGACAGTCGCATCATGCCAACCTGCGTTACATCCTTCCGCTCCACATTAGGGACGAGCACTCATAATGAATACGCAAGGTTGCAGCAGATGCAGGCTTTTGTCCTTACTCCTATGTTTTATTTAATGAGCCGAGGGTCGGTTTGACTTGATTTGCATGTGCTTGTTACAGAATCACACGCTGTCACTGCTCATGCCCGCACCACCGCCCCCCACCCCCCAATATAAGGGCATTTTGATTCCATTTTTCGCTTGGCTTGTCTGTCAGTTTACGCCGGCAGAAGGACCATGACTCAATTTTCCACCAAGGAGGATTCTGCAGGCTTTCATTTGTGAGCACTTTCGCATCAAGGCTGGAGGTTCGGCTGTTCAAAAAGTGTATGTGCGCATGTGAGCATACGTGCCCGTGTGATGTGAGGTGTGTTGTTTGAAGCAGAGTTTGTGGGGAAGTGGTAGCTCCCCTTCTGAAGAGAATAGTGCTGATGTGGTCCCTCTTGCAGAAAGCAACCTGAGAATACCAAGTGAGGAAGCTGCAGGATGGGAATGAAAAGGCCGATAAAAAAAGAGAGAGAGAGAGAGAGAAAAAAAAGAGGCCTGGCTTTAATGGCACACAAAAAACAATAAAGATATAAAAAATCCTTTATCTGCCCCCCCCCCCCATCTGATCTGAAAACACAGATGAAAGCTGCTTATTGCACAGTTGGCAATTAATAGCACTGGCGGCAGGGATGCGTCTCGTTTTGATGATGTCAGTGCTTTGTGAGTGAGGGATGGGTCAGCGGCGGCATCACGGACATCAGACGCTGATAGCACTGCGGCGAGATGTCAGCCCAGCTCGTGCCATCGCTGTGTGATGAGGCCTGGACAGACGCACACAGGGGCCAGACGTGACAAGGCAAGCAGAGACGGGGATGATTCAACCCTGCAGTGAGGATGGAGGCAGGCGTGGAGACACAGAAATGCAGGGGGGGGGGGGCTATACAAAGCACATGGTGATGAGAGAAAAGATTGAAGGGAAAGGGGAGGAGGAAAAGAAGAGGTGGAGAGGACAGCAGGAGAGATGATCATGATAGGGACAACAAATGGGAGTTTATATATACACAGCACAGAGGAATTCACCAGGGGGGTGAAAGGAGGGATGTATTAACAGGGAAGAGCACGGCGTGAATGAGGCGCGTTAATGAAAAGGGGGGTGCCGCTGAGACGGAGAGCGAATGGGAATACATCTTTTGAATAGCTGAACCTTGTTGCAATAATGACTGAAAGGCGAGGCGATGGAAACGGAATTAAAAAGCCGAACATGTGGCCCGAATCAAAGTTGAGAAGTGGCAACCGAGTCAGAGAGACGCAGTGTGACTGAGGAGGGCACATGACCTTTTCTCCACTCTCTCAGCACCCACATGTACACGCACACACACACACACACACGCGCACACTCGCAGACTCAGTCCAGCCTGCTTCGGCGTAGCTGCTCTGTACTGTAGCATAAGAAGGAAGCAAACGTGCCGTTTCTCCTGCAGAATTCCCGAAGCGAATCCAAGATGCTGTATGAATGCGAAACAGGGCATTACAAAACAAGAGAGCACATCCTCTGCAGACTTTCACTGAATAATTTACTGATCAGTATTTTAGTGAAAAAAAAAAAAAAATACGGGGTTTGTTTTTTATATTTTCTGTTGCTGACACATCCGGCACAGGTCAATCTACAGGCAGCTTATGAGAACTTTTTACTTTCACTCTTAAATACATCAAGTACATTCTGGTGTTTCCCCAGACAAAATCTAATGATGCTTCTGTTATTCTGTGTGAGCTATCTGAATGTGCCTCTGAATTACTTCTGGATGCAGAAATACAGCATGTTGGCTACTAAAAGCCGTCCAGCATGAAGCTTTGACCTTTTCAGACTCACTTCAGTCAATCCATGATTAATGCTAATGGGGTGTTTTGTGTTAAGACATCTTTCATTAAATTTGTACAGCAGAGGGAGTTAGTGATGGGGATGGAGAGGATGTTAGAAGTGTCATGTGAATAAAAGGTGTGAGGCTGACACCGAGGCCATCTGGAAGGCTAGTGGGAGCTGAGGACCTGACAGAGTGAGCAGGCTGTCACCTCACATGAACACCTGAGCTTCAGCAAGTGTCTGGCTGTGTGCGCATGGAAAAGAGATGCACAGACGAATCAAGCACAAGGAATATTACTATTATTATGAGAGCGCTGGGATTTAAGAGTCTAATATAGCTGTACAGTACATATTTGTCAGCTGCTTGTGTTTATATAACAGACCATGTGAAAGAAAATGGGTGGAAAAGGGAAGGAAGCATGAGAGACGGTGACAGATGGAGAGAAAATGATATTGTAACTGTGACAGATCATTTTGAAAGGGATAACTCGTGACAGAGCTGCTGTTCCTTTGATGTTATTCACATGACTTCAGCATTTTGCATTTACAAGCGAAAGAAAAATCTGGATGAATGATAAATCTGATCAGAGGAAATAAAAAGAAACCCCAGGATGAGAGAAAACAAGAAAAAATTCCTGTTAATCTTTATTCTGGATCAGGAGCTCTCTCGTCTGGCAGGACGCACGGGCTTTAAAGCCAACGGTAAACCTGTTGTAAAATTAATTTCAGTGGCTTCCTGCAGACAGTAGGAGGTATTTACAAGAAGAGAAAGCGAACAAATCCCTGTTGGGATTGAGTCTACATTGTGAATGGGCAGACAGGCGGGCTGGACCAGTCAAATCCTTTAGCAAACGAGTCCCGGCTAAAAGCCACAGAAGCTACAGAGCAGCACGGAGAGTACCTGTAACGCCTCAGAAAATATTTAATACTCAATCTTCAGTCCAGCAATTATTTTTTTATTTTTTAACATTTGACCTTTTTCTGACAATCTGCGTAATGATGGGTGGGAGAGGTGGCGAAAGTGGGGCATTGTGCAATGGGAGGGGACAATATACCTTTTATCTTCTGGGGAGATTTCTTATAGGCTGTGCAGAGAATAATAAAATGCATGAATTAAGGGTTACAGTATGGAGTAGTTTTATTTTAACTAACTGATCCATTTGAACTGTTTAATTTACACCTGATGCATCATCTGAGAATTGCAGCTTTCACCTTTGCATTTGAAGACACGATTTATATGCACACCACCGTAAAATGTTTCTAAAAATTGCAGTTTTGCTTTGCACAGCAGCTTTAAAAGGTTCAGCATTTTCATCCTTTTTTCTCAAACATCCTGCCCTCAGCTTTCCCACGTTTAATTATTTGGAGGCATTATTTGCTTAGCTTGTTAAGTGTATTTTCACCTTCATGGTCAACCACCACCCCGTATAGAGTCACTAATGGGATATTTGGTTTTCTTTTTTTTTTTTTCTTTTTGAAGTGAAACTGTGTGAAGTAATGTCTTATCTGCAGAGGGCAGCGCTCATTTTGGAAAATCAGGATGGATTCCTGATGGAGGGAACCAACCCAACCGCAGCTCAGAGGAAGGACAACACAAGAGCAAATTATCACTATAAAACAAGCAGGAGTTCAAATCTTTTGCTGCATTTTAGAGAACATGATATGTAGAGGTTTTTTATTTTACCCTGCATCTCTTTTGCATCAGTTATTTACCTTATTTCCTCGAACAAAACACTTTTGTCTTGTAATACAGTCTACAATGCAGGCTTCTGTGATCTGAAATGCAAAATAACTGATACAAAAGAGAAAACGTACATAAAATATCCAAATCTAAGAATTTCTTTGAGGAAACCTTTGTTTGTTATTTAAGCTTTTTAAAATGTAATACAACTTTAATTCCTTCCCCCAGTAGGTGATGCACTAACAGTCGCTTACTCAATTAGCATTAGCAATGTTACAGAACCAGCTAACTGTTAATTTGGGATTAGCAAATGTTTAACTTACATCTCCTGGAGGAAAATGGCAACTAGGGCTGTCCTGATCCCACTTTTTTTTTTTTTTTTTTTTCTTCCATAACCGATACTGATACCACAGGCAAAGTATCGGCTGATGATGTTTTGGGGCAAAGATTATGCCTGGTGATCTGATAATTGATTTTATTCTTGGTTAATGTTAGGCATGTCTGTTTGGTGAAACTTCAGCTCTAAAAACCCTGGTTTAACAGGTTAATGAAATAAATTCATAACAGGAAGTATGAGGAAAAAGTGACCCATTACTTACAAACATAATGATATATAAAATAATTACAAATAAATGAAAACCCAGTCAGGAAGAACTTCTTAAAAGAAAAACTTCAATGGATTTCAAGGATCGGCGTGCCTAGATTGGGAATTTTTTGCGCATTCTGATCCGATCCAATCCACATTTTTCAACCAATATCGGCCCAATATCTGACACTGGTATCAGATCAGAACAGCCCTAGCGGCAACATCCATGTGGCTTTTGAGTCTCATTGCTACCTTCACCCTCATCCTGCTTCGTTTTTTGTCTGCTTATATAACGCAAGTAAGATGCCATTTCCAATAGAGCTAGCAACTCCAGAGCTAATGCTAATGGTGAATAATCCTTACGCTGGCATGGTAATCTGATGTAAATATTTACTTTTTAGACCTGTCAAAATTGATAAAACAATTATTTATTTAAATGCTGTAAAAAAAAATCTTGGGGTAGAATGAGTTCAAGTTAATTACTTTTATTCTGCACCCCTCTAGACTTTGGATGTATTTTTTTTTATTATTGTTTTGATGAAAAAGTTGTAGCTATCACCTTTAAATGGCAAAAATGCACTTTTCTCTTGCCCATCATCTAAGCAGCAGTCAGCTTGGCTCACCCAACAGGAATCCTCCCTAAAACTCTAAAAAAGAGCTTTCTGAGTGTTACCTACTGCAGATGGGATGCTGACTACTGATCCTGTAAGTTAACACAACTACACTTCAAAAACACAGAACAGCAGCTTCAAGCTGCTAGGTTTCTCTAGGTTTCTCTTTAGCTGTTGCTGAGCGAGATTCAAACTGTTTCCTATATTTCTATCTTTGAAGTTTTTTAAGACGAACTTATTGTTTTTAGGTGTTAACTAAGTCATCATCACTGCCAAAAATATTCTCCTTCACTTTGTCGAGTTAATAATATCACAAAAAGATGACGTTTTCAAACCATTAGCTACCCAACTGCGTTTGCTTTTTCTAAATGTACTAATTATTCTCATTTTCCAGTTTCCAAAAAGTCATCCAAGGCATGTTGACCACTGCCACAGGCTGCACATAAACAAACCACACTAAACAGCATGCAGGAGCACACACAGATCTGTTGTGCTGTGTATGACTGTTTCTACTTGTGGCAAGTTCAACTTTGATTTTATTATTACACCACTGCCTTGAGCCTGGTTAGAGCTGGTCTGCGACCGTTTGGGTCGACTGCTTGGTGCAGTGTATATGGTAGGTCAATGCACACACTTACACAATAGCGTCTGAAAACAGGCTAGTAAACACGCACACATTGCGGCCCCTTGGCTAGATAACTACTCTCCCAGCTTTCAGTATAATATATGTTTGTTTGCTGAATCTGTCCTAGCAAGCAGCATTAACCTGATGCAGCCGAGCGTAGCCCACACCGGACACAGCCTCTGTCAACAACTGTAAGCAAGCGGCGCGCTGCACTGCCAGAGATACGGCACAACAAATCTATACCTCTCACAGAAAGTGAGGCTGGATACAGCATGTGATAGAATTTGATAAAAAGCAAAAGGTCAGGATGCAGGTGAGCGCACCATTTACTTATTCTGACAATTGTGATCCATTGCATGTTGGGACGGGGGCCACTGGCCATCACCTGAGAGGAGCAGGGGGAGGGGGAAAAATGAAGGGTAAAAGGAAAATCTGGCAGGTAGCTTATACCAAACAAAAGTGGTCTTTACTGCAGAAGATGAGAGGAGATAAGAGACGTCAGAGGGAGAGTCAGCTTATCAGCATGCAAAGGGAAACCAGGAGGAGAAATGTACTGCCTTCAGGGAGAGGGGAGGAGAAGCGATGGGCAATATGGAGAGGCAGAGCCGCATATAAAGAAAATTAAAGAATAATACATTTTGACTTATTGCAGGAATCTTGAGCTTCAAGTGTGGAATTAATGTGGGTGCGCTTTACTGGACAGTGGTGTGGGGAATGAAACTGAGAAATATTCGGCTCTTTGCCGTATATATTAGTCTTCATATCAGTGAGGGGAGTTTGGGACTCAGTAGAGGGAAACTAAGGCCTTTGTTTTAATTAACAGTCCAATTATCAAGTAGTTAATAGCTTTGTAAATATAATGGGTTAATAACTCTGCAGGCATGATCAATCATTTGATTGTTGCTTTGTGAGGCAGGAAAAAGCTCCAATTTAAGCACATGTGCAGAATGGATTGTCATACAAATGTGTGTGTGCTGTTGGTATTAAGCATAAATGAGACGCCCTTCCTGACATGTTTACCTTGGTTTGGGGAGCAAGTAACACTGATCAAACAATCTTATGTACGTATCAAAAGGTTGACTTCTTGTGACCTGGTTATCTAAGTTTAAGCAGTTTGGTTACGCTATCTCATAGCTTATGAATTGGTGCATGTGTTCACATGCCTTCTTTGAGTTTGAGAGAACAGAGAGAGAGAGTTGTGAAGTGAGAGTTAAAACAAGTCCGCCATCATCACAACAAAGCCATTTGGGGACAAAGCTGAGTGTGTTGACGTCTACCTGCATCTGGTGAATAAAGCAGCCTATTCTCACTCCTCTTTTTGTGGGCTGTGTGAAGCTCAAAGGCTTTGGAGATTTTTTTTAAAAACCCCCCAAAATAAAAACATTTAGATCCTCCTCTTACACTTAAGTCCTGAATTTTTGATGAAGATAAGATGTGAAATCAGCTGGTGATCCTAATCTGAACAAGGATAATTCCTCCATTCCTCAGGGCATGGAATTCTTCTGGAGTGTATAAGGCAAAAAAAGCAACGAAAAGCCAAGTATTTAAAACATTGGTTAGAAAAAGATCGTCCACCTGACCGCGACCCTGAAACATGTGATACAACTGTGACACATAAACAGTGGGTTGAATAGATGAATTAAAGGAAGTGCACATCTGCCACCAGAACCATGAATAAGCTAATCAGTACAATTCAATCCACTTCACTGCAGTGAAGCTTAAAGGTGCGGTATGTAAAAAATCAAAGGTCAATGGCAGAAAAATGTGATATACAATTCAAAACTGTTTCTATTGATGTGTAATCACTGCACTAGAAAAGCTGAATATGTTTATTTTCTTAGAAAGAGTCATTTATATCTACTTGCTGGGCGGAGCACATATGGAGGCTGCCATATTTGTTCCACCATTTTTACTACAGTGTCCCTGAATGGACAAAACAATGAAGTCAGAAGTCAGAACCATCTGAACTTTAAAACTGCTGTACCAACTTTGTTTAATGGGAATTAGAGACTGTTTGGGATAAGGAATGCCTTGAAAGACATTAAAAGTAGTTATTCATCGTACAGTTATAGCTACACCTGAGACCACTGGATCCACCCACAGATAAAAATGTATTCATGTCTGGGAGAATTTTGGCCACAAACAGCCACCATACATTCAGAACAGTGCTAGGGATATGAAGTCATTTGAAAGAAAACATCTTTTCTTGCAATACCCATCTTTACCACTAGATAATTCTTACATACTGTACCTTTAAAGACACACAACGTAACTTTTAGACCTTAAAAATCTGTATGTCTGACTCGTTTTGATGTCACACCAACATTCATTATGCGCATTTTCGAGCTGTCAGTGCCCAGAGCCGTCCCGGGGCTCAGAAACAGCACTATGTAAGATTCCCATCCGGGACGCGACCGTGACGTTGCAGCCAACTATTGGTTGCAGCACCGCGTCACTCACTAGCAACCGGATGTAAAACAGGTATCAACATCGCGGGTGTTTTGAATGCGCATCATGTCGAATTCGGTAAAGAAACGCCAGGAAACATCACCGGAGGAAGAGAGGAAAAGAAACAGAGGAAGGGACAGAACAAGAGTCAAGATAAGACTGTCTTTTACTGGCTGGAGTGAGCTTACAGTACAGGTACGAACAAGATGGATGCTAGTTTAGCCGCCGATAGGGGGCGGCGTCACTGAGAAAACTGCTGAAAGTTCCGTTGTGTGTCTTTAATTTATTTGAATTATTGAATTTCCCTTCTGGGATAAATAAAGTATTTTTCATTTCATTTAATTTTCATTTAAGAGCTGAAATTCATAAAATACATGGATCATGTTTGAAAAACTGGATTCTCAGAAATGACACATGTAGCATGTAATACACATATAGGGCCGGAACAACATGCTGACATAATCGATTACGTAAATGCGCGGACACAAATTTTGTGCATCGACACGTCGTGAATGATGTCATAGTGATGGCTTCCTCTGAGGGAAGGTATCGGGGCCTCTAGAAGCAGCGGCTCTGAGAAGTGGTCGGCTATCAGCTGTTAAAAATCTGTTCTTCACATGAAGAGAGACAGAAAATATTACTTACATATTATGTTGAAGGTACATCGGCTATTTATGCAGATATTTCTTATTTCACATAAAGTAAGTTATTATTCTTGAAGATCTGATGTTGCCACATTACTTTTTCGTATTATTTCTCAATATTTTTGCACTGTCCTTTAAAAAAATAAAATCACCTCATAAATGTTATATACATAAAGCAGATCCATGATGCTGCTTTTTTTTGTGTTTTTCATCTTAACAAAAAGTTGATATTGGATGATTCCTATTTCAGTGTACTGTATTTACATTTTGTTGGAAATAATCGATAGACTAATCGATTAATCGAAAAAAAAAATCCCTAGATTAATCAAGAAAAAAATACACTATAGGTGCGGCTCTATATATGTGTGTATTAAGGCTTTCAAAGGGGAAAATTGTTGTATTAAACTTGGCTTATGCACCAAGTTTTCAGTTTAAATTAAAAAAACCTCCTGCATAGTTTGGTCAAAAGTAAAAATTCTCCACAGCGCCTGTACATAAAAAGAGGCTAAGTGAGGCTAATTATAAGCAGTTCTTAATGTTAAAAGCATGTTGAATCGCTTTCATTTCTAAATACATTAATTCAGACGTATTTAAAACGTGCATGCGAGTGTTTGAGGATGTCTGTGCGTGTGTGTGTGTGTGTGTGTGTGGGCATGAGCCCAATGAGGCGGAAACAGTGCCAGTAGCCTTTGAGGAAGGAGCATGTGTCCGGCATCCACCACTGTTGTGCTGGGTCACAGATGTCACCTGCTCCAGCAGCATGCTTCACACCACTCACCCCACCCCCCCACTTGTAAACAGCTCCACACCGAAGGCCACAAGAAGAGGCCTGAAGTTTCAATGCTAATTTGGATCTCAATAAAAATAAAAGCGATTTAAAATCTGGGTCGTGGAAAGTTCACTAGAGTCCACAAGAGTCTCTCAGATTAACGAGAGAAATGCTATCTGGAGCCGCTAGCTATGTTATGTTGCTACGACCCTGCCAAGGACCGACAGTGCAACATACAGTGAATTAAAGACTGCTGGCTGGTGGGATGGTCGCCTTAAACACAGCTAATCAGCCTGGAAAACCCTGGCAAAGAATAACAGACTCAGATAATGTCAACCACAGGAAGGAGTGTGAAAACCGCCATCCCATAGAATAAATACGACAAAGAAGTGTGTGTGTTTGTGTCTGAGAGCATAAAGGCTCCACTAATCGTTCAAAGGAGTTCCCTTGCAGTGGTGCGGTCATCTTTTTGAGAGGGCCTGAAATTCCTTTTTGCACGCCTCACCACTTGTTTGCTCGCGAAGGCGCGCGCGTTACCACAGGAATCCTCCATGAAGATTGCTGATGTGTGTGTCGCCCTCCTTTTCTGTGTGTCTCTCTCTCCCTCTCACACACGCACACTCACACACTGAATGTGCCCACCCACACATCACTGACATTTCTTTTTGGAGAGTCTTTAAATTACCACGCATATTAGCGAAGCACTGTGAAGGCAGCTTTTTATTATTCCTCTTAATCTCGTGTGCTTTCGGGGTCAGCGGCTGGCCCCCGATCTCCCTCCTTTCGCCTTCCCTTTCTCCTTCACTCCTCCACCACTGTGTTGTGTACCCCCTTCCACCCTTCTGTCAGCAGGAAGACACAAGTGGTTACACCCAGTGTCTCAGGGGAGCCCCCTTCTGCTCTGCTGTGCACAAATAGATCAGGATAGGACAGCACACTCCTTCTACATGCCTGCCCCCTCTACCTTTACTTGCCACAAACCGCCCACTTGCTTCAAATTGTGACTCACTTCTCACAATACCAACAAGGACAGTTTTGCAATGTTAATGAAAAGAAATAGAAAAGAACCAGCTATCTGTCGTCACAGTCGCCTACCTTCCTGCACGCTTATTTGCAAAAGCTGAACAGCCAATCAGCCGCTGTTCTGGCATTCACTCAGTTGCAAGTATTAGTAGTTGTAGCATCCCAACAAAACTTATATTCCTGCAAGAAATCAAGCAAAGGTGAAAGGATAGTTCACACAAGTTGGAAAGCAGGGGTATGAGTGCAACTTAGAGGCCTACGCTTTCTAATCCCAGTTAAGACAGGCTCGGCAGGCTAGCCGACACAAAGGAGCTCGGTCCAGTGTTAGTGGAATTAAAGCAAAGCCTCCTCTCTGTTGTAATGCTAATCCACAAGACAATGATTATCTGCGGGGCAACGTTGCCCCGGTGATAAACATGGCTCAAGAGTGCCTCAATTAGGGCGCCAATTACCAGAGGAGAGCAAAGACTGAATGAAGCGGGTGATGATGCTGCTATAGGACTGAGAAAGAGGCAGAGTGAGAGAAGGCATTTTGTCATTTCAGTCAAGTGGATGGATTAGCTTTGAAAATGAGGGGCGAGCTTGCAGATGATGTGAGGACTTGCCCACTTATTTTGGCAAAATGCTTAATAGTGTATATCTCGAATGCAGATGACAATCACAGCTACAAGAACTCTCAATAATATGATCTCTGTATGAGATAACAAGCAGGCATGACATCAGGGTTGTGGCTTGCCTCGCTGATTCTCTGATGTGACAGCACAGCAGTTCAGGTAGTTGCACTGTTTTAGTTTTTGTTTAAACATCAAGAGTTTCAAGACGAGCACAACAGTGGATTCAATCCTTCATTTGCAGCTCGAATCAAAGCGAGGAGGAAAAGCTCTGGCTGGGTGTTTAAAGCTCCTCTCTAAGTTGACATGCCAACTTCAATTCTTTGCACTTGTCGCGACATCAAAGAAAAGCACAAAGAAAAAGCAGCGAAGGAGAGGCTGTTTTCTCGAGCAGCTTGTCACACAGCTATTTCAGAGACACACGTTTGAAAACCTGATAGCGTCGCCGGCATCACACGAGCATGTCCTCCATCCTCGTCAAAGCTAGCTCTGGGCAACCGACGCCGACAGAGTACGTCCCGCCGCTTCCGACCAACTCCACGCTGTCTTTCCGGTCCTCTGTCACGCTTTCCTGCTGTTTGTATGAACAATGTTTCATCATTTTTAGACTGTTTTTAGGAATATGGCCCGTCACTTGCTTTTCCACTTCTCCCTCTTGTCTCATCCATCTTCCAGCTCCAACAGCACAGCAGGGCTTGGGCTGCTGTGTCATCACACTAAGTCCTATTAGGGGCTTTTAGATCCGGCTGGCATGTTGTTGTTGCTCTCCTGACCGCAGATAAAACCGAGGACTGAATCTGCCAAGATGGCCCCTTTAAAGTCTGTCCTGCACTGATGGCGCTAGCAATGCGGAGTCGCCGGGTTGCAGGGGAGGTTGTACAACGCCAGCATGAAAAGAGAGGAGGAGTAGGAGGTGGCGCTGTGTGATGCAATACCCCTCGGGCTGTACGACAGGCGTGTTGGATGCAAATGGCTTCACGCTGGTTTCCCCAGGGCTCTGCTTTTGGTGATTGCCACTACCACTCTCTAAATGCTGAGGAAGGACTAAGTGGCTTCAGTAAGCTTGTACCAGCATCTAAAAAAAGTGCTGATTAGGTAAAAAAAAAAAAAAAAAAAAAGTGATCTCCGAGCCAAACTGGGCGCTAAGCCAGGGGTTGGGCTAGAGACAACAAGTCTTGCAGGGTTCACCATCCAATCTGGCCATGCTTGCAGGGTAACAGGGAATTATGTGGGTATTTTGGTATTTTTCTCATGCAGGACATAAGAAAGGAAGCATGCTTTCATTACATCACTCATACAGGTAAACTATGCGAACAGTGATGCATCAGAGGCACCTGAGAACATAAATCTATTTTATCAGCAAGTAGCTCTTTGCTGAAAGACTTTTATATCCTGTAGATGAATTACCAAAGTTATATCAGCGTAATAAAGACTAAATGAATGTTCATTTGACAGCTTAACACAGGAAAGAGTTCGTCTCTTCGATGTGAAACTGAAAAAGAAATGATAGAAAGAGAGGAATGATGGGATAGATAATGGCTCAATTCAGCCTCAACATTGTGGCTTTGGTTTGAACAAGAACATGATGCCCCTTTCAGTTCTGCAATTATTATGAAATGGAAATGAAACAACACCCCCCCATACAGAAAACTATTGCAAGTCAACAATGTTTACTTTGTTGTAATATGTGTTGTTTTTTATGCACATTACTTTAAAAAGCTGCAAACTGCACTGCACGAGGATCAAGATGCACAGAAGTGATACTCAAACCTGCAACACTAACTTCATAAATCATTTTATAATGCAATCAATAATCGAAACACTGGGAATGAGACTTTACTGGCCAACAGAACTTCTTAATACCTAGAAATGCCATTAAGCAACAAGGGATCGAACATCACACAGAGGTCCAAAAAAAGTGATTCCAACTGTATTCTAAAGGGAAAGCTCCTGGAAATGTTTCAAGATACATCTATTAAGTTAATTCCACCTTAAATCTATTCTGCAAATGCACTGCAACTGCAATGAATGTCAAAGCATGCTGACGGAATGTTTTCTCTCGGTTTTCCAGATCTAGTGGCTCTGCCATTCAGTCTATATTAGTAAATTGCATAAAAGTATAAATTAAAGTCAACTGGCTGTAAGGAACACGGTGCAATTTGCTACTTGACACCTCTGTCGTCCTCAAGCTGCAAAATGAACATGTAAATTAGTCATTACAGCACTCAATTGAGATTTTTTTTTTTTTTTTTTTTTTAAAGGACAAAATTGTCTATCAAAGCAGACTAAATTAGCTCTATTTACTTGTGATGACAGTGAATTTGTAAGACATATGTTTCATGGCTACCAAATAGGAAACTGTGAAGGCTGAGCAGCATCATAAAAGAAGAACAGACGTTCTATTATTTACTTCCCAAAAGGAGAAAAAACTGGTAAACAGTTGTCAAGCAGCAGAATGTGCCTTGAATAATTCAAAACATATTGGGCACTTTTTCAATGTCATCTCACTTGTTGAATGTCAAAGAATAAAAGAAATGTTTCAATAATAACCCCTATAGAAGAAAAACAGCTTGACTTTGGACGATTTTTAATCTGAAACACAAAACCTGAAATGTTAGCATTTCAGGAGTCATCCATCAGGACAGGAGTCATCCATTCAAGATCCTTCTCCTCCTTTTGTATTACCACGTGAATCTTTTGCTGATGTCCTCAATTAAATCCACATCAGTCCAGCTGTATAGTTGTGAGAAAAGAGCTGGAACATAATCTTTTCTCAGATACTCCCACACTGTTGAAAACCATTAATATGTGATGAACAATGCATTCCAGTAGTGATTGTTGTAATTACTATTTTGTTGTACCCACTTTTCCTCAGCTTGCTTCATCTAATTTGACTTCAGTTAGTGATTTCCTATATTTCCCAGAGTGCTTTTCAACAACCACTGGAGAAAGAAGATCTATCAAGATGAATGGAAGAGGGCATTTTATTCAGCTCTTGGTTTAAAAGAATATGCCGTAAAGAAAAGACAGTGCGCTCATCAGGTCTTCATGTGCCTACGTCAGAACAGAAAACAAGGTCTTTCTCTGATTCTGAGCAGTTGAAAACTGATCTTTGCTGGAAGAAGGGGGCGGGGGGTTGTCAAAAAGAGTAAGATCTGACAGGACAGCCTACTCAGTTGGTCAGTTTGTAAGAGTGCTCGGCTTCGGGGAATTTATCCTTAGATCTTTCCTACAGTGAATGCTTGCATCAGCAGCGTCTGAATACAGATTTTGCTGTTTATTCGCAACATGACTGCTGTCTGATTGCCACCCCGCTGTCTTCCAGAACACCAAGCTGTGCCAGGTGACAGGACTCCTACGACAGAAATCCAATCAGGCCAATCCTCTACGATCCCTTTCAATCCTCTCAGCCGCCACCCAAGACTACCGCACCATCAGTAACACACACTGCAAATGCCACAAGCACTTACAAATGAACTCTGTGATAGATATGGAGATGGACACATGTTTATCAACCACATCACCGCTAGTGAATTTGGAAAATCCATCGTGGGGGGAGGAGGGGGAGGGGTTAGTGCTATATGAAACCCTGAATTTCTTAGAGCAACAATGGCAGCACAGTGCAGCTGACCTTATACTATGGCCTCTCTCAGATGAGGTCATACAGATGAATTTATCCCTTGAGGATCAATAGTGTAACAGCAATAATCCACAAACACTTTTCCACCCCCCCAACCAAAGCAAACAAAGCCTCCAGGAAGCAAGGCAGGAATGAGCGGCACAAACAGCCCCCTGCCTGTGAGCAGGATAATGCGCACCTTTCATCATCATCCAGGTTCCACTTTCCAGGGGCCTGAGGTTGAACCCTCTCTGGACCGGTGGAGGTCATACACGGGCCACTCGATACTGCCTAGCACCGGATCGGATACCCCCGGCTAAATGGAGGGCATTCAGCATACGTGTGGGTAGAGGTTGAGTGGCTGCTGGGAATTTGGCTCGATGTTGAAAACAGAATATCAACGCCCCCCCCATTTAGAGGAGAGGCTGTCAGACAACCTTTTTAACAGAGTGTGAGTAAATGCACCCATTCTGTCAGATGAGCTCATAGTCGTGTTCTTTTCTGTTTCCCTGTGTGTGTGTGTGTGTGTGTCTCTATGTGGGGGGGGGGGGGGGGGGGTTGTGGGCATGTGCATTCTGTGTTCTGATCCCAGAACAAATCTGGGCAATTGTCACTATGATCCTAATGTCCAGCATCTGACTCCCTGCCCTCTTTTTTTATGTTTTGGAGTGAGGAGAAAGACGATGATGTGAGTGATCTGAGTGCTTGCGCCTCAAGCTGCACAGCTGTCTCAATTACAACCACTTTCATCTCTCCTAATTTCCCCTCCATCCCAATCTGCTTTGCCTTCTCTCCAAACCTTTGTCCCAAGTATCCACTACTTTCAAGGAGACTGATTCTGGAGAGAGCTCATGGATACCAAAGTAGATTCAGATGCTGCTTTGAGTAAGACGCTGTAGGGTGCCGCTGCCTAAGACCCGGGCAACACGGTATCTTGTCAGGCAGCTGAGATTTTTAGCGGCATCTCTGAATCCCTCCAGCCCTCCGTGCTTGCTCTGATCCTGGCCTGAGCCGTGGACTCTCAGGGGCTAAAAGGCTCTTTGAAGGGGCCGTGGATACTGAGCATCAGGGGATTTTGTGGCTATGTGGGAGGCTTCGTGTGCTGTTTGTGTCCCACAGTGAATCCTTGAGCAACTTTTGATGAGCTAAAAATTCTCACTGTGTCACGCCTGCATGAATTCAGTTCTCCATGCAGAAGAGGTGCTAAAAACTTTCATTCTTCTTCTGACAATGCTTGGCATTCATTGTGTTACAAAGGTAGAATAAATACATATATTAAATACTGTACATATAGTGTGAAACTCAAATTAATACAGAGCAACACAGGAGACAGAGCAACAGCAGAGTTTAAAGAACAGAAAAGGAGGGAAAAAAAGGGAAAGGAAGGAATCTCAAGTGTTGCATGTGGATGGGTACATGCCTATTTCTGGACAGCTCCAATGAGCCAAGAAGCCCCACTTCCCAACTCAGGCTGATGTAGCAATAACTCCCTGAGATATGCACGAAAATACACTTCTCTGATGTGTGTACACGGCATGCTGGGCAGCCTGGCTGCAGGGCCAAACAGAGCTGGGGCAGCAGACCGTTTGAGGTGGAATCCGGGTCAGGATCTGTGACTGGTCAACAGAAACAGAGGCAGGGCAGACTCAGAGTTACCCCCACAGCCCAAAATTCAACAAACATTCAGACACCCTCCAAATCCCTGCAAAGACAGCGGCAGCATTATGATGTCTAGATACAGCTTCTACACAAATCTAATCTGATGCTTCATGTCTGCCGGGCAAAGTTCCTATTGTGCCCATCTCACCGATTTCTTATTCAGAGCTTCCCTTCCTTAATCCTGTTTTCAAACACTGTGTGAGACAGGTTGGCCAACAGCAAGACATGTCGACAGGCAAACAACAGGACAACGCTTCTGGGGCCTTTTTTGTGTCCTGCTGGAGAATGCTATCAGCCTGGATCAGGCTAGCCTGTTCAAGCTGAGCTTCAGCAGCCTCACGGGCCGTCCACTATTCTCCATGGAAACCTGCCACACACTCGCCCTGTGATTGGCTGGTACAATCACTAGACAGGCACTCTGTCTTACAATACAGATAATAATGGCCTTCTGGCAAGATGACAGCAGGAGAAGAGTAATGCAGAAGGGTCTTTTTTTCCCCTACAGATTTTGCCCTTTAGAAGGACTTCATTCGGCACAATCTGCACATAACATGCCAGAAGTTGTTTAACAGCCGCCACCCTTTATGGTCTATATCTTACGGTTAATCATCATTTACATTTACATTTTTAAATGCTTTAAGGGTGAAAGAGAAAGAAAACAAACCAACTTCAAATAAAAAATGTGAATATTCATCAGAGACTATGTTCTTTAAGTTTTTGTTTTTTTTAAACAATCTTCCCTTGAAATATCAAGTCCCTCAGACAAAGACCCAATTCCAATTCCTATTTTCATCCCTACACCTACCCCTAGCCTTTCTCCCTTGACCCAAATGCTAGGGATTGAATTATTCCCCTAATAAATGGGACAACCCTTTGAAATCCTCATGCGTCACCAACGGTCGTCCATGGCGCAGTAAACTAACATCACGACCATTTCCAGAAGAGTTCGCAATGCCATCTGCCTCAGCAATAATCTCCCTTTCCTGGGCGACTGGATTACATTTTCGGCTTTGGGCCAAAAAACGTTAAACGCTTCAACTCAAGCTTACTGCTAACGTTACGTTACAGACATTAACAGATGGACATAGCGTTACAAAACAAGCAATTTTTTTCACATTTGTAATAAAACTGTAATACATGAAAGTGACCTTATAGCGATTTTCACATCTTATTACTCACATTTGTGCGTTTTTTGGCCGCCGCTGCCGATTTCCTTGCCATTTTCCCTATATTTTCCTTAAATTGGGGGTAATACTATTCGTTTTCTAGTGGGCCACAGGAAACTCTCCATTTCGAGGGCCAGATAGCCCTAACATTTCCCCGTTCCTCTCGGTCTGGATTAGAATCAGGACACCACTACCCCTTCACATGAACATGCAAAACGAATGGTTAGAGCTAAGGGGGGAATCGGAATGCACCCTAAAACTCATGTCCAGGTATCCATCCATGAACCATTTTGGTCATTCCTTTCCTCCCAACAGAAACAACAAAGACACAAAATAAACTTCTTTTTGATGGCTTCTATTTGCAGCTTATTGTCTGGGATCGGAATACCCTGCACAGAGATTAACAATGCCAACAAAACAATACTTCCAGATGAGCCTTCCTCTTTCGGTAACATTGTTACCAGAGCTCGCTACAAGCATTAGCGTGTCTTATATAGTCTTCACTTCAGCATTCTTTACGCTTGTAGCAATGAGGCCCCCAAAACTGGAAACGTGTCTTCAAAATGTGTTGTTCATTTCTTTCACGGCTCTATTCAGACTTTTTTTCCCCCTTTCTCCCTCATCCGTCTGACATTTTTAGAAAAAAATAGAGGGATATATCTGGGACAACAAGAGGGGAAAGGGGATGTATACACAGCATACTGAAGCCAATATCAAGCATTATACACACACTGTACACTGAGCCAAAACACTGTGATGCTTGAAATTAGAATGGCTTTTCATGCAAACAGAGGCGCTTGCTGTGCAGGTGACAGGCTGCTTTTGCAGACAGAAATGAAATGAAAAACAAATCCAAATGCTATTTTAAATAAAACTCAGCTTGGCTGAGAGTTGCTGCACGAAACCGAATGCGGAAACGGTGCTTGCCACGTGACAAATGCCTACATTTTAAATACAGGTTCAACTATAAAATGAGTCACCACCCTCTTTGCTCACCGCCCTGCATCCAACGGTTTTGGCAGAGCAACGCTAATATGTTTAATGAACTCATTAGTCAAAAATGAAGACAGACAGTGGCATGAGGCATGAAAGGTGGAGGCACAAAGGGCAGAGAGAGAGAAAGAGGGAGGAAAATGAAAGAAAATTGATCAGCTGAAGTGAGGGAGGCTGCTTCTTTGGAGAGAAAGTTCTCCTGCATTACAGATGCAGTATCGTGTGTCTCAGGAGCTGCATGGTAGAAAAGTCGCTCTTTTCCTCCAATGTAATCAACTTGACGAGCCGAAGTGCATCAACCACCGGTGGCTTTTCTCAAAAACTTCAAATTTGACGAGAAAATTTCAAGGGCCACTTTGCGTGTTGCTGCTGCTATTTGATTTGCCTGTTTTATCAAAATTTACACAGCTTTGAATGAATTACCCAAATGTAATTATTTGCACTTGGCTGATATGACTCGCGCCACCCAACAGTCCAAAAATGGAAAAGCCCTGATCAAAGCAAGCTGTTGCCAAAGAGTGAGTCACTTTTCTTTATATAAAATAATTGGCCCCTGACAGTTTAAAGCAGTTCAAATTCAAACAGACATATATCTGAAGCCGCAGAGTCACTGGAACTGAAATCCAAGACGGAGCTCTCCTACCATGACACAGACTGCTGTCACCACAATATATATGACTTTTTATTTATTCATGAATGGATTAGGGCTACTAACTCAATCAATCTGCTCCTCCGGTTACCAAGGCAGACTTTATAAGATAACATTAATGATGAATTAGTTGTCCATAGGTGATGAGTTTCCACCTCGTCAGCAGCTCCAATTCAAATGAGAGCACCATGGATACGGCTGCAATTGGATGGAAGCGCTGGGACAATTGTGGCACTGTACAATAATAATTTATTGTCAGACAACATGCTGTCAAAGACAGAGCAGTCGCTGTTTCACAAAGCTGAAACATGCCTTGTGATGACAGCTGCAGACATTAAGCTATATGGTGAAGCTGGGGGGGGGGAGTCGCACTTTGTCTGTGTCACATGCTGATTTCATGAAAAAGCAATAAGACAATGCACTTAATTTCCACTCACTCTGTCATAGCAGATAAGATTAAAAACCAGGCCCTTACCATATTCTTCTTTGACAAGCCTCAGTGCTGTGATCATGACAACGTTGCGCCCACCCATGCATTAAGTTTGCAATGAGCTGTGACTTCACCACAAGCTATTTTGTGGGGCTTTTTTACATGACAGCGAAAGCGCACACCCTTTAATGGGTGCTCCTGCTGGGAGTTGAACCCAACACCCACACTCAATCAGCTGACTTTCACTGAACCACACAAAAAGAAAATCTGCACACAACCGTTTCCCTGGACCACCTTTAGCTTTGATCACAACACACGCTCGCTGTGACGTTGTTTTCGATGAGCTTCATTTCATCCAATTTCTTCAAGAGGTTATGTCGGGCCACCGTGTAAAGTTTTCTCCGGCACATCCTAAAGATTATCAAAGGGGGTTAAGGTCTGGACTCCGGGGGCCAAGCCATGTGTGAAAATGATGTCTTATGCTCCCTGAACCACAGTTTCACCACATGAGCCTGATGAATCCTGACATTGTCATCTTGGAATATGCCTGTGCCATCAGGGGAGAAAGAGAGAAAAAAAAATCTGATGATGGAAAAAGCTGACCTCATTTTTTAGCCACCTAGTGTTGCTCAACCTAGATCTGACCAAACGTAGCATCCTTAAATCATTTGCTTAATTAAATCCATGTGGTGACTTTTGTTCTTGCAGCAGTGTATGATGTCTGGAGCTGTCATGTATATCATCACCTGCTTTGGAAACTGTTAAAGAGACAGAGGAACGGATGGAGGAGGGCAGAAGTTACCCAACAGGCAACCCTCTCACTGTCCCGATGTAATGCAAAAGTAATTCCATCTAATCATCACACATCAGAGGGCGTATTCCACATGAACCACACAGAAAACAAACTCGCGCCTTGCTGTGGTGATTACTGCAAAGCAATCCGTGATACTGGCAGCTGCCGATGTGCCCGCCACTTTAACAACGACGGGAGAACGGGCGTGTGCTTGGCAAACACCTCAAGTGTCGCGTGTCCGTTTTCCTCTCAGGTGTGAATTTGACTTTCACTTTTATTAATCAGGAAGAACTCATGTGAAAACAAACCAGCAGCGCACATTCGTGCAGCTAGCTTATAGGCTACACGCTTCTAGCACTGTTGATGCCCTGTTGATAAATAAGCGTCCATTTACGCACCACACTTCAGGTAATTATATGGTCTTAACTGGTGCTTCGTGGTAATAGCAGGTCTTAACATGGATACACTTTTTGTGGAACCGTGTTTTCTTTGCAAGAGACAAAGGATAATGAGGGGTACTTTAAAAGAGTGTGACGGACCGGGGTAGCAATAGCACATCTCCAGAAAATAGGCAAATACATCTGCGGAACGGTGTTGATCTAACCAGATCAGAGATTTTTCCCCACCGTGACCGCTATTTGGTCACCGTAATCTCACCAGCGGCGCAGTCAACAGGCCGGGATGTAGCGGGGGGATCTACCGCCTCTCCTGCGCCTACGTTTCCGTTATACACGCGCTGCGTTATTCTCACCTACCTCGGTGTGACAAGCCGGCTTTCAGAGGCATCCAACAGCGGCTGCGGTGTTGACGCAGAGGCAAACGAGATTTGTTGCTCCGGAAAACTGAGGAGAAAGGCTGCAGCGGAAACAGGAACTGAAGGAGCTTGGTTGTCTGAATACGACAGTCCAACCTGCTCTGTAGGGATCTACTGAATGGCCGGTGTCAACACGGAGTAAAAAGTCAGGAGCAACAAACATCCGCTTTCAGATTTTCCAATTAAAATGGTAAAATGGCTTTATAGACTGATAGTTGGTCAGCTGCAGGTAAATGTGAAAGGTGTTTGGATGCATATCACATGTAAAACATTACAAATAAATAATAATAATATAGTCGTGTTGATGTTTTGTGCACTGCTTTCAAAAGCCGATGAGAAACAGTAGCTCAAAACTCAGATTTACCGTCTTTTCTCACTTTTTCATATTCATTATCAACCTTAATATTTTGTTCATATTTTTTTAATATTCTTATCAGGCGCATGTAGCTTCTAGCAGCTGCATTTTCTCTATAATATGGGGTTTAATGATTGGGTCTCTTATTCTGAAGGCGCACCTCTGACTTTCTGTCTGGTTGCTCCCCCCGCTGGCTAGCTTGATTTCGGCTGCTGCAGACCCCAGTGTGAGTCGTATGGAGTGAAAGCTGCAGTGCGCACACCAGCGTCAGGTTGTTGTACTGCAGTCGGGCTCATAAAGTGACAGACTCTGTGCCAGCTGGAGATGCAGGGCCCAAACCTCTCATGCGTGATGCTGTTCGACCTTCTGACTGGCACCGAGGTGCTGCAGAGTCAAGCCTTTTGGACACGTCTTGCACACCGCAGTGTGATCAGGGCTCATTTTGATGGTTATTATTACGTTTTGGCTTCCCCAGAGCTGCACTCTGCTCCATCACTCATCTGTTTTGAAAACTGCTGGCATATTCTGTCCTCATCCTAATCAGCTAACTTCAGTTTCTTCTCAATTCACTAATTAGAAAACCTGAATAATGTTGATATCCAAGGTTGTTTCTTTTTTTCTAGCTTTATAAAGTAAATGCAGCTGGGAATATATAGAGAGATTTAGCAAATGAAAAATTTCCACCATGTAGAGGAGATGAGGGTTTCACATTCAGATCATTTCTCAGTCGCTGAGGCAGATTTCACAAATTATGATGTTAACAATTTACATTTGTTTGGATTTGAGATATGATTTGTGATGAACTAATCTTATTTCTCAAACTTAACTTAGATCAACAAAGTGAGGATGTAGAAAACTGATAGTATAGAGAGAGAAAAGCCAAAACTGTTTGGTTTAATACAACAATCATAAGAAGAAAGTGTTGAGCATAGACCGTTAATAGAGATGTGTTAAAGGCTAATCTTGTTCTTGGTTCATATAATGTGTATTACATAGATGTGTTGAGAACAGTACTTTGTACCGCATGCCATGCACTTAGATAGGACTTGTCATTGCAAACTTGTCTCACTCTGAGTCAGGATAAAGAACCAGGCTTCTATCATGTACCAGATAAAAGAACAATGCACGGACAGCTGATGTCATGATTGCTGGTAACTGCTTGTGTGTATGATGAGACCTTCACTTCTTGTGTCATAAATGATGCCTGTAACCCAGAAATACTGACCTGCTTTCTGTCACATATGCTCCCAGATTTATCAGTGTTATGATAAAACCGAGGACTGTTGTTTGACTTGACTCGTTCACTAAGGTTTTAACAAATAATCTCTTCCACAACACAAAAACATCAAAGACATGTAACAAAACTATTTTTAAAAATCTATAAAATTCTATCATTGCGGGGCAAACTATATAAATGATAATAAGAAAAGCATGGAAAGATGCAATCAAACTAAAAGCAATGCAACAAACAAATGGATTGCAAAGATGTAGAAAAGAAAGAGATGCAAATCAACCATAAGACAGGCAACCACGAGGGGATGCAAAATGAATACAAATAAACGGAAACAAGCCCAATGCAAACGCAGACTAATCCCTAAAGATGCACAAAAGGACAGCAGGAAAATATACTGGATGCAAAGCTGCTGCAAAGACATGCAAAATGATTCAAAACAACCATAAAGACTTCTCCTTTTTGATAAAGCTTGTAGTTAAAGATGACTTAATGACATTAGCCACCCTGTTGCTTATGCTGCTATGGACCAGGGCTGCTGAGGGAACCCCTGTTGCACTGAACATCCTTCTTCACTCTGCTGTTTTTACTTCCCATATATGTAAATGACATTACTGCTGTCAACATTCCCATAGTCAAGAGCCCTGGCCTTTTGTTTTTGAGTTTGTTGATTGAGTTTGTCTCTGTCCTGTATCTAATTGGATTTGAATTAGACTTGTTTACTTTCTCTGTAAATTGTCCTTAGAGGACTCCGGTTGCAAATTGGTGCTATACAAATTAAATATGTTGAACTGACAATTAAAACAATATGCAAAAACCAGTAAAAGGAGATGCAAAAGTAAGTGGAGGGAGGAAACAAATGGACCAGAGAGATGAAAGCTAATGAAGCAATAAAGCTAACTAAAATAGTTGCAGAGTGATTGAAAGTTGAAGACGTACAATACTGAAATGGACCCAATAAACTACAAAAACAGCAGAAAATGATGATGCAAAATGACCAGAAAAACCACAATAAAGAGACCAACTAATTGCAAAGGGGCACAGAAAAGATGGAGATTCAAAACACTGGTTCCATTTGTGGTCATTTTTGTCTGCTGTATTTTCTGTGTTTTTTTTTTTTGTTTTTTTTTATCCATTTTTACCAAGGGTCCATAAATAAAGTACAACTTTAAGTCTGAGCAAGCCTACAGAAATCAGCTTTCTTATCACTTCACATGATGCAATTTCTCCATCTGCACATGTAAGCAGTGGGAAACATTGATGTGAAGCTCAGCCATTTACATTAAAAGCAGGAGCAAACCTGGGTGGACAGGATCACTCATCAGTCACACAGCTATAAAGCACTGCCATAAAGGTTACACATAATCACATTCAGCAAGCTGGGAAGACCTGCTTATTCAGTACTTCTCAGTCATGGTTCAGATTAAAGGAAAAAGGGACTTTTTTTTTTTTTTGCATGGAAGGAGTTCATTAACTTGAAACAGGACTTGATAAAGACGTAGGCTGTGTGTCAAAGATTGTTTCATGTCTCTTAATAATTCCTCAGACCAAAGCTCAGGAGACATCTCAGCACGGTAACTGCTATTTTGTACACATAAATATCAATTTATCCTCATGAATTAACCCAATTTGGAGTTGAATAGGTTGACAGGCGAAAGCAAAGGAAAGACAACCCACATGCATGGATGCAAAGGGGGTAGGTGTTTTCAAACAGTAAACAGGCTTTCACGTAGTAATTTGTTGCCCTGAAACTTGTAGTTTTCTGCATCACTCCCTGAACTACTGGATGTCCCCCCCCCCATTTTTTTCTGTCTCACTTGAGAATTAAGCCTCTAAATCAAATTCAGAATACCCACAGGCTTTTCGTTTGTTGCTGCTTTTCCATCCATTTTTGAAAAATATCCAGTGCGCCTTTGAGAGGTCTCTCTCCTGTGGCAAGGAGCTGAATCATAATAACAACCCCCACCTACATTTGTTGCACACATAGTTTCCATCCTACTTTGGCCTAAAATACTGACTGCTTATGCTGATGTAGTAGTGCCATCATGTGGCACCAGAGGTGCTGTGCAGTGCACCGTTGTAAAATAAACCATTAAGAAATCTTTATGTTTTCCAGATTAGTAGTGGTAAGGCTGTTTCACCAACTAGATTAAAACAAGCAACACACATGCATTTATGTGACTTATTTTAACTAAACCTAAAATAATTCTGATCAGTCAAACCTTTAAAAAGAAGTGGTTTAACTATATACAAAGTGGGGAAATCAATAAGGATAAAAAGTTAAGATGAAATAAGAAAAGGCTTTCATATATGTTTGTTTTAAAAATAAATTTATTAAGATAATTGGCCCTACTGATCTGATTTCCTCAGGCAGTTCGTTGAACAGCTTAGGGCTTTGACCGCAAAAGCTCTGTCACCTCTGGTGTCCACTGGCCAAGGGTGTCGTTCTATGTGCAAACTCATCCATTACTAAAAGGTCAGATTTAATAAGAAGCTGAAAGGCCACAAAGAAGCATAAAAGTCAGTTTCAAATCAGTTTGAAAAACACTGAAAGATGGTGCAAGAAGGGTATAACAGGTGTGATGTGCTCTTTTTTTTTTACTTTGTTCTTGTTAACACCTCAGGGATCTTCAAATCCAGGTCAGGAAATGTAGCAAATGGGTATGGTTAAATATCTACAGTTTCCTGATAATGTTGTGTGCAATATTTTGGGAAATTGTACTTGTGCATTTAAATAGATTCGTTTTGGTTTTTATTTAAAATCTTGCATGCTTAGTTTTTGCACAATCAAAAGCTGATTATTGGATTTTTGGCTGAAACAAGTGCAGAGGCTGCTGCAATAGTTGAGGTGTGAGAAGATGAAAGGATGCTCTGAAAGAATGTAAAATGATCTGTATGTGCTTAAAAAAACAGAATTGACTGGATTGTTAAAATAATTTGTAGTTTATAAAAACACAGCAGTACAGATGTTGTGAAGGGTGGCTCATGACTGAGATTACTATCAAAACAAAAACCCAGGTTCTTTGCAGGAAGCCTTCAGATGGAAGGATTTGTTCTGCCACTTATTGGGAACCAATGACCCCAGTTTTGCCTGAATATGATTAACAACATTGTAAAGAATCTGTTTACCAGCTTGTAGTTTATGTGGTGACTAAGCATCACAGGATCAGAGACTCTAAGAGGTAAATATAGCTATCATTAACATCAAGAAAATAAATACAATCTCTCTGGATAATGTGGCTCAAAAGGAAACACACTAAAAGAAAAGAAAATAAGTCCCAATCGTTAACCCTGAGGGACACCATATTTACAAATAGAAGCCTTCCCTGTGTTTGATCTGAACATTTTTTTTGTGACAGATTTAAGACCCAAAAGATTATCTAAAAAAGAAGATGCCTGCTCTCACACACACTTACCTGATCACATCTAAGTAACCTAAGTTGATGACATCATCAGGGTTGCTGCTAGCAGGTTGGAGGCGTCAATTCCGCCTGAACTTTTTTTCTTTCTCTCTTGCTTTCTTTCTTTCTTGTTTTGGTTTCCACTGACCTTTTCTAATTGAGACAGTGAGTTCACAAAGAACATGTGAACTTAATTTACCTGGAGTTTGGTGACATTTATTTACAAAATGCCAGATTCAGTATTTTGGACAGTCATGTGAAAAAAGTACACCTTTCACCTTTCAATTCCAAAATGAGCCAAATCTAGCTACATACAAACTTCAATTTCAATGAAGTTGGGTCGTTGTGTAAAATGTAAAAAAAAAAAAATTTAAAAAAAAGAACAGAATGCAATAATTTGCAAATCCTTTTCAACCTATATTCAACTGAATTCACGACAAAGACAAGATACATAATGTTCACAGTCCCACTGACAAATTTTGTTTTTGAGCAAAAATTTGCTTATTTTGAAAAGGATGTGTGCAAAATGTGACAATAATTTAACAGGGACAACAAAAGACTGGGAAAGTTGATGAATGCTCAAAGAACACCTGTTAGGAACATTTCACGGCTAACAGGTGAACTCGAAATAGGTAAGTGTCATGATTGGGTATAAAAGGAGCATCCTTAAAAGGCTCAGGCATTCACAAACAAAGATTAGGTGAGGATCACCACTTTGTGAACAACTGTGTGAAAAGTAGTCCAACATTTTTAAGAACAATGTTTCTCAATGTTTACTTGCAAATAAAGAATTTTACTATCAGCATTCTGTAATGCAATCAAAAGATTCAGAGGATCTGGCGAACTTTCTACACGTAAGCAACACTGCCGAAAACCAACAAAATACAACAACGGACACGCCGGATTGTTGAACAACTGAAGTCATATATCAAGGAATAATGGCAAAGAATTCCACCTACAATGTCAGTGCATCCTCAGTTCCCAAACGCTTATTGAGTGTTGTTAGAAGGAAAGGTGATGTAACCACTGGGACACAGTGATAAACACACCCCTGTCCCTGCTTTATTGGAACATAAACTATGTTGCCAAAAATATTCGCTCACCTGCCTTGAGTCACATATGAGCTTAAGTGGCATCCCATTCTTAATCCATTGGATTCAATATGATGTTGGTCCACCCTTTGCAGCTAGAATAGCTTCAACTCTTCTGGGAAGGCTGTCCATAAAATTTAGTGTGTTCATGGGAATTTTTGAACATTCTTCCAGAAGCGCATTTGTGAGGTCACACACTGATGCTGGATGAGAAGGCCTGGCTCCCAGTCTCCACTGTAATTCATCCCAAAGGTGTTCTATCAGGTTGAGGTCAGGACTCTGTACAGGCCAGTCAAGTTCCTCCACACCGGACTCTGCATCCATGTCTTTATGGACCTACTTTGTGCACTGGTGCACAGTCATGCTGGAAGAGGAAGGGGCCAGCTCCAAACTGTTCCCACAAAGTTGGGAGCATGGAATTGTCCAAAATGTCTTAGTATGCTGAAGCATTCAGAGTTCCTTTCACTGGAACTAAGGGGCCAAGCCCAGCTCCGGAAAAATAAGCCCACACCATAGTCCTCCCTCCACCAAACTTCACACTTAGCACAATGCAGTCAGACAAGTACTGCTGTCCTGACAACCGCCAAACCCAGACTCTTGCATCAGATTGCCAGATTAAGAAGCGTGATTCATCACTCCAGAGAACGCCTCCACTGCTCTAGAGTCCAGTGCTTTACCCCACTGCATCCCATGCTTTGCATTGCACTTGGTGACGTATGGCTTGGATGCAGCTGCTCCACCATAGAAACCCATTCCATGAAGCTCTGTTCTTGAGCCGATCTGAAGGCCACGCAAAGTTTGGAGGTCTGTAGTGATTGACTCTGTAGAAAGTTGGCAGCCTCTTCGCACTATGCGCTTTAGCATCCGCTGACCCTGCTCCGTCCGTTTACATGGCCTACCACTTCGTGGCTGAGTTGCTGTTGTTCCCAAACACTTTCATTTTCTTATAATACAGCTGACAGTTGACTGTGGAATATTTAGGAGCGAGGAAATTTCATGACTGGATTTGTTGCACAGGTGGCATCCTGTCACAGTTCAATGATGGAAATCATGCAGTGATTAGAGAAACAATAAAAGTACAAAAAAAACCAAAACAAACAAAAAACAAAACAACAACAACAACAAAAAAGGGCCAGATTCCCAGGGTCTCAGTTAGCATGTTAAATGTTTGATAATTACTTTAAAGGGGAAGTTCAGGATTTTTGACATAGGGCCTCATTTTCAAGTGAGAATGCTACTGATCACTGAAGATGGTTTCAACATATTTCATCCCATTATTCTAGTTCCAGTGGGTCGCTAATGCTAATGCTAATGCTAATGCTAGTGCAAGTCAATAGGAATCTGCTGGCCTGTCATTAATAACTATCCTATCTAATCCACAGAACATCCGAGGCAAATCATTTATAACTTCAGACTATTTGTGTAAATGCCGTGTGAACAGAATAATGTCACAAATCAAACTAACCTGCATTTCGTTGCATTTTGATTGTTGCTTCTGAGAAACTTTACAAAGTTTTACTTCCTGTATTTGGCAGCAGAGTGATGTCATCTGCTGCTACGTGCATGAAGGAATCTGATTACACAAATATAAAGTCTAAAATGTATGAGGATATGTCGGATTTTGAAGATGATTTCGCACTTTTTTTGTCAAACTAACTGTCACCATGTCTCTATGAACCGGAATGCACTGACAAACGTAGTAATACTACCACCCAGAAGCAAAGTATATCATTCCACAGCTGGTAAGAAACTAGTTTCTCAATATGTAATGCAACATTTGTCATACAAGGCTAGTTTTACTTGTTTAACACACGAGTTTACTAGTTTAACACGGCATTTACACAGATAGGCTCACTGATTTGCCTCGGATCTTCTCTGGGGTGGATAAGATTGGTTTTAATGACAGGCTAGCGGATTCCTATTGACTCACACTAGCATTAGCATCAGCGACCTCCTGGAACTAGAATAATGGGATGGAATATGTTGAAACTGTCTTCAGTGATAAGTAGCATTCTGGCTCACTTGAAAATCAGGCCCTATGTCAAAAATCCTGAACTTCCCCTTTAAGACAGAACAAATTTGACTGTAAGTGTTGCTTGGAGAATACTGTTCTTGGACAAATGAAACCAAAGTGGAGATGTTTGAACATAATGCACAGCATCATGTTTGGCAAAAGTAAAACCCACACAAAAACCTCACATTAATTATGATCATGAACAGTAACAAAGTGATGATTTCTTTTGCAGACACAGGACGTGGGCACCTTCTAACCATTGACTCTTCTGTTTAACAAAATATTCAGGAGCTGAAATATGAGGTTAAGTATAAGCTTGCAAAACTCAGTGTTAGTTAGTTTTTCTTACGTCTTTTTTCATTATGATTTAATTTTTTTATTTTATGAATTCTGTCATATTATTATCATTTTTCAAACCTGGAGTCATGCTTACACAATACCTCATAAACTGAAACAGGTTGTAGTGTCTTTTACATGACTGCAAGGAATTCCTGGTAACCTGATGAAACTGCATCACAAGCAACCAAGCATAAACAAAATGAAACAGACTATTCAAAAGCTCATTCAAGCACCATTAGAATAACATTACTAGTTGAATTTCAAACACTTACGAAGGAAAACGTCATCACTGCACTTTGGATGTTTATTTTAAAAATGTGTTAGACTTATTTTATTGATGACATATAATTAGTAGTTGCCCTGGATATGAGCACAACACGTAACAACAGCTGTCCTCTCCTGTCCGGTTGAAGAGCATTTAGGGGACAAAAGCGCGCCTCTTCATTAATCATGAGTTCGGACTCTGCATAAAACATTCCACAAGGTTGAGGATGAATCTATGTCTGAATACCTCAAGGAGAGGTAAGGAATCAGTATATTACTCTACCTCTCATCCAACATAGGAGAAGATTTAATTGTGGATGGAATCTGCTCTCCATAAACTACACCGAGAAAATGAGTCAACCAGTTGTTATGTCATCAAACAGACCAGACAACAATCCTCTCCTAAGTGTAGCATCATTACTTGTAAACAAAATACAAGTGGAGAGACAGGATGCTCTCATAGATCTTCACTGTGTTGCACAACCTCTACTGTAGAGCTATGTAAATGGTGAATCTCTCACTTACCTGCATCATTACTGAAATATAGCATAATAAGCAGCTTGTGTAGACTAGCCTTAGAATAATAAGTACTCCTGGCAATCTGAAATACTTCTGCAGAAGATGCTGCCAAGTAGTCATCGAAAAATGGCAGGAATCTTTCATGTGGTTAAGGTCCTTAAAACAACATTGTGCTGCAAGAACCACAAATGAAACTGCTTTAAATGCCTTAGTAGCTCAAATCAGCTAATCTGGAACAGAGAGCTCACCGTTTCTGATCACAGTCAGTTTGTTGAACCTGCTTTCTGTTACAGGCCTCACAGGATATTCTTTTTGTTTCGTGTTTTGTTCATCATTTGTTTGTTTAATTATATTTGTTTTGTTTTTTGTTGTTTTTTTTTTTTTGTTGAAGCAGTTTGAAGGCTTAGATGATGATCATTCTGATGATACAGTATGATGGTGAATGACCATTTTCTTGCATTCCTTTGGTAAATGTAAATTTGGTTAATCGAATCTCTAACATGCACCATTTTTCACAACAAAGAAGACTGCAATTAATTTCAAACTGAAGTTTTTCTGCTGTTTTTAGTGTTTTCATGTCATGTTAAGACTCAAAAAGTTAAAGTTAAAAAAGTTAAAAAATAAGAATTGAACATAAACCATAGTTTTGTTTTTATTTTCTATTTCTCTCTCTCTCTCTCTCTCTCTCTCTATATATATATATATATATATATATATATATATATATATATATATATATATAGTGCATACAGAACAGCTCCATAACAGGCTGCTCTTACGCCCATATATATATATATACATAGACTCACAAAAAGTTAGGGATATTCAACTTTTGGTTTTTGGAGAACAAAATGATGCAGAATGAATATTTAACCATTGAACAGTGTACATGTGCACTGAAAAGTATAGAGAAAGTTTAATTCAGTTCACCTGGAAAGGTTGAAGTGGATTTTAGATTCATTCTGACATCATGCAAAAAGCCAAATATCCTTAACTTTTTGTGAGTAGTGTATATATATACTGTATATGTTGTGTGCACTTGTGAAAAGTGTGTTCTGCAAAGCACCTCGACGCCGTCAAGAGCTGCGGGCCTATATGCAGGTGTTGGGCTTGGCTCCTGTCCTGCCAGTGTTTGCTGTCATGACTACAGTAGATGGGGTTCCTGGATTGAAGCTGTCCAGTACCTTACAGAGAACCTGGACGTTTTATGCGATTTCATACAATCTTGCCACTGTCATCTAAGGCTATTTGGGACCTAAGAGTGCTGCTGGAGGAGAGGGAAAGTGCTATAAAGACTCAGGCTATCTTCGTTGTTGAGCACAGAGCTGAGATATAGGCCACACTCACAAAATTGCAGGAGACTTCCATCCCTTCTGTTGCCACCATCCATGGTGAACTGGAGAACCTCCTCATGCTGTTTGAATATGGCCGCGGTGTAGAAGCTGACGGTTGGCATCCCAGGACCACAGCAAAGCTGAGGCAGCTGGACAGTGCTGATTGTGCTGCCTGCATTCACCTCTTCCAGAACACCATGGCTGACTGAGCTGCAAAGCTGCAGAATGTGATGGAGACACACCCCAGCATGGAGCTATTCAAAGCCCTCCCAGTTACTGACCCTGCAAAGGTAGCTGGTGTGAGAGCGGATCTCCAGGAGTAGGTCAGGTGGTCCCCGCCCTTACGTGTGTCAGCTGAGGAATGGCACCGTTACATCCACATGGACAAGAGAGATGCTGAGGACGTCAGCCCTGTGGAGTGGTGGGCTGTGAGAGAGGACAGAATGCCCACGCTTGCCCCCCTTGCAGCATTGTATCTCCACCTCCCCACTACCTCGGTGGCTGCAGAGAGACTTTTCTCCCACAATGCTGCTAACTCAGTACAGACAGAGCCTGACTGAAAACATTAAAATGATGCTCACTGCTAAATTCAACAGTTGGCCGAAGGTTATGCATTTGACTGTCAGATGGTCTTTGTTTGACAGACTGACTTATAGCTTATTGTTTGTTACACAGAAATTTTCTCATGCAAATATGTACATAAATAGTTTTGTTTTCCTTTTATTGAATGTTAAAGTTCTAAGATTTGAAAAACCTTCCCTGTGATTCACACTTTTTTTTTTAAAGGAGCTGTATCATGCTTTTCAAACGTTCCAAAAGTCAAATACAGGCATTTATTAGCTATTATGTTCCCATCGCTACTATAGAAACTAATTTGGTGTTAAATATTAGTTTTTCCATGCGTCTTATTTCCAAAACAGAAGTACAGATCTGGGCATGAAAAAGTTCCTCCTTTTTCTGTATAGGTTAGGATTCTCTAAGAGTTTCTGTTCAACAAAGAGGGCGTCTTGCTACGATGCTGCGTGTTTGTCGCTTCATGATTGGTGCCACCTAGTTGCGTATACCGGTTTAAGTCAGTTATGTTAAGGAAGCTACAGCTTGGCCTGAATATTCATATATATTACTCAAATATGCACAAATAAAAACAAAAACAAAAAACAACTTAAATTAAGTTTTTTTATGAGGAAATAACACAGTAACATGCTGAAAAGCTGTTAAAAGTCCATTTTTCATGATGGGTCTCCTTTAAACTTGTCCTGTCCAGCATCGTAGCAAGCAGAGTGATGATCTGGCTGCTTTATTGTGTTGAACTGATTTGCTTTGCCAAGGGGAGCTTTATAAGACTCCTCTTGATATCCTGTGTTTATTCATTTTATTTCTTTAATTAAAGCAACACTTACCGATCTTGCATTTCAGAAAGTTCAGCAAGATTATTTGAATATAAACAGTCCCGCCTCACTCCTGAGACCCCCCTATTCTCTCTGCCTCTCAATGCAGAAGCAAAGGTCTGACAGGCAGGTCCCTCGGCCAATCCTAGGGGTGCACCCCACTTCAAGGATTGGTTGGAGTTTTCATTGAATATTTAGAGACTGGAATAATATTTTGTTTTGATTAATGGTGGCTCTGTTTTGTATTTCAGAGTTCCATTACCTCATCCATAGCATTTTACCCTATTAAAAAAATAGCGTAACAATGCAACATCGGTAAACTTTGCTTTAAGCATTTGTTTATAACAGCATTTTACATCATATTGCTGGGCTTGACATGAGGGAAATGAAAGTTAGAAGAGGAAATGATAGGAAGTGGAACAGAGACAAAGTAGTGAAGAAAAGAGAGAGAGAGAGAAAAAGAGAGAGAGAGAAGAGAAAAACACGAACATGGATACACTTACACTGTCAACTGTTGCTTCTATACAGAAACCCCAAAACAACATTCGAAGGTCTTTGCTAGAAAACTAAACTAACAATCCCCTTCAGGAGGACCTGCAGGTGGCTTAAGTATCATCAGATCATACAAACACACGCAGAACTACGCAGAGAAGAGGTACAACCTAGTCAGAGCAACGGGAAGCAGCATCACAGCGTCATCATGCAGAATAAAACGAGCTCTATGGTGATGCAGTCATGCAGATGCAACCTCGTCTCTGCAAGGAGGAGGAAGCCTGCACAGCCCGAGACCAAGGCCACCAGCAGCTGCCCAGAGGCCCAGACCCCAGCCACCACCTCCATAGCAACATCCGCTAGCCAGTTGCAAATGTCAGCTGACTATTGTCTTCTCGAAAGTTTCAAAACTAGTAGTAGTCAGAGTATATGACAGGCAGCATAGGGCTACCATTAGTAAGCTAAACAAGTAGCTAAATGAACGTCAATAAATCTTAAAGGAGTGATGACATAGCAGTTAAAAACTAGTTTATGTTGTTGGCATTACTGCATATGTAAAAACTCCAAAGAAAAAAACGGCATTTTTTACAGCGGAGTATTGTTTTGAAACGCCAGACCTCACTTCCTCAGTAATACAGTTGGGTCCGGTGATGATATGGAGCTTTACCCGGAGACCACGTTGACTTCATTTTGATTGGCTACACCTTATTTGGCTATGACCTTATTTGGAGAATCTAGGTCAAGCTGCGGTCGGAGTTTGCTAAAGGCTAACTGCTAGCAACATGGGCACTTCAGACAGTGTGAGCTACGTTTATCAGACAAGACAGCATTTAGAAAATAAATAAACTTACAGGTAATGGCCGCGTTTCCCAGATTAGTTAAGACACTCTTAACGCTGAGGTCCTCCTTAAGTCACTTCTTAAAGTTGCCTTGTTTGGACGTTGCGTTTCCCAGATGCGCTCTTAACTCAGTAGCTTCTTTATTTTTAGGAGCGGCCAGACCCACTCTTTCGAACCTTCTTTAACGTTCCCCCCTGCTAAGGGAACAACAGGCCCATCTACTGGTCACTTTTGGAAACGACACTATTTCCCGTGAAAAAAAAGTAGAAAATGGAAATTATTAAAAATGGACCTATTCACGGATCAGTTGTTGTATTTTGAGTCATGTTTTCTCGCTCATGTCAAAATGTCAATCATCTATGATGGAAGAAAACTGTAGTTACCGAGTGAATGACAGAAAATATTGTGGTTAAGTTTAATCATTATGGCAAGATAGGCCTGTGGGTATCAACCACAGAAACAAAAACATTGCGGTAGGAATTGTACGCAAATTATACGCAATCTATGAGGACTCACGTCATATTTACGCATTTGTCAGCTGTTCATGATGAGATGCACCTGCTTCGCTCAATAAAAGCATGGCCATTTACGCATACCCGTATCAGACATCATGGCTGCTTTACAGCAAATTTTGGTAGCAAACCAACAGCGTCACCGTAGACGGAGTGACACTGTGTATGTACATGCTTTCATGCGCCAGCATTTCAGTCCTCTAGATGTGCTGTCAGATCGCGCTATTCAGATGCGTTACAGGCTACCGCGCGACGAAATCGAGCGGATCATTCAAATAGTTGCTCCACACATCAGGAGGCCCACAAGGTGCAACTTTGCTCTGAGCCCAGAGGTGCAGTGCCTGGCTGCGTTGCGTTTCTACGCGGTGGGGAGCTTTCTGGAGGTAGTGGGGGATGGAACCGGACTCAGCAAGGCGTCGGTGTCAGTCGCGCACACTGCAAGGGCTGGATGGGGACATTTTCAGCGCTATTGATTGCCATGCCCTGGCCTTTGCTTCTATGTCTTTTTTCCCCTTTGTCCCTCTAAAGAGAATGCTTTTTTTACCTGCCACTTCTTCAATCAGAATCGCCATCTCCTCTGGCGTGAAGGCCGGAGAGCGCTTCATCCTCTTGGTGGGGTTCCCTTCAGCCATTACGTCAACAAATAGCGTCAGAATGACCATTATTTATAGGGCATCTGTAAATTTCCAATCGCCTACACCTGTTTAGCACAATTTGGCCAATTGTACAATATACAATGAGCTTTTCAAAGAATATTTGCAATCACTGGTAATCACATGCATATTTTTAACAGTTTGTCTTCTTGCACAAACACATAAACGTATAAATGGGCTCAATATCAGCGTCGGAAAATAACCTCCACACTAAATGAATGGTGTCGATCGGTATACCTGACCTCGATTGCTTTTTTTTTTTTCAGCACCCCCGGAAGTGGATAGCTTCTGTTAGGACCTTCTAAAGATGTAGCGTAGCCAAGACGTTTCTCAGGAAATAAGAACGCGCGAAAGAAGCAATCTGGGAAACGGGCGTATCTTTGCGATCCTTTGTTGGGAAGAGCTTCCTTGAGGCCTTCTTTAATCCAAAGAAGAATCTTAACTGGGAAACGCGGCCAATGACAAGGTTGTGGCCGCCTCCCTCAGTGTTGCTGCAGAAGTTTTCTTTTAAATCCATTTGTTTGAAAATCCAGACCTGACTGCACAGAAGTTACTACTAGCTCCATACACAAAGCTGAATCAGACAGGGAGGGGAGGGGGGGAGCGGACGGTGCATAAACCGTTAGGAGAGAGAGGGGGGGGGGGGGCTGTTTACTTGATAGTGTGCTCTTATTGGAGCAATTAAATTACGTAGAATGATAGAACTACGTAGAATGATAGCCTGCTGTCTGATTCAACCGTTTCTGAGCAGAGAGACAAAGCTGACAGACCAAAAACAGGAACTTTGATTCTCACTCTGGACATTCACATGGCCTCATCAGTGCACAACAGATCATATTATACACCCAAAACCCCAGAAAAGTGAAATTTGATGTCATGGCACCTTTAATAAGCTTACGTTTGATTCATACATGAGAGGACTTTTTTCAAATAAACTTTATTGACAGGTGAGCATAGTACAATATTTAAGACAAAAATGGATGAAGACAGGTCACAATCAGGTGGGATGATAGTAAAAATAATAAAATAAATAAGTGAGAACATTATTACATGAGCTAGGATGGAGTTTAAAGCATAGAGCTAATGTACCATTAGTAAGCTAAGACAAAAATGTAGCTAAATGAACACCAATAAATCATAAGAGAAAACATGATTACCCAGTAGTAGGTTATGTCAGTAAGTTGATTATTTGACAACATGTCTCTGTATAACTTTTGTTGTCTTTATTGTATCCGAATCCAATATTAATAATAACAACAAGCTTGTCTCAGGAGCTGCTTATGTCTTTGTGTTGTCGGTCTGTCAGCAACGCGGCTGTTTGTAGTTATCAGCTAAAGTTTGCAGCGGCGACTTGTAACGTTAGGCCTATAACCAAGTGGGCTTTGTTAATTTGGATGTCATTGTTTTATATTAAATAGATAACGCCTATTAATAAAGTAACCAAACCATATAACACACACATTAAAAATGCATGATACAAAAAATAGGACATTAAACAGAACACAGACCAAAACACAGCCAACAGAATACAAAAATACACATAGCAAATAACTTAAAAAAAAAGCCACAGCACACACGCACAATTAGCAAGACAACATGACTGTTTGAAGGAAAAAAAAAAAACATGTCGAGAAACCGTTATCTATTTAATACAAAACAATGACAACCAAATAAACAAACCCCACTTGGTTATAGGCCTAACGTTACAAGTCGTCGCTGCAAACTTTAGCTGATAAGTACAAACAGCGAGCTGCTCCTAAGACAAGCTTGTTGCTGTTATTAATATTGGATTCAGATACAATAAAGGCAACACAAGAGTTATAAAGTGACACGTTTTTAAATAATAATCACCTTACTGACATAACCTCTCACTGGGTAATCATGTTTTCCCTGGGAGGCAGAGGGCAGAATGGAACACGTTTTGCATGAAATGGCGGCGTTTCCAGCGTGCCCTGTGGAAAACTTTACAATCGGTCAATGAAACGCGGTAGCATGACAGGAATGCCCAGGCCGCAGCCAGACCCTTCTCCCCCAGAGGGCGGCAGAGGCTGACCCAAGTCGAAGCCCCCTGCAGTCTGGAGGCCAAGGCCCCAGCGGACCAAGACCAGCAACTGCCAACCCTGCAGAGCGCCGCCCCCCCCCCCCCCCCAGGGCAGCTACAACGTAGGGCCCAGGGCCCAAGCGCCCAGGGGCAGCCCCCTCTCACTGATTTTTTTTTTTTAAACTATTGTTCTCTCAAACAAGAATTTGCATATTTATTTATGGCCCTGTCCCTAATTTATTCTTTGGAAAAAAAATCAACAAATGCAGGTTTATGTTCTCATGATGGTGTTTTATGAATATGACATTGAAGTAAGCTGTTCTATTCCAATGATCAAAATTAGGGCTCTGCATTTTTACCCATCTCTGTACATTAGTACCAGAGAGTGGTGGGCTGCTACTTAAAGTGCCCGGGGAGCAGTTGGTGGGGTTAAGGACCTTGTTCAGGGGTCCACAGTGGTTCACCGGAATGTCATGTCGGGGAACCCGGGTCCTCTGCACCAAAGCCCACGACGCTACCACTAGGCTACCCACTATCACTTTTTTTTCACATTTTTGTATTATTATTATTATTATTATTATTATTATTATCATTATTATTATTATTATTAAAACAGGGTTATGTTGCAACAACATCCACCACTAGGGGAGCAGTGTTTACTTACAGAAGATGACACAGTAGGAAGTTCTCTCAGTAAAACTAGTTTACTTTTATTAGACTGTTAATGCACCTTTATATACTGTACTGTAATTAATGAAGATGTAGTGCATGAAGGATCTTAAGTCCACAGCAAGTCCATTTACAACTTTGAAAAAATAACTTAAAGAAACTTAAATATAGAAAGTTAAAAAGCACATACACACACACACACACACACACACACACACACACACACACACATATATATATATATATATATATATATATATATATATATATGTATGTATGTACAGTATACAATATTTAAGATTACCAAAATAATAGATAATAGATATAAAAAATTATCCAAATAATTTAAAGACTCATGTATACTTAGAGTATATAAGTCTTATATACTTATGACTAATACGTACTGTAGGGACTTAATGTTCCTACAGTATGTTTAGAAACCTCTTGTATTTGTTCTCCCGTTCTGCAAGGGTCATTGGCAATGTTTTACAAAAACTGGAATTAGATTTGCCAAGTTATACAAACTAAGTTAAAGCAAGATTAAAATCGAGAATAAAGAAGCAGAACCACAGAACTGCAGGACAACCTGAACATGCAGCTTTGTGCCTCATGCAAATGGTGAAAACATAAAAGTAACTGGAGGCCATTTCTGACAGCAAACCCTAGAAATAAACCAGATCAATTAACTCAGATAACTATTAGTGGAACACAAAGAACAAAGATATGCTTTATGGTACGATCCTCTATAATCACAACTTCAACTAACAGCGTAAGAGTCTATATTTGTTTTATAGAGGTGTACTAATTCATTTGGTGGAAAATACAACATTAATCTTGTTTGATATAAATAATCACAGACAAATACATGCTGATTGATTTGCTGGTATGCTGTAGAAATCCCCCCCCCTCCCACCACCTCATTAAATCCTGTATTGACATTCAGGATCTTGCCAGAGGAGCTCTAACCGTGTAACAAAGCCATGTATTAAGCTTTGATGGAATTGCTGTATTTATACTGCACTTTAAAGACTTCTCTCATCATTTTAATCATTTCAGGTGAACTGTATGAAAACATCTCTGTAAATTTTTGTTGAAATTGGCCGGCTCAATTTACTATTATGTTTCAGGCTACGTTAATAAACTGTGTGCGTAGTTACACAACACTTGCTCAGGTGGATTCTTCTACACTTGGATTCTACGAAGGAGTTTGGCTTGCTTTTTGTTTTGATGTGATTATTGCAGAGCGTGGCGTTATTTTTGACCCATCACTCCCTTTTCTCATCAATCCACACTATTCATATGAAATATTTTTATTCAACTATATCATTGCAGTATGCTGACGATGCACCATGGCATAGTGCTCAAAACAATGCAGCAGTTTTGACCTTAGACAACAGCTTGTCCACTATGTCTCAGCGATGTCTGGTGGATGCGATCACATTTCATAGTAGAGACACATTTAACTGATGATTAGATGTTATTTAGCTTTCTTCCACTGCTGTCTGAATGCCACTCTTGCTGCCACTCATAATTCAGCTTCCCACTAAGAAAGCAGCAGCACTCCATCTTGCCAAATGACACCTGCTTATTTACAATACCCCTGCTCAAAAGGACCTCAGCTATATTATTTGCAAATTTCTGACCATCAATCTCAACATTTCCTAGCACTGATGAAACCCTAAACTAAATCTAATACTGCTGTTTTTCCAATTTAAAAATAAGAAATAAAAGAAAAAAAAGATATAATTAAAATGTTCTCGGCTATGCTTGATGTAGCTTTGGGTCCTTTCCTCCACCCAGATCCAATAAAGCCTTGCATGAGGCTTATCCTTTACTTACGACCACTTATCAAACGGACTGAGTATCTATAATACTCCAGTTATGTTGCACTTTAAGGACCTCAAGATGTAATATATGCTTGTTAGGAATTTCATGTGCCATTGGAATGCATTCAAATGTCATCTTTGGAAGCTTAAAAGTAAGTAGTACATTGATGCTGAATACTATATTTCAACATTTAAACACTTTAAAATAATATTTCTAATAATATGCAATACATTGACAGAGAACCTCTGAATCATTTTTTAGTGATGCCCTACTTAGTTTATAAGTAAGGACATTTCAATATGTGCTGCTGCAGTGAAATAATCTTTTAATTTTCAGTTTGATTTTTTTTTAAAAGTCAGCTTGGAATGTTTCAGTGTTTGTTTTCTACAGTGACAGAATTCAAATAATAAACTAATGATAAATATCAAAGAAACAGAGAACTATGTGTTTGAAAGGAGTCTGTCGTTCCTCTGCTTTGGCACTGTTGTTTTTGATGACGTCTTTTCTTATTTCTGGGCTGCTAAATGTTTTCATAAAGACAGCCTTGAGGGTACATCGAGTTTGTCAAACAATCGCTTGAAGAAGTAAAAAAAGAAGAGAAAAACCCAAAATAAAACAAAAAAAATCCAGTGAAATTTGTCTTGATGCCATTGTGAATCTGCAAACACTAGATGGCGACGTGGGATTGCTTCTCAGCACATCAACTCATATTTCTGTGCATTTGATAAAACAGTGCACAGCAGCAATAAAATGTGTGGATTATTTTTATCCAAATAGTGTTAATGTATATACTTTGCATGAAAATATTCATCATGTTCACTGAGCAGTGTCTGTTTATTTTTCTGTTTCACACAAAGCATTTCATCATGAGGCCGACCCTTGGGATATGTCTAGTGATTTAACTTGCAGAGTAAAGAATGTGACACCTTCCTGCTGGTCAAATTTAGATAGATATGGTAATTAAAGACCACTCAGGCTCATCAACACACCAGCAGGTGCCACGGAAACCTTCCTGCAGAGGAAACGCTCAACAAAGCAGCTCTTCAGCTTGCTGTTCTGTACACTCTGTCGTCTCTTTCCAATTTTCTTGCTCTCCATCATCATCATAATTATCATTATCGGCATCATCATCATATTACCAAATCATGTAAGAGAATCAGGATAGTATACTGTCATCTGGTGTAAAGATAGATTTTTAAGGAGCAGACATGGATGCAGGTGCTGACATATTAAAAGTATTGATACAGACCCATATATAGTACAGATCAAAAGTCACATTTGCATTAATAGTGGCACAAATTATTATTAAATCAGGTTGGATGACACTGTTATACACTGCTCCAACACCGTAAGCATACAGTACAGCAACCCACCTGCTCGATGCTGGACAGTGAAAGGATTCAGGCTTGTTATGAGTTGCATTTACTAAAAAGGCCTTTTCAGTCTCTTAATAATAAGAGCTGGCTCAAAAAAAGGGTTGAATTCTTCAGTTATTTCTTTATTGTCTCCTTTAGCATCGGAAACACTAAACCATCATCTATGATGGTTCTTTTGGTATTCCTTGCAGTACTGTGTGACATGTAGAGGGTGAGTGTGAGCACCCTGAGCAACATCTTTTACATTTCATGTCTTGTTTTGAATTACCAACTTAAATAATGAAGTGATACTTTGTATTACGTTATTTTGCTTAGATAATGAATAAAACCAAACCTTAGTGAAACAGCGTGATAACATGTTATAAATTTCTCCCATCTTTTCTTAAACTTGCAACGTTTTCCAATGCGGTCAAAGAAAAAGCAGAGGAAAAGACTGTAGGAGGTCATTCATTTGACTGTTCAACCAAACCAAGTCTCCAGCTTGGTGCCAGGGACTGTGGACGAGTTGTTATGAGTAAGAAGAGAGCAGGAGTCTGTGCTGTGTCTATAAGCAAACCCCAGTTGATGGGCTCATCTCTGGGCTACCCTGCTCTCCAGCGGTTGCTAAGAGCTTCAGCCATCATTATGTTTACTGTTTTGTTCGTTTACTATCTGTCCTTCAACATGACTGACAGGGGAATGAATTGTAGACATAAGAGAAAGAGAGAGAGTGAACAGCACTCAGCATAACATTTCCCGTTGTGCTGCTGCTCCAGTGCAACATACTGGATTCCTCAGGTTGTTCATCCACTGGTCACTTTATCAGGTCCACCTGTTTAATTACATGGTGACACAAATAGTTAATCAGCCAATCACATGGCAGGTACTCATTGTTTTTAGTCATGTAGACATGGTTAAAAATGACTTGCTGGATGTTAAAACTGAGCAACAGAATAAGAAAAAAGGGGATTTAAGCTAATTGTGCATTCTAGTTGTCTCCTAATTCCAAGTGGCCGGGAGTAAGTGATGTCATAACCAGGCAGTTGGCTTTCCAGCTGAACCAACTTGGAAAAAAAGACGTTTCCAAAACAGCCAATTTGGAAGCTAAAAAATCACAAAGACAATGTAACAATGTCCCTATGGCAATGCCAGCTAATTTTGATGTTAGTGTTTAATAAACAACAAATATTCACACAACTTTTCCTAGAACACGACCGACATGAAAACAAAATAGTCAGTGATTGTGATCATCAGTGATTATCAGTGAATATTAGTGATTATCAGTGATTTTTACACGAGAAAAATAACACAGTATAAAGGTAAATAAAGACACCACTGGGTGCAGCCATCTTTAGATCTAGAATCTCAGGGTCTTCTGTGAATTAAGAGTTCCCAGCTCAGAAATCTGAGATCGCTACCTCATTTGCAGAAAAAAATTACCTCGGAAAATGAGTTCCAAGGACAACTGGAACGTATGATCTGATCAGCTAAGATTGGGAAACTGAGGCTACCATTCAGACTCAGAAAGGCAATAATAGATGGAAAAATGTTGCCTGGTCTGACGAGTCTCCATTTCAGCTACACATTCAGATGGTAGGCTCAGAATTTGGTATAAATAACATGAATACACAGCAGGAGAGGGGAAGTGGTGTCCCAGAGAAAGCTGCTAATGTATTAGACTCAGAAAGATTGTGAGTAGAAATTTAAAAGGTTTTCCCACTATCTTTTGTGTTGATGCCGAAAAATATTAATTTGAATGCAGTCAAATCTCTTAACTCCCATACTTATTTATCTATTTATTTGCTTTGTGAGACAGTTAACTAATCTGTCCCGAAGGGAAATTATTCTACTGGCTTTTGGAAAATCCCAGCACTTCTGTATTTCAAATGCATTCCTCCCAGCTTTTCCATCACTTTTGAGTGATTAATACCTTTATTTCCCAGCTGCTGATCACATAGAAGTTTTCCCTCTGCAGAACTCTCAGCATTATCAGCCATATTGAGAGAGTTCAAGGTCTATATTATGGGATTTTATTATATCTGCATTGCGAAGCTGACATCTGCTCCCAAATAGTTGTACCTTTGTCACCTCACGGTTGATGGCACTACCTGTGTTTAATGTCACAAGGACATTGAAATGACTCCTGCTCCTCCATCTGTAGCAGAGTCTGGCATTTAGACTTAATGAGGGACTAAATCTGGGCAACTATGAAGCTCATCAGTTGCTACATTCAGTTTGGAAATACCATCCGTTTGACTACATTGTAAAACAAGCATGCAAGGTCAAGCTCTGCACATAAGGGCCTTTTAAACCAGGAGCTCTACTCAGCAGCCAAGCTTTCCTCTGTGGAAAATCCTTGTCACCTCCACCAGAAGATTGCTCTAAAGCACCATCTCCTACTCAGCATGTCAAGTGGAGATTTAAATTGAATCCTGGTGGTTGAGACTGTCACAAATCTGCTGCTGTGAAAGAATGCTGCTGAGTGACTCGTCTAATTTGTGAGATAGTGGGTTATCTGGGAGATCTCGTGCTGTAAATGGGAGATGCAGCGGCAGTAAATGCTTGGAGAGATATTGTTTATATTGTGTGCTCTAAAAGTGTGACTGTGTGTGTATGTGTGTGCCTGTAAATACTCACTAGAGCAGGCTGAACAAATTCCAAAGCACACAAAATGGTAAGCATGTGTTTATTCTAACTTTTCATGGGCTTTTTTGGTAAACAAAGTGGGTGAAAAAGGGGAAGAATTAAGAAAAGTGAGACATAAAAAGTTTTTTACATCTAATTTTCCATATGGTGCGATAAACCTTGATGGTATTGAACAACCCAAAACTGCACAAAGCTAAATATAGTGCTTTGAGGAGATATTTTTCCCCTTAAATGGCTCTGAAAGAAAACCCTGACATGGAGGAACAATGGGTCTTGTTTGCTAAACATTTGCTTCAGCTATAACAGATAATCTTAAATACTCTACTCTCCAATGTTGTTATTGTTGTAAATGCATGCTGTGTAATGATGTCACATGGTTGCTACAGTCTCAGACCCATCCAGCAGTATGGTAACATAACGTCTTCCATTCTGCTTCTTCAATTCAAACTTGAGTTCATTGACAGAATAATGATGAAGAAATCACTCAGAATACACTTGAAAGCGATGATGGATGAAGAGAACCCAAAAAATCTGCTGTTTTTGCAGAAGCTGCTCCCCGAAGCAAACTCAGAGCGCGCATTTGCTGCAAAAAGCACCACTTTCTCTCAGCAGCTGCTTACGGTAAGCACTTGGATCAAATGTTTTCCAATATAGGTTGGAATTTTACACAATATGTAATAATCAATACTAAAGATAGTGAAATGCATACGAGTTGATTGTGCCTACAGATATTCTGAGCTTAATGTCACATGAAAACCTGGAGGCAGTTTGCTTCAGACTGACAGTCCTCTTGTTTTCCCAGCTGTTAACCTGCATAAATATGATGTGTAATGATGTCCTGCCATCTGTTTGAGATATGGCATCGTTTGTAGTTAAAGAAAACTGGACACTTACAGATGGTTGAACAAAATGAAGCGGCAAGTTGTTGGGTTCCTTCTGACAACCCGACAACACACAGGGTTTGCGTCCGATCGTTCACATTCAGACAATGTGACACAGGAGTGGGCTGTTATCGCCTCAGCAGAAGGATATCTAGTGTCTATGACAGCTCACCAGCCTGAAGCATTTAGGTGCCTTGTGTAAGAAAACTATTGACGCAGCATTTGTTTTCAGCATTCATTCATCACCACCGACCCCTGTTAGCTCCTTTATCAGCTGGGGTGGACAAAATAGATCAAAGGCATCAGGGGAGAAGTGCAGAGAAGAGAAATGTAGTTCCTTCCACAGGTGTGGTGTTGGTCCATACATAGATATCCTACATAATTACTAGATATGGCGCCCGCGCCGTTGGCCAACAGAGTCAAACATCTGCACTGGCAGCCATCTTGCCACAGTCAGCTCGCCCACCATTTACATTGTTTTAAAGGGACTTGAGGCGAGATTAAGAAATGAGACCCACGACTGCAGCGACGTGCGACTGGCACTGCGGGTAACTGCAGCCACGAGCCAAGCCGTCACGGGAGCGTGCACAAACTGAATCTATAACGTCTTTTAGTCTTTTTCTTCGTAGTGACACTTTTTAGTGTCTTTCAGTTGATCTGGGTCATTTGCTGACAGCAGAAGAATCCATAACCATCCCTTACAGTGTTTGAATTCGCTGTGACCTCTCCTCCCTGTATCAAAACTGTTGGGAATGCGGATGCAGCGTCATTTGACGTCATATCCGCAGGAGAGCGCGGGAAATTCAGCCACCGATTGTGTGCTGTGCACTATACAGCACACAACCTGTTAAAGGCAACGGAGAGAGGCGTGGGTGGGCTCGTTCTTTTAGTTTTTTAGCGCTTCATCACTCATTAGCATTTAAAAACTGGACAGGCTTGCGTATTCTTTCACAATTCCTGCCTCTAGTCCCTTTAATGTACATTGTACATGCATGTACATTTTTAATAACCATAATTTGCTCAATTTTCTACCCATTTTCAAATGGTTTGGTTTGTTATAAGCTTCACAGATGTAGTCATGAAACTGCATACTCATAAATTAGTATAGTAAGTATGAGTATAAGTATAGGAGCAGAAATATATACATGCCCTGTGGCTGAATCATCAAGAAACTGACAGAAATATGGCAGCCAATCCAAGCCAAGGCCTAACCGATCCTCCATCGAACGTTCATACGCCTGCAATGCCGACACTAGAGGCAAAACTGCAGGAAGGTGGACTGTCTTGAAACCAACAGATGAAGCAGAATTTAAACCACCAACCTTCTGCTTGTTGGACAACCTGCTTCACCACCTAAACCACTGCCACCCCATTACTCACTGAGAAAATTTGTCACAGTTCTGTACAATGAATTTTAGTAAGGCAAACGCAAACAAAAACAGCATATCAAGACCATGTATTAATGCAGGGTTGCCATGCAGGGTTTCCTGGATGTCAGCACTAAATTATTCCATCTTAAATATTTAGAAATTTGATCTCCACCAAGTTCGAGATATTTGTTAAATATGTAGTTGTACTGATGGAATGGTTCCTAAAGACAACATTCAAAGTAATTTGTACCTTTCATGTTTTATCAACTGAATAGAATCACTGGACGATACTCTACACACACATTCATGGAATAAACAAAAGGATAACTGAAAGAGGGCGAATAAGACATATCAAATATTTACCTTTGATTGTTTCATATATACTTTTAGCAATTATATTCTAAAACAATTGTGAAATAAATAAATAAATAAATAAATAAATAAATAAAGCCACAACCTTACTTTTAATAATTTCCAAATAACTGCAGCTGAAGAGTACTTCCTGATTTCAGGCTGTGTCCGAACATAAACCGCAGCCTTATGTTAACCAAATCATGACCTATATAAGGAACTATTCCTGGAATATCCCTTTAAGGAGTAAGACCTTATCACACAGTTGAGAAACTACATTGCTTACACTTCTAAAATTGCATCCAAACTCTAAGGAACATAACCCAAACTCTATGTTCCAACCAAAAAATGGAGGAAAAAGGTTGTTTGCCTCTCTCTCCAACTGTATGACAGTGATGTAGTTAGAGTTTTGATTAAAAAACAAACATCGGCGGGCTATGATCACCTTCGTTTTCACTCGACCGCTGGTCAATAACTGCTGTTGGAAATGTGCCAGGAAACACAGCAATCAACTACCAGCATAAAAGAAACACTGACTGCACAATGCACTGTGATGAGACACAGTGAATACATTTAACAGTGTTTGTTTACATAAAAACCCTCCACGGGGTACATTTAAAGTAACCATCTGCTCCCACAGTATGAAAAACCTCATTAAAACCCCATGCTTTCACATCATTCTGTGTTATAGACAAGAAAGGCAGAAAGCATTCCTTTAAATCTGTGGCCACAACATTCCCGGTGACAAAAACCCTTTGCTTTATTTCCAAACAAATAGCCAGCTGAGCCTGAGCAAACAGAATATTAAGTAAAACAGCAATTGATTTTCCTCCTGTGGAGTACACAGAACAAAGATTAACCCACTCACCAAGAAATCCTGCCCACAGCTTATCACACAGCTCATTCAGCCATCTCAAAACACACCTAACTCTACAACACTGAAGACAAACAAACTTATCAGTTTCAGACAGGGAGAAGGAGTAGCCACGTGTTTCATTTCTCTTTGCTATCTGCCTTCCTTTAATGATAACACGCTGAAGAGTGGCAAGCATGGATGCAAGGGTGGCCATGCTGGCTGCAGCTTGCTCACCAGCAGGATGGGATGCAACTGATGGCTATGTTAAACAGGCCACACACAGTTATGCACCTCCTCATAGAAAGCTAAGCTAAGTGTGTGACATTAGTTTGACTTTGGAATGCTGAAAGAAAGTTAACAGCGTAGCAATATTCAAATTTACAAAGTAATCTGGCCAGATGTCACTTTATAATGATTTCAGGGCTGAAAATAAATAAATGTTGCATAACTTCACCTGATAAGAGAACACACTTTAAGTCTCAACCTTCCAACAACATATCAAAACAAAACCCCAGCTCACACACCACTGTGACTCAGCACAGTGTCAGAAGATGTGGTGTAAGCATACGCAATGTCAGTGGAGGATGAAGTTGTAAATATGTCGATGGAGGACGTCACTGCAGCCGCCTTGTTTGGCAAGGGCATCTCCTCCATCCGCCCGGGGACAGAGGCCACTCAATAAAGCCAGACAGCTATCATGAGCCTAAATTCAGCCACGCCCTGGCACCCGACAAGATGAATTTACTCAATAATGACAGCAGTTGGGATTTATGGGCAACGACGAGGTGAGCCCCATCTGTTAGTCCACTCACTCACAACACCCCCGATGTGTGCGGATGTTTCACCTTTTCACTCTTGTCTGCACTACAGGGGCAGTTTCTCCATTGAGCTTTGTTCAGATCAGACTGATTTGGCCCTTTTGCCAAAAAGTCAAGGCCGTGGAAGAAATATTTGGACACCTATGGCAGAAAAATGGACCCCGTCTACTTTTTCTTTAAACTTTTTTGCACAACAGCAGAATTCACCTTTACCAAATAGCTGAATACAGTATTTTCAAACACTGATTAAACCCTCAGGAAAAGGCTTTTTTTGTGTTACCTGGATTATATTGTTTTCATACCCTTAAAGTAAAGAGTTTTGCCTCCTTAGGGAGGGAGTTTTTATCTTAGAAAAACAATTTTTGAGCAAAAACTTGACACATTTGTGACATAAAGTGCTGTTATCAAAATCTCAAAAGCTGGCTGTGGGCCTCCAAGGAGTTGTACAGTAGATGTGTAGATGGTGATTAACTGGAGAAAAACAACATTATAAAATGCCTTTCAAAATTTCCTTTCTATCTTTTTCTCCCTAAAAATACTATCTGTCCCTTTTTTTAAAATAAGCCAAATACATTCCCTTGTAGGTACCTTTCTGCTGAGTAGAAATCCATTTAATTCTTGATTAACAAGACTTTGTTGGGCAACACTGCACCTCTGGGCAGTACCATTGATTACACTTGCAGTTACCACATGTGGCAAATGAACTCAGGTTTTGATTTTGATCACAGTGATTCAAACCTGGAAATGCCAAGCAATCACACAGAGCTGTCTTATGGCAAATCATGAAACAGGAATGGAATGAAAATGATCTTATAAAACTGGATAATTCCCCCTCCATTTTACTGAACACAACCTTGAGATTATTGTGTTTTGTTTGGTTGAGTCTTTTCCAGGAAAAGCTAGAAAAAGACTTCTGATATGCATGGATGAATTTAAGATGATGTCAGCAATTAAAAACTGAAGTAATAATCAGGTGGGGACAGATTTGGGGTTTCCTGGATGATGGTCCTGTGTGTTAATCCACTGCCATTAAAAAGTTTGATTAAAAAATGTGAAGTGTTTATTCCTTTATGTGGATCATTTATGATAAATTACTTTCACTTACAAACCATAACTGTATAATGCTTCCCTCATGCCTTTATGTTAGAAAAGATTCTGCTCTGCTGATTTCTATTACAGAATTTATTTCTAGCAGCATGTATGATTGTGATGCTAGTCATGAGCTGATGACAAATGGTTGACATTGGCTATCAGCTAACATCACAATGTCAAACTTGAACTGACTAGCCGTTGTAATTCTACTCCGCACTAAATTATGAAGATGTTTGTTAATTATGAAACTCTGTGAAGTCGACTTTCCATTCAACCTTGAATTGCGTAATGTTTTTTTTTTTTAAATCTGATTTATTCTTTTCCTCAGATAAATATCCTTGTTATGGAGTATTTTATTTGTGCTTATCTACAGTATATATTATTCTTACTGCTCTGTTGCTTTGTGCTGTGATGTGTTGTGGCTGATTCTGCTCACAAGGGACTGGAGATGAAAATGAGCTCTGGCAAAATCTTGCAAGTTTTTACATAAATAATGTATAATAATGTTCACTGTCTCTTAAAAAAAAACAACTTAAATATAACGTCTACCTTTTAAGTAGGCTAATGTAACTCTGAACAGTTAGATTGTAATTTTGTTTTATATTTTAATAGCTTACAGTTTTATGCTGTATTGGAAAGGCTGCTTTCTTGTCAAAAACAACCTCATGAGTCATATGCTAGTTAAGGCACAAAATGACCTGCAGCACTCTAGTGGTCATCAGAGAAACTGCAGATGAGGGGGAAAAATTCATTTCATTAAAGAGGCAGTGGCAAAATAGAATGGATGTGTTATAGTCCTAAATGTGTTTTTTTTAAATTCCTTTGAATTATTTATCTGGCCCAAACTGAGTTAAGTCACGAGCTAAAGACAGACATGAAGCGACAAAAGCGTTTCAGCAAAAAGTTGCAATAATTCAGAGAGAAAAAAAGGGCCGTGATTTGTTGGCCCTAAAGTTAATGGTACATGATTAAAATCACTATACCTAACCCCGCCATCAGTCTCCCCCTCCTTGCCGAAGACTTGCTAAAGGAAACACTCAAAAAAAGTTTACATCCTGTAAAAAAAAAAAAAAAAAAAAAAAAAAAAAAAAAACAACTTCTTCTGTGAATCTCAGGCTGAGTACATTTTGAAACTTTAGACAAAACTATAAAGTCAAATTAGCCTTTGTTTAAATATCATTCACCAGTTTCTGATAAGTTATGTTCATGCTTGGATTTGCATGTAGCATTTTGTCATGTCTTGCATGGAGTATACCAGCTTCTCACCACAAATAGGTGATTTAGAGTCCCTATAATTTAAATGCATTTCAGTCAGTCAACTTGAATGTTTATGAAAAGAATTTGATTAAAGTTTGGCGTCAGGCTCCAGTCCCAGCGCTCCTGTATATGCTTTCTCAATTCAATATTTGAGTGATGAGAGAAATTTTGACCTGGAGCCTGCAGATGGATGCTGGGGTGGCGGAGGCTGAAAAGGCATGCTGCATATTGCGTTGTGTTGCAGTGACAAGTATGAAGAGGAAAGTGGAGGAAACTTTGGAGCCACTCCACCCAGACTGGACGGATGTGTTTGATGTGCTGCATGTAGAGTGTGAGGACATGGACAGCAACTGAACAGCTTGAGTTGCTTTTATTTCACAGTTTATAATAAAAACAGCTTCTAAACTTTTATATTGATGTGGCTTTTCATTCTATGAACTTAAGCCAATCGCTGACTTACAGACTGTAGAGGCTACATTCCTACTCGAAAACAAAAAAACAAAATCAGATATAATTTCTGGCTCCATGACTCAGAGTAAAAGAGATTTATACCAGAGGTGATAAAAAAAAAACAGCCAAGGAGGACACGGCAGGATTCTTCAGTCATTACTGCAGCCCGGCCAGAAAGATTGGTGTTTACTGTGAGCAGCATCCCATCATATCATTGCCCTGCAGGCTCATTGCCTGTACAACTTCACGCTGTTTTAAGGCAAAGCTTTGTGCTGTATGTATATGTATATATTAGTCATGCAACCACTAAAGAAGAGTCACACATAGTGTGCCAGGAACAAGACAAATAATGTTGTACTGTAGTGTGTCATTATAGCACATGATGGATTGTTGTGCTGCTGTAGAAGACTGCAGTTGAGAGCTAGACTCTATATATTTTTAAGGGGGGGCTCAGCTAAGTGCAGCTCTCCCAGCCCTAACCACAGCAAATGAGGTCTCACTCACAAAGAAAGGCTGGCGGACTGATCGGCCTCACTGGACCCCGCCTTGCTCCACTGGCCCCTGAACTCACCAACCAAGGCCTCCCTTTTCCATTTACCAATATGGCCAGAAGCCAGCTGGTTTTATTGGAGTTTTTTTTTAAGCTTTAACCTCGAACACTCATTTTCTATCTCAACACATTTTTGACAGCTTTCCCTTTTCTCTCTGCCTCACTTGATCTTCATTTCTCACTCATCTCCATCTCTGTGCTGAGGACACTGTCTCTCACTTTTGTTTAAAAAAAGTCCTTTCCCTCGATTTTTCCCTTAATCCCTCAACTTATCCCCCAGAGCTCATACCAGTGCTTCAGTTTGGCCTGGCTCCTTTAAAACCCATCTCATACAGAAAATCAACACTGCCAACACAAATGCAAGTTTCAGCCATATTAAATTCTTCCCCTTTCCTTCTCTCGGTCCTCTGAGAACTGGGGGCCTGCTCTCATCTACTTAGATCTAATTTAGGCTTCACAAACTGATGCAAACACATTTTGCTGTCTGACTCATGTCGAATAAGAGACCTGAATGTGAGGAGACTGGCTTCAATATTTTTTATGTGCTTTATTATTATTCTGCTGGCAGCATTTCCCAGGGCAAGGTTGTGGTCAGCAGCTCTCTGTGCGGCCTCATCAAAATAATTACCATTAACAATTGAGAAACCGCAATCAGTGCCGTGAGGTGTATTAGACACACTGATTCTCTCAATCTGACTCAGTTTTAGTGCTCTCTTGAGCTCCCATTTTGGGCATTTATTACATCCATTCAGACTTTATTCTATGGACCACATAACTGAAGTTGTTTTACTCTGATTGCAAGCTAATTACCACTGGTGCTTGAAAGTGTCATGAGGCCACCATTTGACTCATAGAGCTGTATACATATAAACAAATTCTTGCCAAATGAGACAGGATATGTCCCCAGCAGAATTGCCAGAGCATAAATTTCTATATCATTAGTGGATAATGTGTCTAAATTCTGCGCATGGGCATGTCATTTCCCCTTGCTGAGGGAGATGAGCACATCTGTGGGGAATTTTCTGAATTTCTGTGAGGAAAACAACACAGCATCTGTGTTCTTAGAGATACATATCCGAGAGGAATAAGGCCTGTTTCAGAATCCCCAATGAATCCTTTAAAAAGAGAGACAAATTGGGGTGTCATTTGAAAGATAAATTGGCATGATAATTCAGTGGGAAATTAGCTTAATGCATGTTCAAACTGAAGCTCTGTGACTAACTTGGACCCTTATGCCATGAGTGATATTACACTGAGATGAATGGTTGCTATGATTGCTTTTTTCTCACTATAACGTTTGTTTCATGATGGGTTTAGAGTCTTTTAGGGCTGTTGCCCTGACAGTGGGAAGAGCTACTGCTCAACTGCAGTATTATTTGTCTCCATTAGTGTTAAACTGCCACCAGGTTCTTTTCCCTATGATTTAGCTTCATTTGTGCTGTAGCTTATTTGCTTTTCAGCGTTTCATTTCCATGTCATTGTCATCGTTTGCAAAAGCATTATCTTATTCCCTTTGCATTGTTTAGAAGCACTTACAAACTCCTCTTCATCGGCGACAGCCAATTTGTTGCCATTATCATGCAGAAAAAAGGTTGGGTAATAAAAACAAAATCAAGTGTCACAATATTTGGGACCAAATACCTCAATTAAAATATGTGGTGATGTTTCAGTAATGTTTTCAGAAAACAACAAGGCAAGAAAATGTTCCAAATAATTGGCAAGCTCTTAGGAAAGGAGCCATGCATGTCTATAAATATCAGTCCGCTGTATGTGCAACTCCAGGTAAAACATAAAAATAAAGAAAAATGCTATGATGCTTTGTAGCTTTGTAAATTGCTAAAATATGAACAGTTATTTATTAACAATAGTGTAAAAGACATATCAAATAATGACTTGATTTTGACAGCAGCACAAAGTCTCAAAAAGTTGAGGAGGTGACGAAAGGCTGTGAAAAAGGCTGATAAAAGAAATTCAATTTTCAATTCAATTCAATTCAATTCAACTTTATTTGTATAGCGTCCATTCATGACAGTGTCACCTCAGGGCGCTTAAACAGACAGAAAAGTTCAGGTCAGATTCATAATAGCCTAGTTAAGGAAACCAACAGATTGGATCGAATCTTGACTTGAAATAACTGCGTGAAAACACTACAAACAATTAACATGATTAAACAGAAAAAAACACCTTAAAGAGGTTTTCTCCTGCATTCACACCAGCCTTTTTGATTCGAACCTTAGTTCATTTGCTCTAAAAGTCTGCTTTGTTTGGGGAATAGTGAATGTGCAAACAGACTCTGATTCAGTTTGAAGAAGCTTACCAAATACAAGAAGCAAATTACAAAAACAATGTGCATCGTGGGTGAATGCAACCAAAACAAACGCATGTGTGGGATGACAGGCTTGCAGTAAGATATGGAAAAACTCAATTAAAGTTCTTCTAGAAGTATGGTCAACCTAACACTGCTGGGGTCTGATAGAGCTCCATGTTTTGCTGTTATATGCAAAAAACAACAGATGAACAAGTTTTCTTCTTCATAGTGTGTCTCGTCTTCTCTTTCATGCATATAAATGCAGTGCCACCTGTGGCGGTGAGTGGAACATATTTAAAAGTTTCAATTTGTTCCAGCAAATGTTGGATGAACACAAACTTGGTCCTGAAAGTTGGTCCTGGGGGCAACTTTGAGCAGCATCCCCAGCTTCTGTAAACAGGGTTGCCACCACCATGCTGCGTATGCGTGCTGCCTTAGCTACTATCCGCGGTGCTTCGTCTATGATTCACCTGTACTTCCGCAGCATATAGTTCCCTTTGCCGCCTAGTCAGTCCTTTGATGTGAAATCGGCTTCTCGTTTGTACTCGATTAGAATTCAAATTAACTCAAAATTTGAGTTAATTAGTTCACTTTCACCAAGTGATGCTATTTGAAACCACCCAATTACAGCAAATACGCTAAGCTAAGCTAACGTCAGAGCTGTGAGATTCAGAGAATGACTGGGTTGGCTAGAAAACGCTTCTGCCCACTTGTCCAAGTCAGGGGACTGTGGAGGGAGGGTCAATTTCACCCAGGGGTGGAATATGCCTTCAAAGCACTGTTGTTAAAAGAAGAAATGATAAACATGGCCCCATTACAATGTTTTTGAGCAAATTTGCTGTCATCAAATACAATAGATCAGCAATAGATCGTTTAGTGTGGATAAAATATGATCATGAGACTTGGAAACAATATCATTCTACTGTAATTTCTTCATGTAAAAGTTTCCCCAAGTAGCATCGTGCATTAGGTACCTAAAGTCTAAATACATTTTCTGCAAGAAATCACCAAAACTAAGCTGCGCAATGCTGTTACTCAGCTCAGCAATTTAATTCAACTTTTAACGAGAAAAATCACTCAACTCTAATCAAGAATTTACATTTCAAATGAAGTAAGTTTTTCTTTGCTTTAGGCAGGAAGGAACAAAATTTGCAACACCATGTTATACGGTATATTTCAAATTTGTCTTTTCAAAATGTTTCACTCGTTTTCATTGCAAGAAATCTCTGATTCTAAGTTCAATCCAGTCCTTCTGCTGCTGCAGAATGGACCTCTGCAGACCTAAGACCAAAAAAACTGCAAACATTTAATTTTTCCTCATATTACTATATTATGTGTCAAGTATCTAAAAAAAGAATTCCTATATTTTAACAAGTCTTGCATCATCCTGGACATTAACAAGTCGAAGACAGAAATCAGAAAAGACTTTGACAATAGGGCTTAAAAACATCCCAGGGCAAAGCACCCTCTTTTTCTTCCTTTACTGAAGTCATACTTGATTCAAATTCCCAAAATACCAGCATGAGAAATAAACCTGAATGTTCCAGACAAATATCCAGCAGCCCAAAATAACTCTGATCTGGTTATATGATCATGAAAAACCTTCTTATCTTCTTTATCTACAACTCCTTTGTCATCATTATAATAGCCAGACAGCATATCATTGTCTTCATCAGGCTCATAACCACCACCTCCATTCTCATCACCATTTTAGTAACGCCATTACTCCTGCTATAACACCAGTAATATCACTTTATCATGATAATCTTACACACCATCATTAAACTATTTGTGGTGAATTTTATCTCCGACTTCATCACAAACATTATTAAGCAAAGATAGAGGGCTGCACAGTGGCTGACCCTTTACGAAGATAGCTCTGAACAAGCAGCAAAGATTCAGCTGAGAGCAGATTCCCCAAATAATAACATAATTAGTGCTGGGAAATTTCACTTTTCACCCTTATTTCATACAGCTCGTGTCACCTTTTACCTCATCTGATTTAGCGCTGTCTCTTAATCTGATTCTGGTGAAGGTTTTTGTGCTCAATGTTTGTGTCATAATGCGCCTGGATTTTTATAACCATTGTTACACTTAATTATCAGCAAAGCTGGCCCCGAATAAGAGTCTGTGGATGGACTCAAGGCCGACTCGGGCAGCCAAAAAGGATCATGTTTTCATTCTTTCTGGGAACAAACTGTTTTATCTCAGGACTGTTTGTAAGTGTCTCTCTCAGGAGAGAAGCAGAACTTTGGGCAGACAAGACAAGCTCTCTGCTTGCAAGCCATTTTTACTATTGTATAAATACATTGTTCTATCATTCTCAACTCATCCAGACTCTTGGAAATACTTTTTCTTTTTTGGCACAACACTGAATCAAAAATTCAAATTGTGATTAATTGCAGAAAAGTGATTCTCATCACAATGTGCAAAACTCAATAATGGATTCAAAAAGTGTGTATTGTGCAGTTTTCTTTTAAAAGTATTGCTATCTGGAGAAAAGTACAGCAGTTTTTTTTTTTTTTTAAATGAACAATATCTGAATTTTCCTAGCATACTGTAGTATGTCAGGGAACAACACTTCAGAGAATGTTCCTTTTGCATGTGGACCTAAAATAGGGCAAGCTTATTTATATAGCACACTTTATGTACAAAACAATTCAAAGCGCTTTAGATAAAAGATTAAAGGCATAGTCTGGAGTTTCCCCCTGAAAATAAATGTCAGACTTGTGCAAGTGAAATCCATCTCAATCCATGCCTTTTGGCCTACTCCCCTGGGGTGGAGAGTTTGAATGCAGCACCCTCTCCCCCTCTGTAATTCACTTTTTCCCTTTGTTTCCATTTGTTCGGGATGTTTTGGGCTGAAGATTTCTGTTTATATCGCCAGCCAATGACAGAGCTAAAGGGCATGACGCTGTGTGGAAAAAAGCTCATGATTGGAGCAGACGCCAGGCACTCAAACTCTCAAAGGAAAAACAAAAACGGCGGACGTAGTGAAGAAAAGGAAGTACTCCGCCGTAAGAGCTTCAAGATAGGGAACATTGGAAAACCAGCAGTCATATTGGTTTGGCTTTCACTTGCTTCCGAGCTCTGAAGGAGAGGCTTGAAGCTGAGTAGGCTGAAGAACGAGGCGGCCATTAGCCTGAGAGGAGGAGCGCTCAGTTTGAATAATGTTGTTTACAAACAGAAACAAGGAGGGACTCCAGACTCTACCTTAAATGCATTATAGCAAGGTGCAGGGAAAGCAATAAAAAGTATATAAACACAGGAAAAAAAAAAAAGCCGGAATTAAACGGAAATGATCACAGACACGACACCATTTCATCTAAACAGATCTAAATGTGATGGTGAAGTATGAATGAAACAATCAGTTAATGCAAGCTTAATCTCAGGGACCCTTCTACCTCCACCCTCTAGTCACAACAATTCACATTCACACTGTAAATCTATTCATCATCACCTTCACTGCTTCATCATCCTCACTGGCTGTGGAATCTAGATGCTTCCATTTGCCCCCAGATTAGGAAAGAGTGTGAGCTTGAGCATGAGAACCGTTTTATCATGATCCTTTCCTGATAGCATCTGCCGGACATCATATTGTGGTTGTCAGATGAATGAATTACAGTGCCTATCTTGGAGTGGGACATACTGAACAAACACGTTCTCACCGACTTGTCATGGACCCTTGGTTCTGCTCCCTCTGTGTCACATATTCCCACATTGGGTAATCCCCCTCTCATCTTTCATTGAGTTTCTTTTCTTTTTCTCTCTCTCCCTTTATATATATATAAAAAAATCTATCTTCTTTTGTTATATTTATTTTTATCTTTCTTCCTTTTTTAAATTTTCCTATTTTTTTCAAAAAAACAGACAAATATTTTCAACTAAGTACTATGAAAAAAAAAGGTTCAAATTGTAGACAAATACACCAGCTGAGAAAGGTATAGTGTATTTACATGCTGCTCCTAAACACCAGAGCAGACTCCTCCTTCACTTTCTCAGGTCAACATTTAGGAAGCTCTGTAACATTCAATAGATGCGTTTACATGGACAAGTAATTCATCTACCCGATTGAAATCTTTCCGATCAGAAATTCCAGCTGATGTGTTACAGTACGTGAGTGCTGGAAAAAGTGATCAGATCAGTTGTGTAAATGGGATTAAATCCGAACGCAATTATCATGGAAGGTGGTGGTGGAGGACCCAAATGCAGGGAATGGCAGGAGGCAGGCAGGGAAACACGAGGGATGTATGATGACAACGAGATGGCAGGAAACACAGGAAAACTAGAAGCATATATACTGAGGGACTAACGAGGGAACAAGAAACAGGTGATACAGATTACAAACAAAAGCCAGATGAGACGGGGACAGGAAGTAAACAGAACACAGAGGGAGAAACTACAAAATAAAACAGGATACATAACGGGCAAGGAAGCTACTGAGATAAACCAAAAACCCATGGATCACGACAGTCATGTTTTTAACATGCGCAATACCTCCTAGTTTGTAAGAAGAGGGGTTTTGTTTTTTAAGAATTTATGATCTTTTGATTGTCAAAATGCTGAATAATCCTTAACTCTTTCAGTTTCTAGCAAAAACCTAACACCCACAACAGCTCCGGTCTGTTTTGCTTCTGCCATCCTCCTTGAATCTTGCAACGTCACCTAACCCCCACGTGGTTCAAGCACGCACAGAGACAACATACCACAGAAACGATCGGAAAGAGTGTTTACATCGCCATGTTTTCTATTCGTGAAAAAAGTCTCGATCAGACTGAAAATTCTTTCCAATCAGCTGAAAGCACCCAGTACGTCAGTTAGTGATGTGAAGGGGGTACACAACGCATGAATATGTGACGCAGGGAGACTGACAAGCGCCCATATATGGTGAGTGAGTAGTTAGAATGTATTGATTAAACAGGAAGTGATCTGTAAGTTTATCAGTTGTAAGAAATATGATTTACAAGGATCTCAGTGACTCCGTTAAAAGCTTAATTCTATCTGGGTCTTTTTTTATGCTGCAGGTCTTTTGGATCAGCAGTAAGTACCCATCAAAGAGGGGTCAGCAGGTGAACAAACAGGTCAGCCTTTCTAATGCAGATGTGATGTGATGGCTGATCTGTACGATTAATTCCCATCTAATAAATATCACATCAAAAACATCTGGCCGGGCCTGATGAATTGCATCTTGTGGGTGGCTGTTTGCATATGCATGGTTTACTAAGGGAACAGGTGCCAGCAAGATATTCTTTCTGAAGACGCTATGCGACACTCTGGGCAAAGATCTGCATGGAAACATCCAATCCTGGCATTATGTGGATGCTGACACTTGCAGCCTTTTTAAATGTTGCAGATCAGTTTAATCTTTACAGCATTCCCTACTGGCAGAGGTCTCTTTCAGCGGCTTAATAATACACCTGGAGTACAAAGAAAGTGTTTATAAATCGTTTGTACAACTTGTTTTATGTTGAAATCTAATATCTGTAGATTCTGTAGAGTGCACTTTAAAACAGAGTTGGAGTATGTTTAATTTGATTATACTTAATAAGTATAGCTATTTTTCATAATGTACCTTTTTTTCTGGCTTTTTAAGGGAGTGGCAACCAGTAGTGCTTGTTCAAAATCAGTGATCGTAATATGTGGATAATTTTTTGCATTTTAGGTTATAAAGTGTTGTTTTTTAAAGGCTCTAAGATGCTTGTCTCTAAGATTTCTTTTGAGTGACACAGTCTTTCTGTTCCTTGAAAGAGACATGGCTGGTACATCTTTCAAACATCATTTTTCCATTCTGTGCGTACGACAAAAAAAAAAAAAAAAAAAAAAAAAAAAAGGCATCTACCTCCGTGGAATTGAAGGCAGAAACCTCTCAGACAGACATGTCAAACCCCAGGAAAAGAAAACAAGGCTATAAATCTTCCCGACTCAAAGATGTTACCAAAACAATTTATTTTCCTCCCCTTTTGCTTGAACTGGGTCTTTAACATTTTAAAAGCAAAGATATGGAATCACTCCATATTAACACTGTCAGTATTGCTTTGACTGTTTCTATTAACTTCACAATGACAGCCATAATGAGATCATCAAAAGCTTTTCAAGCACGTTATTTCATTTGCATCAGGCTCTTCCTCCCCATCATCATCCAGTCTATCTGTAACAGTCTGCAGAGATGCGGAAATGATTTTCCTGCACCACGTAACAAGGGTGGTGGTGGAAATGTCAGAGTAAATAGCCTGCAGGAGAAGGAGAACAAAACAAACAGGGGCGAAAGCGAGTTTGATCTGCTATTTATGAGAAAGCGGAAAAACAAAGAAAGACTATGAAATCAATAGCTTCCTAAATCACCTAAGAGAGGGTTAGAAGAGGCACCCAGGCAGCCCTGCAGCTCAGGGACAGGCAGTTTATGGATCTTCCATCGCATACACCCACACATACATGCACTCAGCCAACCTGCAAATTCTGAAAATATCTTCATGCATATCCAAAGACATGCTCATGTGACAAACATACATACATTTTGTTCCCCCTCTTCATAGTTGCATACAGAGTTTTACACTCTCACCTACTCTTGCACACACACACACACACACACACACACACCACACATGCACACACGCGCGCACACCCACACACACACACATGCTGTAATCCTTATTTCTGTCACATATGCACACATACTCTGACATCCACTGTGACAATCCCTAAACAAAATCCTGAAAGCACGTCTCACTATCAGTGATGCGCATACACCTGCATATGCTTCCTCACCCCCCCCCCCCACATACACAACTCTGCATTCAAACAGAAAATCATAAATAAACAACCCTTCCTCTCAATCTATCTTTGCCCTCTGTCACACACAGACACGTGGATACGGCTGCACAAAGACACGTAAAGCTCCATTCGCTTTCCAGCAATCTGGTTTGCAGACACTCGTGAAATGCACTCCAACTCATGCACGAACATGAGACCCTTCTGATAAGCTGTAAAAGAAAAAAATATTAGATTACACCCATATTTTGAGCTAAAAGCTGCTTGTTGAAATATGACATGGGGGGGGGGGGGGCGTTGTAAATATACAGTATACAGCAAACTGCAGCATGGAGATATACCGAGCAAATAAAAATGATGTATTCCACTTTTGATTCTAACTTGCGGTTGTGTACTGTTTACTCACATTTCTGCTATAAATAGTTTAGATGCAATCTTTTTTTTTACTCTTAAATTACATTTACTGCCACGTTTCAATGCAGCCCTGGTGTGTGAGGGAGTGAGTTTCCAGGCAGAATGAGCTCAACATTGACGGGTTATTTGAAAAGAGAGAAATGTGCAAATCAAGTTGATCTCTTTCCTCTGTTGTGTGTGTTTGAAGTCTGCTCCTTTTCATGTGCTTTTACATCTGCTGTGGAACTCCACTGTTTACCTTTTTCTTTAAATCATTAAGTCCAGCGGCGCTACTTATTCAGCGTTTTTGTAAGCAGCATCAAAAAGGAGTTCAGTTGAGCGTATGGTCAGCTAAGTTTAGACTTTCTACCAAGGGGGAACACTTAATTCATATGCAAAGACTCATCTGCATATATTAGCATGATCAGGAGTGACACAGAGCATGCTTCCACGCCTTCCTAGTGGGTGGTAATTACATCCACAGTGCTCTCTGTGGCCCAAACAGAAGGTATGAGTGTGACAGGTTAGAGTAGAAGAGAGGGATTAAATGAAGCATTGAGAAAGAGAAAATGACAAGATGCATGGAAGTAAAAGAAACACAGAGGCAGAAACAGAGAGGGGAGGACAGTCATGCTGCTAGATAAACAAGGCGGTCGCAAGATGCTTGTTTAGCTTAGAAGATGCTGAGAATAAAGCGAGAAGCTGTGCCTGTATTCTGCATAATCTACTGGACGTGCCATATTTGTGTCAGGGCTCTCTGGTAGAAGAGCAATTGTGAATAGGGAGAAGGGGATGATGAGTGTGAGAGAGTGGAGGCCAGAGCTGTTTTCTCCTGGGCAGGAGGCAGGATGTGAATATCTAATCAATACCCGTCAGACACGGCAAGATTTACTGTCTTGTGCTGCAGGACCCAAACATCCCAAGGCAAGCCACGCACTCAGACCAGAGCAATGGAGCATGAACGGCCCAGCATAGAAGGCTGCTGCGATACAAACAGGGAAGATGGTCTGCAGAGGACAACTGACTGTCTTTTTAAATCCAGACCCCTACACACTGTGGGTTTTGTCATGAAGCATACAGCTGTGCACCTTGTGGAGGGCGACCATGCAGAGAAACAATCTGTGACACAGCTAGCCAACCGCCAACCTCAGTCCTCCTCTTTACTGCAAAAAGGTCATTTAAAAGCCAAAAATCACTGGCTTTCTCGATATTTTGCATCTTTGCTCCCACGTTAGTAAATCAGTGTGTGCATTATTTTGCGTGTACAATGATATATACATTTTTTATACACACAAACCTTTGACAGATCTGGCCCTTGGTGGATCCTTGGCAACCTTGGAACTTCAGTAACTGATTAGATTACACAAGTTTCTTAGATGAAAAGAGCTGACTGTCATCAGCAGAACTGGGTAGTGGCCTACAGAAGGTCATAGATATGTTTTGGTAATGTCTGCCATCTTTTATTTGGGGAATGTTCTCCCCAATGCAATCATTACATCTTTATCTCCCCATTTTAACATTATCGTGTTGGGTATAGCAGTTCTTTTTTTCTTACTTATCCTGGTCAGCATCGTAGCAAGCAGAGTGATGGTCTGGCTGTGATATTGTGTCGAGCAGTTTTTTTTTTTTTGCCAAGAGAAACTTTATAAATAATCTGTTTATAACTGAATTTTACTTATTGCTGGATCTGACGAGGGGGAGACAGGATAAAGAAAAGAAAGGTTAATGAGTGAACAATTTTTTTTTTTTTAAAAAGGAAGAAGAAATAAGAATAAAACAATCAGACAACTGCTACACCTGCACAGAAACAGAAGCACAACAGAGTACCAAATGACCCAGGGGTGGACTGGCCATAGGGAGTAGCCTACCGGGAGTTTCCCGGTGGGCCGATGGATCAGTGGGCCAGTGTGGCAAGAAAAAAAAAAAGTAAATGTAGTTGGTGATACAGGAACAGGTGGACTGGCCATCTGTGTGTTGTGGAGGAGGAGACCGGCCGGTACTCCAGGACCCGATGATAAGCATTTCAGACATGGAGCGCCTGCAAGTGCGGTACAACAAATGACTGAAACGGCCACCATTAATACCGGAGGCTGCGGTGCACACGGAACATGGCACACAGGGGCTCTGCGTGATTTGGAGGCTGACGCTACTATGCCGCAAAATGTTCAGCAGCATCACTGCATCACATGTTCATGTCAATGTTAGCAGCCTCCAAGAAGTGAGCCGGGCCAGTTCTTGGATGAATGCTTGTGGTATTCACAGTGTAACTGCTAAATCCACCAACTTGATTACACTAAATTTGGTGAGAGCTTCAGCTATCCTGTCAATTCTGAGTACGATTTAAATGATATATGCAGTTTCTTATAGAAATTGCATAATTGTACTCTAGTTTTTTATCTAACCCAGTTGTGATGCAGTGAAAAGAATATTGATCTGTATTCCAACAGTATTCACCCATTTAATTAGCTCAATGAAAGCAAAACATGAATAATAATTTTCAACGCATTGCTGTTATGACACCAACCCATAAATTTCAATGCTTTCAACAACATTTCAAAACCATGATGAATGATGAAGGAAATCAAAGACATGTACTGTATCTTTGTAAGTTTCCAGTGTGATGGTAAAAAAAAAAAAAAATTCAGCATTTTAATCTATTTCACTCATATAAAAATAGATGGAAAGTTAAAAGATGGATTTCTATAAGCCAAATTGAACAAAGTCAAATCTAGCCCACATTTAATTTGATCTCAACGCCGGCCTACAGCAGCTGATCTTTCAACCGATTTCTTTGCACAAATTCGAAAGGCGCATCTCTTATATTTCACAATACTTAAGCCGCTTTAGCCCGCCTGCCTTTGCTACCACCTCTGCAAGCCGCTTTGCAACCCACCTCTGCTTCTGCTCCTCTTTTTCATACACGTGTATGACTTAATCAGTGTCATGTCTGATGTCACTGATGCCTGCTGTGTTCTGTACTCGGCTGAGTCTTTGATGCTGCTCTCTCTGCCTCAGGTATCGCATGTAAGCTCATGGGAGTGCAAAGAGGTCCCAGAACAGAGCCATGCTGTCAGACAGGAATTAGTGAAAATTACTCTTATCTGCTTTCTGGCTTGATTGGCTCTGACTTTCAAAATAAATAAATAAATAAATAAAGAGTTTACAATCCACCTTAAAGCTTATTAACGCCACCAGCATTAGCCTATCAGATTATTGATCCGATCACACAATCCATACCAACAAGTCCTCCAGCATCCTGCTGCTGTTCTACAAATTCTGTCTGCCATTAACCTACACTAGGATTGCACATGTCCCTGGTAATAAAATAAGTATCCCTGCTAGCAGGAGAAGTGACAAGGTGAAAACTTATTGATATCTACCATAAAAGAGCCACCTGATCAGCTGGCCATTTATTTGGTCTTACAGACTTTAACTGTAATGTATAAGTTTTTAAAAAGGCATGAGAGCACTGCTGTGTTGTATTGCATCAGAAGGTACACGTGTTTAAAATATTCCATAAAATATGAATAATATGTTATCCTTGATCATATTAAACCAGCCTTCATAGCTTCAGAAGTAAAGAAATGACTTGTACGAGATACCACAAGCATCTGCAGAAGTATTGAAACAGAGTTAGAAAAATGGTCTTTTTGGAAATTTGCGAACCGTTATTGACATTGCATTCAGTTATTTTCGTTATAACAGAATCATTCGTGAATATTTATTTAGTGAATAATTAAAGTAACAAACAGTTTTACAAATATTACAATAAAATCTGAATTCTTTACTGTAAAGAGTTTAGAGTCAAGCCAAGACAAAGCAAAGCAGCAATTTTCTCATCCTAAGGAGAAATTCAGTGTTTGGGGTTTCATCTTTAAACCAGAAAACTTGAGATCTTTCTAAATGAAAATCTACACTGAAAAAAATTATACTTTGGATCAACTTTAAAAAATTGCTGTAATCTGTTACAACTACATTTAAGTTTTTCTCAAACTAAATTTATGATTTGGTTGAAACCATAAATTTTGATTCACTGGAAATATATATTTTTACCTTAAAAAAAAGAAATTTTGATACAAAATAAAAATATAATTCATAAGAAACTTATAAAAAAACAAACAAACAAACAAAAAAACAACAACTTTGTTACAACTTAATTTTTCATTTATATAATAAACTGAACAAATTGCTGTAATTCTGTAAAATGCTTTTTGTTCAATTTATCTCAAGTTAAATTTCTGATTCAGGACAAAGTGAAATTTTATTTGTATCTTACTCAATACATTATTTATGGTACCAAGCCTCTTGTAAGTGGTACTTACTGTATGAGTCTGTGACTGAACAACAAAAGTAACAGTATTTATGTCCTGTTGGTTTTGAGCCACGTATGGTAGAAAGATTTCAAATGGGTTGGGAGATTATCTCCTTGTTCTGTCCTTCACACTGTAATTGTAACTGTGGCAGAGGCTAATTCAGTGTATGTTTTACATCCTGCCTCTTCTCTGATCTCCCCACCACCAATAGTCAGTTGGCTCTTGCTTTAACTCTTGCTCTGTCACTTCCTTCCTTTCTTTTTCTTGCTTCCTCCAATGATGTCCTCGAGGGTTTCTTTGCTGAATCAGCCACTGTGCCATCCAAAAAGGCCAGTGTGTTGTTATCCAGTTACAGGCATGTGGCACGGTGCCATAAGGCAAAACAAATCTGTCATGCTCCGCTGTAAAGTGGAGTTTTTCTGTCCTGGAATGCTGCAGAGCTCCAGGAATGTGCATGATGAGTGACAGTGTTTGATCAAAATGAGTCAGAGGCACAGAGTTTTAAGGCTGGAAACTTATTTAGGAACACAGAACTGCCATCAAGTACCAGGTTAATCTAAAAATAAATGTTTAGGAGGGAGCGTTTTTGTTGGGTGCCCACACCGTGATTATTACTGACAACTATTAACACCCAGTTAGTGTTTGTAAGTGTTCTCCATAATGTTTTAGTGCAAAACCAGCTGTTATTTACTCACAACAGCAACGCTATCTTGGGTTAGCTGTGAATTCATCTCAGCCGCTCATGTTGGTTTAAACACATGCCCCATGAAAAACAAATCAAACCATAAGTAAATGGATTGGGTTCGTTAAAATTCCATGCTTGATTTATTTTAACAGTTGACACTTACTACATAACCAAACATGCATCACCCTCCAAGCACTTGCATGTATTGACACCCTCTCACACACAAATACACCCACCTCCAGGCCTGGAGCACCTCCAGGAGACTCCTCAGGCCACGGCAGAGTGGCCTTGACATTTATGCTGATCTAGCATGGCAACAGCAAATATTGCTCTGCACTCCCTCTTCATATTGTCTGTGCTTGGCCCGGCATGGTTCACTTACTCACCGCTCCACAGCCTGGCGGCAAATAGACTGTGAACATCCAGACTGTCCATCATGAAGGGGAGTTTGACAGTCCTCTGACAGCCCTGTTGAATTGATTCTTCAGACCCGCTGTTTATTTTCCACAGCTAGCCAGCCAGTTGCTCGGCTGACTCGGGACTCTTGCTTGGTTGAATTCAAGGACCAAATGCTCAACTCCTCCTCCTCAAGCCTCCCAACTTATCCCTGTCACTGCACCACGCAACTGACACTGACAAAATAACAGGGGTGCGTGTTTCCCCCCATGTTTCTAAAGCTATTTTCAACATGACAATGAGTTATAAATGGCAGCAGTTGGTACAGATGCAGGCATGAAGAAGTTCCTCCTTTTTCTGCCAGAAGTGGTGCAGTAATACTGTAGTGCACTATTACTGCACTATCACGATTTGTCTGGCAAATACGTCTTCACGCACGGTTTCCGAACTTGGCGTGTGGAAACGTCCTTGTTCCGGGCATTTATTTATGCTCTGAAATTGTTTCCCCTGGGCACACAGGTGTTTCTCTGTGCCATTGAATTAGCAGACAAGTCGCTGGTAAGTGGCTGGTAAGTGGCTGGTAAGTGGCTGGTAAGTGGCTGGCAGTTGGCTGAAAGGGGAACTTTTTAATGGCCAGATCTGTAGAATAGGAACGCAGCACAAACTGGGAATTGTTCAGACACACTCTGGTTTGAGCTCAAAAGTGTGTCACTTTTACACTTCATGCTTCCCTTTCTTCTTTTTCCTTGGGTACTACAGTACTACCCCCCAAGCTGAGTGGTTACAGAGGTGGGCTTGGGCCTAGAAGTCCCGGGGCTGGCAGGCCCTTAAACCCTCCCACCTCCTACTACCTGGACACCAAAATATGGCAGCTCACTGCTCTGAGTGCAAAGTCTAATTTCCAAATTGGGGTTAATAAAGTAAAATTGTTATCATTATTCTCTCTTGAAATGATATTGGCTCATAAATTATTTGAACTGGCAAAAGCATTTTGAAAAATTTCTCCCTATATTACTTTTTTATGCAGCCTCTATGCAGCTCAGACACGTTTGTGGTAAATGGGTCTGGAAACTGTACATGCAGTCATTTGTTGTGCAAACACGCACCACTTCAGAATACCCTGCAGCCCCTGCTGCTTGCAATTTAACTTCCTCCTCCTTGTCAGCCTCCTCCGGCACTCTTAGCATTAAGTGTTACTTCATGACATTTTTCTTTGTGCGTTCATGTTCATGAGCATTGAGGTTTTGTAGGCTTGGGGACAGAGAATGTCAAGCTTGTTTAGTTTTCTTTCTTGGGTTTGCATTGCACCGGCTAAACTAAAACAGATATTTCTTAAAAACTTAATAAGAGCCCTGACTGAAGGATGAACACTCGGGTAGACTTGAATTGAGTTTTCAGTTTTTATTTTAGCTGCTTTAGTCATACTGAGAGCAAACTGCACCTTGCACAGACACTTTAGTAGCCATGAGCTTCTGGCAGAACTGAGGCTGGATTCAACCCAGGCTCAGTGGAAAATGTGTAATGATGCATACTGGCAATATAACTTTTGAGCCTTTGTTATAAAACTGCAGCCATGATAAATTAAAATAGTCATGGGATTGATAATATTTGACCTTTCTATTTTTGGTAGAACTGGTGTTGAAAAATTAAGGCTGTTGTTTTTTTTACAATTCACAATGCATGTATAAAAAGGTTAAAGTCCATCCATCCATCGTCATACCTGTTATGTCAATGAATCATTGCAGATGGACTGAAGGTTACTCTGCTGCTACAGGATGAGATGCAGGGCACAGTCTTGACTGATTGCCAGTAGATTGAAGTCAATAGTTTGTTAAATCCAGCCAATAAGCTGATTTTGGTCTGCTGTATAAATTCAAAAGCAGCTTTAATGTATATTTCATTTGATTTTTATGTTAGAAAATCTTTTTATGTTCAAGTTTATTCTAAGAAATTTGAGGAATTCTTCCTTCTTTCTTAGATAGTGATCTAGTTAATAAATATCAGCTCTAATCAAATTTGAGAATAATGTCACTTAAAGCAGAATGCAAAATATCTCTTATATAAAGAAAATATATTCTCCTGTCTGGTTTAGCAGGGGGCACTATTGATTACAGACCAACTCTATCATCCTTCTGTTGCTTTTAATGTCTATTTTTTGTTGTTTGTTTTTGTTATTTTGGCCTTTGTGATGTCTGTCCATTGATCTTATTCTACATCTTTGCTAAACAAACTTTCAGAAATTCTTGCTGCACATCTCAGTCTCAGGTCAGAGGCTCTTAAACATAGACGATGTGTAATTGATGATTGTTGACATTAGTGTTTCAGCAGCTTCCTGTTGACAGCAGACATGTACCATGGTAGTTTTGGGGCTCTTACAGTCTATCCAGACTAATTTTCTTTTAGTTGTGGGTGTCCTCTGATATCTTGTGAAAAGCTACAACAACCAATATCTCATTCTTATGTTCGACTTAACATGCAAATGTTTTAAAAAAACAAACAAACAAAAAAAAAAAAACATGCAAATGTCTGAACTGATGATGATCCTGGAATCTGTGTTTGCCTTTAACATGCAGAACTTGTGTAAATCCCCAATCCTCTTCCTCAGATCTTCACTGAATTCTCTGCAACTTCATCCCTTCATCATGCTGGGAATTAAATAGGTTTTGGCAAGTTGGAGGAAATGTTTACCATGACTCAACCGAAATTTCTAATCTAAATAAATTATAGTAATGTACTGTACAGTATTAACATGCGCCTGTTAAACATGTATGTATATTTTCTGTACCAAAACTTTATGTATAAAATATTAATCTAAAACAACAGCTTTATTCTGTGGTTAAACTGTTTTGTTTATAAATTATAAATTCTCAGAGCAGCATGAAATTTTCCTTCACTTTGGATTGTCTGTCCATCCAGCAGTCTTGAATAGAAACACATTAACTTTGCAATTCTAAAACACAGGGCAAGAGGAAACCTCACATTGGTGCATCTAGGATGCTGCTATATTTCTTTATTGCTATCATTCATTCAGATAAGTATATGATTATGTATCAGAATGATTACAGACTGGTTTTCATTTTCTGCTGATGGACTAAATGATTTTTCAGCTTCATTTCACAGCCACCTCTGCTCCTGGAAAGAAGCTTGAAGAATGATTGTATGTGTGGGAAACTCAAACCTTATGGTTAAAGCTGGGGAAAGATTGTAGCCTTGGATAAACGCAGGCAAAGTCATCACCAATGTGAGGGAAAATGCATCATGTGCAGGATGTCAGCAATTTAAAAATATCCCTCTGCCTGGACAGTAAAAGACAAAACAATGTAAACAGAACTTACTGCCTCCCCTCCGAAATTACTGCCGAAGGCAGACTGGTATAAATACTTTTATGGGAGATGGGGGGAAACATGTATACACACACAAGACTGAACATAACCCCTGACATTTCCACCAATCACACAGAAGCATATTCTCACACTTGGCTGTTTTCTGGACACACACAGAAGATGAACTACACATATTTCTGCTCCAAAAAATGTATTCAGATTAAGTCTTGACAATTTATGAGAAATATGAGCGAGTCTCTGTCCTTCCCCACGGCATCAGGTATGCATGAGCAAGGAGATGCCTTAATATATAAGATGCCTTAATGACATTCTCAGTCAATACACTCTCCAGCCAGTGTGGCCCACAATAATCAAACAAAAAAAAAGAAGAAATCACTGTTATGACAGTCACCTTGACCTCAGGCCCATGTCAAGCTGCACCATCAATCAGCCATAAAAGCAAAAAAAAAAGACAAAAACAAATGCTTATGATGTTTTGTGGTGTTGTATTTACATACAACCCTCACACACATAACCAGAGCCAAGAAAGCCCTTTTTTTCTAGGAACCAATATCACCGAAACAATTCCCCCCCCCCGGGCCGGAGGAAACCCCTCTGAAGCAGTCCGTATGGGCAGCACTCCTCCAATTGTCCTCCGTCTCTCTCCCTAAAAACCCATACCATGCCAGGACCACTCAAACAATAAAAACCAAACCAAAAACAACAAAACACACTAAAACACCACCAAGCAATAAACGCCCCAACTTCTGAAGAACAAAGACACAAAAGAACTACTCACCCCTCCACACTTACAACCCCTCTCTCCCCCTCCTCCTTTCTGGTTCGTCCACTCACACCTCACCCCCCCGCCTCCCCACACCCCCACCCTTTCCCCCCCATCCCCCTCTTTCCACCCCCCCACCACCCCACCCCCCCCCGTTACCCCCCCCCCCCAAAACTTAACCAAAAAAAAAACCCCAAAGTTTATCACAAAAAAAAAACCAACCAAACAAGAAAAAATATTTTAAGAAAAAAAAAATACCTTCCTCTAAACCTTTTTCCAAAAAATAAACCCCTAAACCTCCCCCTCCAAAAAAAAAAAAAAGACCCCATCCCTTTTAGGTTTTTCCCCCCCCCCCCAAAAAAATTTTAAATTTTCTCTCTTAAACCTAATTTTTTATAAAAAAAATATCTCTTACCCATATAACCACAACCCCCAGTCATCTGGACCGTCTTTTATCATCCCCAATCAAACCAACATAGAAACCGTTCAGCTTCTATGCTCCACATGTCTGGAACAAACTCCCAGAAAGTCTCAGATCAGCTGAAACACTTAGTTTATTTAAATCCAGGTTGAAGGCCCACCTGTTCTCAGCTGCATTTACGTCGATTTTATTCAAAAGTTAAAATCCGCACATCTCTATATTCGCTCTTTGAATTGTTCTGTACATGAAATGTGCTATACAAATAAACTTGCCTTGCCTAGCTAAACGTGGTGCCTTTAAAAAGTGCCAAAACCTAATGCATTATTCTCTTGTTTGTGTTTACTCCTGCTTTGAGTTGCTTGGGAGAGGATGATTTCACTCTCTCACAGTAATAGGGGAGGGAAAAAAAAACACATATTGGACATTTTTACACTTGAGTCATTTTACGCCGTCAGAGTCCTCAATAGTGTGTGGAAGATCCATAAGCAGCTACATAAGCTTGGTTCCTCCTCCTCATGCTGGTCACCACTCTGGTAGCATTTAACTGGTTGGCTCCCATTCCACAACCAAAAGTTGCTGAAGGTCAACCAGTGAGGTAAAAATAAAAAATAAATAAACCACAGTGGAAATGACCAAGTGAAAACATGAATATTTGTATTTTGTTTCCATAGCAACAAATCACATATTGTTATCATTATCCTTTAAATTATCAGAAAAAGTTATTTTACCCCATTTAGCTTTTTTTTAAATTATTATTATTGTGATGAGATATGAAGCATGCAAAAATTCATTGTTTTCTCAACTTTGGACTTAACAAGTTTAAGTGAAAAAAAGTGACTCATACTTCAGAATGATCTAAATGATAAAGTAATGATTTGCTGAGTAATAAAGAGATTGTCTTGTAGTATTGATGTTTTTTTTTTCTTTGCTTAAAAAGGCATAATTCTTAAGATTGGAAAACTGAAATGTGGTAACAAACCTTGTAATGAGCTTTTTTTCCTTCTTCTTCATTTTACAAGCGACACGTATAAACAGTACATTTGAGTCCTGTTTAAGGCCATAAGAGGGAAATGTTTATATTTTTATTTAACTTATACAACTTAAATAACTGGGCACATTTTAGACTAAAAGCACCAGGAATTTAAAAACTGCCTTTTTTTGAGGAACTAAAAGATTATTTCAGCATCAGGACTTTTGCATTTCCACTAACATCTAAGGTACAGGTTAGATTAGGCAAATTAAGTCTATTGAAGTGTGAAATGTATGTCCTCACGGCTGTGTCAGGCTGCAGCTGTAACGGTACAAAGACACTGAGCAGTGAGACCACCTCATTCACTCCAAAATCCCACATTTCTACTGGTTGTGGGTGTTTTTGTTTGGGTCTTCGAACGTAACTGCTGTGACACTAACAGAGATTGAAGTTTTATTGCTCTGATTCACTACTTTGTTGTCACGATTGCTGCTGCATTTCCTCATTTATCCTCAGCCTCGCTTCACCACTGCTTCACCCTCCCAAGCTGACTGAAGCGTGCACGGATGGCTGAGTCTGAACATTATCTTTACAAGCAGCAACAACTGCTCATGTGGTATTATTTAAAGAAGACACACACATATCATATGTACACACACAGTCTTCTTGACCTTCACAGCAAATGCTATATGGAGGCATCCTGATTCTCCGCTGTACTAACCAACATTTCTATTGTTCTTGCAGACCCCTGTTGCACATTCACCCCAAAGCCTGCCTCTGTTCACCCTGAAAAGTGGTGGGATCATATCAAGTAAGTCAAACTGAGCCAAAGCCCAGGATTATAGGCTTGCCATACCACAACTCTGAATCCCCCCCCAAATAATCCCATACCACTTGAAAATAAATCCACCGAAACTAGCTCTGTACGTTTCTGCTTTTGGGTCCACCTTAACAATGACATTAAAGTTAACTGCCAACTTGAAAACTCAATGGTGAGAGCCTGAGAGGTGGTGCCCAAACGGTGGCTGAGAAGTGCAAAACACATGTACTACTGTACAAATGAGGTCATCATTACATCACTTCCAGTATGCTATTTAGGACATTCCCTTTCTGTCAAGAGCCGCCTATTTGCTAATTTATTTCATGATTTATATTTTTTGTTTTGGCTCTTGTTAATTTCTCTCAGCACTTACAGAAATGTTTAATATTTCAAAAATCTGTTTCCTAAAATGTAAATTTGTTTCCAAATTTGCAAATGTGATTTATGAAAGATGAATTTGTTTTCTACAGTAAATGTAATTTTGTTTTCAAATTTGTTCATCTGTTTTTTGAAATGCAAATTATGTTCATGGTGAATTATACTGTAGCTCTTACCTGGATCTTACTGGAATGGAGCATTTAGACTCAACACGTCAGGCACCTCAGGGGTGTCTAGTTTACATCGAGCCTTCTAGTAGCACATTTTGGGCGTTTGGTGCTGCACGTTTTGAGATTTTGAGCATCCGAAGCGTTCACCCCGCATCTAAGGTGGTGTGCGGCAGAGTTGTCAAACTGGAACTTTTGCAGCTTGACGTGGGCGTCAGCCAATTAGAGTGACTCAGCGTTGTGACGTTGAGATGCAGTCCAGTACATTTCTGAGGCCCTGTAGTTGGAGTCCTTGTTGATGATGCGGACTCCGATACGAAACGGCAGGTTGTTAAACTGGCCCCCAGATCAAAGTAGTGCTGAAAGCGCCCATAATCAGCTTGTACCCGCTGGAGCTTCCTTTGTTTTCTGGCCTTGTGGAGCAAATGAAGCCAAAGCAGTGACTTGTACTTCATCTGCCTTTACACAAAGGCAAAGGTAAAGCAAAACGACCGGGTCCACCACTTTGCTCAGACTCATGTCTCGGGCATCTACAGTGTTTTTGATGCTTGATGTCAAGAGTCTGATTTAAAGACACACAACGGAACTTTTAGCAGTTTTCTCAGTGACGCGCCCCCTATCGGCGGCTAAACTAGCATCCATCTTGTTCGTACCTGTACTGTAAGCTCACTCCAGCCAGTAAAAGACAGTCTTATCTTGACTCTTGTTCTGTCCCTTCCTCTGTTTCTTTTCCTCTCTTCCTCCGATGATGTTTCCTTGCGTTTCTTTACCGAATTCGACATGATGCGCATTCAAAACACCCGCGATGTTGATCCCTGGTTTACATCCGGTTGCTAGTGAGTGACGCGGTGCTGCAACCAATAGTCGGCTGCAACGTCACGGTCGCGTCCCGGATGGGAATCTTACATAGTGCTGTTTCTGAGCCCCGGGACGCCTCTGGGCACTGACAGCTCGAAAATGCGCAAAATGAATGTTGGTGTGACATTAAAACGAGTCAGAAACACAGATTTTTAAGGTCTAAAAGTTACGTTGTGTGTCTTTAATTTGGACCAGCATCCAACTTTGGGTGTTAAGCACGTTTCTGCCGAAGTTGCGTTCGGTCTGAATGCACCATACAGTAATTCTAACCGAGGGATTTCATAGCCTAAACTCAACCAGGAAATGACAAAGTTTAGATACAATAAGTTGTGTTTACATCCAGCCATAGCAGCCTGTAAAATGGTATCTGTATCAGCTACAGTGACACTGTTTTTACGATGCATTTTACATCACGTTTTTATCTAAACTCAACTAGGAACTGAAAACAGTATTTTAGTAAAGTGTTGCTGTGTTACTGACTGAAGCGTGTCGGCAGGGTTCTAATTACATCGGGGCTTTTGAGGCCTTTCTTGGGGCATGCACCACTACTTCCCAAATCACATGCATGCATGTATGTATAGTGCACGGCAGCAGTCAGAAGCCCTTCTATTCTGCAAACAGCTGACATGATCAGAAACAGCTTGTATAAATATGGAAAGGTCTTTTAACGACCACAGAAAGTAATAAATTAAGTTGGCCACTTGGGCAGCTCACAACAAACAATCCTGCTGTTCTCAGTGCAGAAAGGATCCGAATGGACCTGCATTATTAGGAAAAAGTAATGTACGAAATAAATGAATACGCAGTGCAGATTAATTAAAGCTATTATTTGAATGTAAGAAGCTTCAGGAACCTTATGGAAAATAGTGCACTGTTTTTTCAGGGTTCCCAGTTTGTGTCTCAGACGAGTATTTTCAGAGGAGGTGATGTGCTTTTCAGGGGAATCAAACTCCCCTTAGCTCTGGTGTTATTCAAAGTGCACATGTTGGCTCAATATCACAGTACACAAAGGCCTATGGTTGAAAGAGCTGAAGAAAAGCCGTCCCTTCCTGTCTCCTTTTGCAGACTTTGTAGTTTGTCAGTAGACATGACAGTGACATCTGCTTCAATGCTGAAACATTTATTTGAGGCATATTTCCTTCATGTGGCTGGCAAAGGTGGTAATTTGCAGGACAATATTATGAGTCATATTGAAGGGTACGAACAAATGTCTGCTATGACAGTGTCTCTCTGAGCTCAGAGAAGGAATTTTCTTCCTCATCTTACCTCCCCCAAACTTCAAATTATGCTGCAGTCACTACCTTGCTGAACTGAACAGTTTAAACTTTCTTTTTGCTTTTCTATGGCCAGTAAATTCTCATTAAAAGGTGATTCAGCTCACTTAACGGTAACAATGCTACTGTACAGGTCATAGTGCAGGGATACGCAAGTTGAGACCTTGAGAGCTGCAGTTAAAAAGACTTGAAAAAAATGGATGAGGTATCTGGTCACGTCTGAAAAGCTGAAAGTGACGCCAGTTGGGCCTTTCCCACCGTCGCCATCTTGCCGTGTCACGTGTGTCATCACTCCCTGAAAATACTAAATTGGACAAAATGGGGGGGGGGGGGGGGGGGGGGGGAGTGGGTCAATTTCTGCCCTTAATTAGCCCAGTTAAACAATGGTGTAAATGGATGAGGGAAAAAGGGGCTGTTGTACTGTAATTCTGTAAAACTTTGACCAACAAATCCATGTTCTTAATATTTTAATAAGACCCCACGAAATCACATCAACCTGTGGAAAAAAAAAGGCACACCTCCTTCTATCCTTTTGTTACATTTAAGGATATCAGGTATTAGTTATGTTCTTCAATCTTTTATGTTATTTTGGAGCAAAGAAAATTCTAAAAAGCAGTGGATGCCAGAACGAAACTGCATCTTCATCCCAGAGTGGATGTAAAAGATTGATATAACATCAATGTCTGAAACATTAAGTCAGCAGAGGTGCCTTTAACCTGCACTCTTTCTAGTCAGGATTTCCAAAGCTGAACAAAAACAAATTAATAAATAAATATGATTCATCTTGTGCAGTCAATGTAGATACAGTATGTTAAAGGGACTAGAGGCAGGAATTTAAAAAACAAACAAACATGCATGTCCATTTTTTTAAAAATACTAATGGGTGATGAAGCGCTAAATACCAAAAACAAACGTTTCCACCCACGTCTCTCTCTGTTGCTTTGAACAGGCTGTGTGCTGCAAAATGCGCTGCAATTCGGTGGCCAAATTTCCCGCGCTGCCCTGCGGATGTGACGTCAAATGACGCTACATCCGCAGTTTTGATACAGGAAGAAGACGGTCCCGGTAAATTCAAACACTGTAAGCGATAATTATGGATTCTTCTGCCGTCAGCAAACGATCCAGATCAACTGAAAGACACTAAAAAGTGTAACTACGAGGAAAAGCTTTGTAAACAACATTATAGCTTCAGTTTGTGCACGCTCCCGTGACGGCTTGGCTCATGGCTGCAGTTACCTGAAGCGCCAGTCAGAGTTTCGTTTCTTAAACTTGCCTCTATTCCCTTTGTCGTTGTTTAGCCCTTCTGGTAGCTAATCAGAAGTGCTGTTCATTTAAGAATAATAGACAAGAACTAATGTTGACTTTTGTCATAGTACAGACCTTAAGTGTGGATGTCAGCAGCGTGGTGTTTGTAGTCAGGCACCTCGTTGGTCAGCCTGCTAGCAGTGGCTGAGCCAAGACGAGGCAGCGGTGAAGAATCACAGACTCGTCGCTTAAGGTTACACGTTTATTACAATATAACTGGTAAAATACGGCAGAGGACTGTGTCGTCAGATCCTGTACAATGTCTCAGCGGTCAAAACGGAGTCCCCAGGTCCAGCTGTCTGTAGTCCGCGCTCGCTCACGTTCCGAAAAGAAGACCCCGTCTTCCTGTTTATTGTGATACTTTATAGGACCCTGTCAGACCCCTCCCCACCTGACATTCAGTCTGATGTGAGTCGTCTGTGAATGACACGTCAGCTTGGAATCTAGGTTCATTCATAATTTGTCATGTCGCCCTAATTTATCAGTCGTCCTTGTCCTTGTCATTACATATCTATAGAGTCAGACTGTCTGCTGGTATATCTCTTGCTTATAGCGTCAGAGAACTGTCGCCACAGAGACTATCTACTACCACACCTTTAAACTGAATAAAAGAGGTCAGACTTTGATGATCCTAAAAGTGAGTGATGCAGACAGAGCACATTTTCAGCCTTAGCTTGCCCGTCAGGAACATTTTGATTCCTCAATCCAGGAACGCCCTGATCACAGAGCAGATAAAACACTTACTTCTTCTTAGTATTTCATACAACCCCTCTTTAAAAGATACCAAATGATGTATTTAATGACTCTCTAATGAAAAATTACATAAGATTAATTTTAGAATCAAACTAATGGACCAATAGATGAGTTTTGCTACTTTTAAAACTTCAGAGATGGTTTCTGTGACAGTAAGAAATGGGTCTGTGGATCATTTCTGAAACAATAAACTTGATTAAAGGACTAACTAAACTAACTGAAAATCTTATCTAAGTTGGTTTTAAAGCTTTGGTGATGTAAACTCCTGGGATGTACGGCGGTGTTGGCAGCTTTGCCCGTTTGGTTTCCAGTCTCCCTCCACAGGACTACATGCTGATATTGGCAGCGTGGATCAGTCTCTGTTTCGGTGCCATTGCTATTTTTACCCTCCATCCGTTAAAGCTGCTTCTCTCTCCAGAGAGTTCTGGGGATGAGGACTTCAATCCCTTTGCTGCAGCTGGTAGCATCTGCATTCAAGCCTCTGTAGCTACATCCCCCTGTTCCCCTGCCAAAGTGCACACACACTTCCATTATCAGGAGAAAAGTGTCTTTTTACAAAGCCTAACTGTTATAATTTGAACAAATGCTTAACAGAACAGATCATTGGATCTTGTTTCTTATGTGTTCCTTGACTTTTTCTTACTGGTCTGATTCTTTGTCTTGCCAAGAACAATATAGACTACTTTGATAAAGAAGAATAACTACTTTTTCTTGGTGTTCATCCTCCACTGATCGCTTTCTCATGCCTTCTCTTTGGAAACTGTCTTCCATTCTTTACAGCCTTCTGGCCATCTCTCTTTATCCCATGCCTCACATATTTTCCAAGTAATGGAAGGTTTAGTGAAAGCTGATCCAAACTTTGAAGTAAACGCAAAAATATAATTGTATAATATTCATCATAAGGCATGCATTCTAAACTTTTGAAGTGCTATGCATTTAATTATCAGCACACTTCATGTTCTCGTTGCACTTCCTCTTAGAGAGGGGTTTGTACAGCTATTACAGAGGTAACAAAATGGCCGATGACCACTCTGATGCTACCACACACAGCCTGGCCCAAAAAAAGTCGCCACCAAAAAAAGGTCACACACTAATAAGTTGTTGGATCGTCTTTGGCTTTGATTACAGCAGCATTTCTCTGTAGATTTGTTCCAATAATTTCATATTTATTTTCATCCAGTGTTGCATTAATTTTTCTCCAAGATCTTGTGTTCATTATAGAAAGTTTGAGCCCTGTGTACAGCCTTCTCCAGCACATCCCAAAGATTCTAAATGGAGTTTAGATCTGACCTCTGTGGTGGCCTATCCATGTGTGAAAATGTCTCATGCTCCCTGAACCAGTCTTTCACAATCTGAGCATGATGAATCCTAACATTGACATCTTGTAGTTTTGCCGTGCCATCAGAGAAAACAAAATACACTGATGAAATTCAGTATAAACAGGTATCAGCCGACTTCATTCTTTGAACAAGTTACTAAACCTAGACCTGAACCTAGACCTCACAAAGTGCAGCAAAAGGCATCATTCATCCGCTTCTCTTCTTACCCTGATGCTTTCATCAAGCTGGGTCAGGGTAAATCTGGACTCATCACCTTCTTCCATTGCTTCAGAGTCCAATCTTTATGCTTCTTAGCAAGCTGAAGCTTTTTTCTCTGGTTACCCTCACTGTCAGTGGCTTTCTTACGGCTACACAGCTGTTCAATTTCAATCCCTTGAGTTCCCTTTGCATTGTGCGTGTGGAAATGCATTACTTTTACTAGTGAACATGGCCCTGAGTTCTACTGTTGTTTTTCTTTGATTTGCCTTCATCAAATGTTAAAGTGATCTCTGATCAGGGTCATTCAGGATTTTCTTCCAACTCCACAGTCCTCCCAGTTTTTAATAATGCATTAGACAGTTCTAAACCCAATTTTAATAGTTTCTGCATCACCTTAATTGCATGCAGTAATTAGCCAATAGGAGGTATGTATATTTGCTCAGTTCAATCCAGATGGCAACTTCTTCTTTTTTTTTTTAAATCATACTGTAAGGCTTAACAAAGGATTGCAAATTGGGGATTGTTTGCTGTTTCTCTGCTTTCTAGCTTGACAGCAAGGTATTGCATGGCATTAATATTAGCTGTAAGATGAGCAGACAGCCCATGTAATAACATCCTCCCACACATGCCGGTATGTTTACTACATTTCCACAGTAGTTAAGATTACTGTTGTGAATAACCACACACAAGTCATAGGTTTGTTGCCACGAAGATACGTACAATAACGGACAGCTTACAATAACTATGCAACCTGTTGACATTGTTGATCAGCCAAACCAGTCAAACCTTGTCATCCTGATTGTGTACGATCAGGATGACATTTTTCACACACACAGGAGTCATAGAGACACAAACCAAGCATGTTAAACCAGAGATGGAGGACAAAAACAGGATGTGCTGTACTGCACCAGTAACACCATCAGATCCACCTGGCTAGAGATCAGAGGTGTACGGAGGTATGAACAGAGATTACAAAAGGTTGAAGCTACATCAGAAGGAAAAATGCAAACCAACAGGAACACAGAGTTATTACTGTTGCACAATTGTGATGAAATGAACACAGCAGAACAAGAACTCGTACTTGAAATACAATGATGTTAATGTCAAAGTCAGGTATTACACTTTAACACTTGGCTTATGTAGTGGTGAACACAAATGAGCAGAAGAACTGGCTCCTCCCTTAATTAGAGCAGGGTTGTAGAAGGCACCTGCTGACCTCTTTCTCCCATTGCTCTTTCCTCTGGTTACTGTTGGTTACTGCCCTCTTGCTTCTTGCTGACTTCTTGCTCATCTTGTTTTAACTCTCAGGGTGGTGAGTAGGGTGGCAGTCATTATTTTATAAAGGCAGACTGTGGACTTACTAATGTGTTCCTTTTCATTTGTAGGTCATCATCTGTTGTTTTGTCTCATCTGTTTTTATTTTGGTGTTTTTTCCCACTGTTTTTCAGTTTCTGTTTTTTTCAGTTTGCTTTTCTTGTCTTTTCATTTTAAGCATATTGTCTGAGCTGATTTATTTGGATTTATTCTCTTTTAGTTTTATACTTTTTTGACAGCTCCATTAAGGGTGGAGTGGATGATGTTTTCCAGGAACTTTTTTTTTTTTTTTTACTATATTGCTTAAATTCTCCTTCACACCCTGATTACAGCCAATTAATTAAATTCTCTGACACAAAAATGAAGAAAAAAAAAACAAAAAACACAAAAAAAAAAAAACCCAAAGCAGTCACCTGTGAAACAGACAGGACTGAGAAAACCCCATCCAGTGGCCTTGAACGGATCGTTCTAAACAACTGAATGATGATAGGTCCATCAAATTATACTGCATTTGTCTTTCCCCACTCCCCCTCTGCACTCTGTGCACATCTCATAGTGTAAACAACCATGGCCGACAGACTGCTCGCTGCTGTTATCTGTGCAGCTGTTTGCTCTGAAAATCCATTGAAAAGAAAAGAAGCGGATGTGGATCAGGTCATGGAGACATTGATGTTTGCAGTGTGGACTTTTTATACTGAGCATCATTTTTAGAAGGAGTTGGAGGTGAGCGAATTAAATACTTTTAGAAACCTGGTTCATCAGTTGTCTACTAGCTACAGTAGCTAACAAGCTAGCCATTTGCTGTTTTCGGACATCTTCGCCAACTTGCCCCTGCACCATCAGGGCACACGTTCCTGTGTGCTGGAGGCATGGCTTCTGGTGGGACTTTTGCAGTGTGTTTTTTCAAAATGTAGCTTGCTCGTACCGTTTTTTCAGTATCCCCTAACCTACCTTTAAGTGGACGGGCACTTGTGGTTGGAAGTTCCCATTTGTGTTGTATTCACAAGTTGAGAGTGGTGGCAAACCTGGGCGCTCCTCCCTGTAGGCTGCCCACCACTGTTGGCCCCATATTTTGTTTAGACTTTGAATATTGTAACTATAACTGTAACCATCTCTTTAGCATCTTCTTGTCCACTTTTGACATTTAGACTTTTTGTACTGAAAAAAATGTAACCTGTAAAACAGGAATGAGCCTGTATGCTTATTTATTTCAAAGCACTTTTAGAAAAGCAGGGTCTTGCAGATGTGAAAAAGTTCAATCTTATTTCGTTTTTTTAACCTAACAACTGTAAATTGTGAAGAGTTTTTGATGCGTGGTCTTCCCCTTTCCCTTTTTTTTTTTTTTTTTTTTTTTTTTTTTTTTTTTTTTTTTTTCTTTAAAGAGTCTAAAACTTCAGCCCATACTGTAATTTTTTAAAAGAAAATACTGTACTTTCATTCTGCACCCCCCCCCCCAAAGGCCTCGTGGATGTATTATTGTTTTTCTATTTTAATAATATAGCTTTGAATAAAAATGTCCCTTGTTCAACCTTTAAATGCAGCAGGTACAGACAAAATGTGACACTGGTATCAGAAAATTAAGTACCTGGCAAGGTAAGGTCTATTTATCCTAACTGGTGGGTCATCTTCTATAGAAAATGACAAAGAAAATGAACATTGTTGTGGTTGCTGATCATCGCAGAAATCCTGAATTGATTAGGTGAAGAAATTAGGCATTGGAGACTTAATCAGTCACCTGAGGAAAATGCAATAAACTATTTCTATGCTTTGAACAAAGCATTTACGTTGCCTTCTGTTAGAGCATTGAGTAGGTGATGTGTTGTATATTGCCAAGATGCAACAAAGTTCCACATTCAAACATTTTTTGTAGTTTTTATCATCGTCTAGCTACATCTCCAGTTCCTCCCAATTCCCTAAAGGAAAAATACCACATGCCCTTGTGCAACCTTGGAGATTGGCTGCTTCAGTACACACCAGTACACCAGCAGATGATAAGAAATTCTAAATGGGAAATGATGTAAACCTGAGAAATGATGCAAGTCATAACATACAACATTGCCACATTTTCCAAGACCCTAAAAGTACAAGGTGACTCACCCCCAAGTTTCCATGTGATATACGACCTCTGACCTCTGGGTTCTAGATGTCCAGCTGATTAATTTATCAGCTGTCCTCACAGCAATGACAATCTTATCTGTTTTGTTCCTTATTCAAACACACACAAACCCACGAACACACACACACACACACACACATATACATCCATATCAATGAACTTCCAACAACTTTACATCCCACCGCCTTTTGATATTGCGGCATCCTCCTTCTGACTCCTGGTCAAATAAATATCCCCCCCCCCTTTCCTCATAACAGAGATGTTCTCATTAATATTCACCAAAGACGAAGCCAGCACCAGCACCAGCCCAGAGGCGAGACTGTCTGTGTGGACCACAGGGACTAGCCTCTTCATCCTCAACAATTCATTCATTTTATGATTGGTTTTTGTTTCATTCCTCCATGTACCCTGCCTCCTCCCGAGTAGAAACTAACATAAATAAAGGTTTCCTGTCGTCTTTTGTGTGCTTATTTGCTATCAGAGCATTTGTTTGTACTAACATTTGCATATAAGTATACATTTGATGAAATGTGAATCTTCGTGTCTGTGCCTGGAGTACTGCATGGTCTCAAGTCTAAAAAACACTAAACATATTTGAGAGTACTTTAAAGGATGACATTATCAATAGCATCTGCAAAAAGAGAAATCTCTCTTGTCATAGTACATGTTGAAGTTGTCTTGTGACTTTTGTGTTTGATAACAGCTACTAGATACAGAATTGCAACTGCAAGACATTACAGCATCTGCTAAACAAATTCAAAAGGATGGAAATACAACTAGATTACAATAAATAAAAAAGAAAACATCCATCTGATTAGGGAAAAGTATTAAAAAAAAGATTGAATTAGATTAAATTAGGAGAGGGAATATGAACAGGCCTCCTTGTATGAGTTTTTTTGTGTAGGGCCCTCTGGTATCAAAACTTGCTCCGCATTGTGAGCAGAGAGTGGGATTTATTTTCAGTGAAAGTTGGAGCACCAAGGCTGCCCTTCATCACCACTTTTGCTCATAACTTTTATGGACAGCATCTCTATATGCAGTTGAGGTGCAGAGGGGCCTGAAGGTTTGGTCTCTGCTTTGTGCGGATGATGTGGTTCTGCTGGCTTCATCAGGCTGTGAACTTGTGTGAAGCGGCTTGGACCATAGCACTTAACCAAACAAGGATTTTGTGTCCTCTTTGGGGTGGGAATGAGATCCTGCCCCAAGTGGAGGAGCTATCTCAGGGTCTTGCTCATGAGGGTGGGGGAAGAATGGAGTTGGAGATTGACAGATGTATCAGTGCAGAGTTGGTAGTGATGTGCGACAAGGTACAAACCCATGGTATGGGTTTAATATTTCATAAAATGATCCTGCACAACAAGAAGTAAGAACCTGCTGCAAGTAAAAAAATAAATAAAATAAAAACAACAACAAAACATATGTCCTTTAACAATCTGTATAACAACTCTAAATGCATATTTTTTCACTGTGTTGTAGGAGTCTATAAGTTCCAGTGCATTTTGCACCAATGCTTTAACTGCACAACTTGATGTCAGACTGCGTTTTTCTTTTTTGAAAATCAGTTCTCACTTTCCAACTTGTCACATACTGATTCTTGGTCAGGCTTCAACTGTCATCCTTCAACTCTGAAGGTACCCCTAAAGCAGTACTCTGGACATGAATAGGTTCCTGCTGGTAATATACCAGTGGTGGGTCACTTTGAAATGACAAAATAGAAAATTTAAGCAAAGCCTTTCACAGTCTAGGAAGGAGAGAAGAGATGGGTCAGGTATCATACAACATCAATGGTATTCCTTCAGGGCTTTTGTTCAGGACTCTTTCAGTTGCAGGTCTTGATGTTACTGGATAATATTATAAAATGGTCTAATTTAAGCCTATCTATGATATCTCCCCCACCCTAAATAAGCAGCTTAGTGCCAAAGTGGCAATGGGGTGGATTTGTCTCCAATGTGAACAAGTTATTTCACATCCACTCCTCCAGCCTCTTAACACAGAATCACTGCCCCTGCTTGTGCATTGATGTATCAGAGCCAAATGATGCCTTTTGGCTTCTGGCTTTGGCAAAATGGGAACACTTGATGTCCAGGATTCAGAGCAGGTTGCTTGTTTGGACTAATGTCACATTAGTTATAATTTTTAAGCTGATAAGCTGTTACATCATAAGATTTGCTAATTGTCAGGATGTAGATTGCATAAGTCTTAAGCTGCCAGAAGTTGTTTATCAGGCTGTATATACTGTATATGTATATATATATATATATATATATATATATATATATATATATATATATATATATATACACATATATGTAGATATATATAAAAAATACCTATCCTTTCTAACTTTGACTCGAAAAAAATCTTGCAGGCACATTGAGGGTGCATGTTTATTTAAAAACCTTTCTACTGAGATCAAGCTAAGACCTTGCTGTTTTAAGTTTTTAGCTTCTGCACTTTATTTGGTATGCATGTTCTCGGTGCAACGCCTCAGTTATAATTCCATGCTTGGAGCTGGATCCCACAGGTTTTTTGCTGCTATGCGTTTCCAGCAGCCAGTCTTTGCACCTGTTAGCATTGCAAAGCAACTGCTTCTCAAGACTGTTGACATCAGAAAATCCCCAAAAAGTCAGCTTGGCTTTGACAAGCAGAAAAATAAAAGGAACAAACAACAAAGGATGAATAGTGATTTGTTTCAGCAGTTATCTGGAAATAATGTGAGTTCTGTGGCAGCCAACAGAAACAAAAAAAAAAAAAAAAAAAAAAAAGGAAAGTACATGCCTACACTACAGCCTCGTCTTGTAACACCCCCCACCTCCTCTTCTTCTATAGGGCTACATCCAATGCATTGGTTAGTCTCTGCCTTTAGCCTTGGCGAGTGATAACTTATTTACCTTTTCTTTATTTCTAGTAGGGGTGTAAGACAATGCAATACAAAGCACAAACCTCTATCCTTGTTTCTGATCTCTGTGTAACCTGTGGTATTTTATGCCTTGTTTTCAGAATACGCTGCAGAAGTCTCCTAAGATCTGGCAGTTCAATGCAACACAGTATAAAGCATGGCTTTTGTCTGGTTCTGCTACCTACCATCATCTGTAAATGGAATACCAACAGGGAAAGAAGCTCTAGACACACTTATGAAACATGTATAAAGCAAATTTATATTTCTCAATTGAGTGTTAATGACAGCACTTACACCAATTACACTATGCAGGCAGTCGGTGCGAACAATAGCATCTTTTTTGCAGTCCTCCCACCTTGAATTGCTACCTCAGTGCTCTTATTTCACTGAAGTCACTAATATTAGTGAGTGCTGCACTAATTGAAGTCCATTGTGAGATTCTCTTGAGTATGGAATGAAGCCAGTAACCATGCTTCAAGCTATTAAAACCCTCACTTTCATGAAATATTATTCAATCTTTTATCTTTTATCGATCCTTTGCTCTTCCTCTCAGTGCTTAGCAACCACATCTTTTGGGGCTTGCTTCTCTACCTCTCCTGCCCTTTCTACTCTTTTTTTTTTATCATTTCTCTTTGCTCCCCCTCTCCCACCTCCCCAATTTCAACATAAATTGGATGGCAGGCAATTAAATGAGTTGTCGGAGGGCTCGCTGACAGCAATTACAAGGTGTGTAGGAATTCATGTGGAGACAAGACGCCCTGCACTTTTGATTTCTAGACAGATGTCTCATTTTCTCCTATCCAGTGTAGAGAATAAATTAAAAGATGGGAGGGGAAGAAGAGGAAGAGCTAAAGTGTGAGAAGGGTGAAGAAAAGGAAAAGCAGGTTGTACATGTGGGAGAGACATGGATAAGGAGGAAGCTAAAAAAAAACATGACAGAATGGGAGACTGATCAAATCCTAAACAGGATGTGACTTCAGGGCAAATCCTAGAAGGGGTTGGAGATATCCGCTCTAATCAAAGCGCTCAGAAAACACTGACAAAAGCTCTTGTTCAAAATTGTGATCCTACACAATTTCTGCTCTTATGAGAGTTTGGTGTGTTTGGGAAGAGTAAAGAGATTTAGCTCTCCAATGTATAGGGACTCAGAACCAATCAAATTATAAGCTTCTTAGGAATCATATCTGTGAGTCATCAGTTGTGATTCAGCCAGTTACAGCTGGATTTCTGTCATTTTCATTTCTGAATGGAAATTCTACAGTTGTTTCTCTGACAACAGAGGAAATCATTTTTTCTTTTTACTCCATGTGGCAGTTGACGGTCCCGTCCCAATGTCTCCGAGTGATCATGTGCCCTGGCTACTTAGCCACAGAGATGTCCCTTTGGCTGACTGGTTGGCATGCATGGCTTTCACCTGGGAGTCTGGGGATCAAATCCCACCTGAGCCCTCTGTTGTGTACCTTGCCACATCCACATGTTTTTTTTTTCAGCTGGATTTCTCTTCAAGAATGTATGGGTGAGTATGGGTAAAGTGGGACAGTTAAGCTTACAGTAATCTTTACACGTGTTTACGTCTGTTACTAAAAATCATCATTGAGCTCATCAGAAGGTAGCATGAGATCAAATAAAAAGGTTCTGTGTGGATGATGTGGATGTTTGGTTCATAATCAGAAATTACATCGAGGATACATTAAAAACTTTAATTCAAACTTTAACTTTAATTTCCCTGCAAAACCTGAATTTTAAGTAAGAAATACTGTTTCTTAGGTCAAAGTCATACATCCTTAAAATTCTAGTTAGTTATTCTCACTATGAAGTTTTTCTGTTAATGTGCATGAAACAAGAATATTGATTGTTACAAGCCAATACTACAAATGTAAAATAGCTTTTTCCAAAGTAAAATGTCTTATTTAAAGCAAGAGAAGAAAAAAAAGTTTGTATCTATATCAATAATAAATGGACTTGTTAGTAGTGATAAAAAAAAAACCCATTTTATGTTATTTGTAGGTTCAATAAGTTTAGTTATATGTTTACATTTCTGCAAGTCCTGAAAAGCCAAACTTTCTTGTTTTGTTGGTAGATTTTTTCTTATTTTGACCAACACATACAGTACACAATTTTTATTCTTTAATTTTTTTGAAAGCTGACTTTTAGCTAAAGCTTAAGGGATTGCCATGAAAGAGCAATCCTGTAGCTAAAGAGAAAACATTATTCATCCTATTCATGGCAATCTTAATCCTCATGGATGCTGCAGAAACTAAAAGTACCAGAAGCACAAGAAAAACTTCCAAAACCTCTGCCAAAGGGAGGACTTTAAACTTAGCATGCGGTGTTGCCATTATGATCTGTCCCTAAAATTACACTAAATTGGACTGAATTTATTGGAGGATGTAAAACTTGAAGAGTATTATTACATATTGATGAGCTGAGAGTAAATAATATCAGCTTTGGGCCTTTTTGGAAAATATGAACCTGTACATGCTCTGAAAAATCTTTAATATATGCATTATTAAACTCTCCTCATTTACGATGGCTTTGGTGGATGGAGTTTATACAATTTTAAGGTGGTATTCTGCCTTGTGGAAAGCACAAAATCAAAAGCAGTCATCATTAATTTGGAAAAGACAAGTCTTGCAGTGCGGAGAAAAGAAAAACGTAAACCAGTCCCGAGGAAGACGTAACATTTGCCAGCATGGGATATCATTTGGAAAAGCTCCATCAAGCTCCATTATATATCCTTTGCTAGGCTATTATGAATCTGATCTGAATTTTTCTGTCTGTTAAGCGCCCTGAGATGACATTGTCATGAATGGACACCATACAAATAAAGTTGAATTGAATTGAATTGAATTGAATTGAATTGAATTGAACTGAATTGAATAGCATTGTGCTAGCCAAACTAAACATAAGAACTGATGGATAACTTTATAATTTCAGATTATGATCCACTACACACTTCATGATTTTTGTGATGACAGATTGCCAAGTAGTGATGTTTTTGTCAGTGTACTGTTGTGAATCTTTAAATGAATAATTCTTTTTTTCCAACTTCACCATCTGTATATTTAACAAGAGGACTCTGCTTTCTTTTGATATAGGCAGCTGTGTTGGCGTTTTCAGAATGTTTATTGAATAATGTGGATTTCACCAGAGTATTTGTAAAATTCAGACTAAGTCATGCTGTGAGAATGCTGCCTGACCTCCCCTCACTATGTCACGAGCTGAATACAATGCTCTCACTGACACTGAGACATACAAGAGGTTGTGAAATGCACTCATTTATACATTTGCCCATCATCATTATCCTCTCAACAAAGGCTTCATCGGGCTAAAGTGCACAAGCCCCCATCCTCCATCACAAATAATTCAGAATACGAAACACATCAAGGAATTAAAGGAGCTAATTGATATTTGTTTTTCGGTCCATTCAGAGAGCCGTGTCAAAAACCAGCCAATGCTTTCATTGACATGTAAGTCAGATATGTCTGTGTTTTTTATCATTATTCTTATTTCTGTAACACTAAAGTTTGTAGTTCATTAACAGTGCCCTTGCAGACTTCTTCTACAATTGATGAATCCAAGGCTGTCTCGTGGGCTAGTGTGTTATAAGGCAGAGCTTGCTCACACGAGTGCATGCATACAAATCCACACACTCATCCTTGGTTACGCAGGCAGAGTTTAAAAACCTCTATCAAACTGACTGTGCAGATCCCAGCACGCATATGGAAGCATTGTTTATACACCCACGCAGATTTGAAATGCTTTCCTTGAATTCACTGTTGAATAATACATCAAAAACACAGTTTAAGGACATGGAGAGAACCAGTACAAAGTCATAACCTCATCAGCATCAACACACTATATATTAAGATTTATTCTTTCTTATTTTTCTATTCAGTTTACACACAAAGTAAAACTCAAAGAATAACTGTAGAAACATGCACCTAAACCATAAAGTTTCTAAATGCTTTGTGAACTACTGAGTTAATCTTATCTTATATAAAAGTGTGTGTCTGCTGTGTGTGCTTAATTTTAAATGTACAATCACAAATATGAAAATTAAGGTTAAATAAAACAGCAAAGTTTTAATTAAAATGATTTAGGGGTTTTTGGAAATTAAGCTTATTTAATTGAAAATATATTGTCAGTCTCCAAGGGGAGATTACAGTGGTTTTTTGGTTTGTTTGTTTTTTTGACAAATAATTGTTAATTGTTCTATAGGGTTAAGCCTGTTGACAGAAACAACTTTCTACATCTCTTTGTTTTGCTGCTTGAGGATAGCCTGGCACACCAGCCTGACCAATGCCATGTACAGTATGAGCAAGTCAGTCTAGGCTCCCTCTGTTGGAGACTGTTTTCCAACTGAAGACGAGAGGCGGGACTAACAGGAACGAATTGAACCAGAGAGAACCAATCAGAGAAACATGGAAGTGACACAAACGTCTTTTTTTAAAAGGAAAGTCCTCAGAGCAGCGAGCTGTTGTGGTTTTAAGGACATGTGCAGCTCATATCAGACATCAGAAAGGGCATCGTTATATAGCCGCTCCGCTGCGGCCGCCATTCTGACTGTTTATGGTTACAGAAGAAAAAGACGTGTCGTGAAGTTTTGCCTCCCACGCTGTGATTGGTCCAGTCAACTTTTTACCAGAGTGGAATTCATTTTCCAATGGAGGGAATCCAGACTGACTTACCGTGTATCTCAGGCTTGTGTACCAGGCTAACTTGAGGAAGCCTTTGCTTGAACACAGTTGTTTTCTCACTGTTGTACAGAATTGTCCGTAATGTTCAGCAACTTTTGCAGCATTCTTCTCTGGATGTCAGCTCTAAGAGTCTTGAAAGATAATATGGATTAAAAAAATCAGATAAAAATTCAGTGTAACAGTTTGATGTATTATGTAAAGACATTTTTCCTTATTGTGACATGTTGATGTTGAAAAGAACTGTTGGACATCCTCTATAAGCTTTTTACTTTGTTGTTTCAAGCTGCTTGTACAGTCAGCAGTGAACAAATATGAGAGCTCAAGAAATGTTCCTTCTGTCATGTATAGTGAAGCACACAATACCACATTGTCTGTATTTCTGTGTCCAAAGAAGCATTTTAAAACATACATAGTGTGTTTATAAGCACCTGCTTAAATCATTAAAGATGTGCATTCACAAAACGAAGAGCCATAAGCAAATGTGTGTGGTGAAAAAAAAAAAATTCTGCCAAACGAATGCAAGCACAAGTGAAGGGCTTGACCTTAATTTGTACTTGGATAGTATTTACTAAGTAGCACTACTTTGTTACAGAAAGAATTAAAATGTATAGTAAAGTGCAAGTTACTTTGGAGAGGCAGGCCGTCGATGAAAGTGCTGTAAAGCAAGTTGCTTTACGGCTCCTCTTCTGTAAACACAGAAAGCTACTTGTGCTACTTTCTCTTATTACTCGAAGCTTAGTCATAGTGAATAAAAGTAAAAAGGTGAAAGTGATGTCTGAGCAGGCCAGAAAAAAAGAGGCAAAGGGATCACTGCAGATCAAAAACACAAGTGGACATTGGAAAAGAATTCAGTCGTTGGAGATACAAGTGTGGCCCCCCTTTTGAAGCAAAACCCACTCTCTGTTTGCCACGGTACCATTAGACTGGTACGTAAGTTTGGCTGTTGTGTAAACATATGAAAATGTGATGCTTTTCTTTCTTTTTTTTTTTTCAGTCAGCGCTTATTAAAAACAACGTCAATAAGAGCCGTATAAGCTGCCTATAGTTTCCTGTTAGCGAAACACGGCTAGAATCACTTTAGACCAAACCTAACGTGACTCCCTAAACATTTTGCGCAATTGTGGCTGGTTTGCAGCAATAAATGCGTCTCTGTAATTCATATAAATATCAAAGAAGTAACAGAACGATCGGCAGTTTGCTTGGTTTAGTTGTATGGTTTTCATACGCTGTTCAGAAGGAAGCAGAGCCACTCTAATGTCCCGTAAGCTGAGCTAATCCAGACGCTCTCATAACAAACGTGATTTTTGCCGAAGTTACGACTTCATTCAGTGCACAAAACTACAACTTGGTTTCGTGGCCGATTTTGATTGCGCATTTATCTTTGCATTGTGCGTTTGTGTGTGTGATGTTTTAGCTATGTAAACATATATAATTAGAAACAGTTAGAGGCGCATACCATCGCCAGGGGCAGATCCTCCAATGGTGAAAAATCCTTTAGAAAATTCTTGAATCTTGATGGACTTGTTTATTTCAATATCCAAACACGGGAGGAGATTTAAATTTGCGTTATTGCCGTGAGTCCTGTGAGACATTGGCACCGTTACAGGTTTAGCGCTCCGAGTGGCCAAAAGTTACACGGTATAACTTTAATAAACAGCTCGAAGCATACAGAACCATTGCTGTCATTGAGTCAGTGTCTTTTTGCAGTAAAGACATTTTATTGCTGAAAAAGAGTATTATCGTCTGTTTAGCCGATGGACTGCATGTTCCTTCTACAATATGCAACTTAGTAGAATTTCTGCTAAGCTAGCCTCGTACCAAACTAAATAAATATCTTTATCTAGCAAGGAAAACAAAGTTAAAAATTCAAGTCTTATCTAACAGACAGTGAATTTACAAAGTTTTCTGATTTTTTTTTTTTTCACCCAAATAAATATTTTGGGAGCCTTTCTTTATAGCACATCATGAGACATCTAAAACCCATCATCATGCAATGCTCAGAGTGTCTTGATTTAAGTACTCAGTTGGGAATGTTTCACCACGTCAGGTACTGTAGATATACTTCTCATCTATGGTGATTTGTCTCAAAAATAAACAAACACAACTCGCAGTCAGTCAACTGCAAAGCTGTCACTGAAATGGAGGAAATTTCCTTTTCAGAGTACACTACCAGCGCACTCAAGAACTCACATGGAAATTTTGCCTCTTCAAACCTCCTTTTATATTTCAAAGCTACTCAGGTGCAAACCTGAAATTATGCCATTATGGACATGGAGTGCTTGGATGCGGCTTAGCTGATGGCAGCAACATGCCTGTGTTTGTTTTTGTGTGCTGAATTATATAGACACAGCAGCAGTGATGGATGTACTGAGCTACAGTTAATGTAAGCTGACAGTGACCTTAAACAGGAAGCACAGCTCTGAGCTATGAGCTGGGACGGACATGGAGAGAGGGACAAGAGGGGATAATGGAGGGAGAGGAAAAATAACACCGAAGGGAAGGAGAGAGGAAATGAAAGGGATGGACAGATGAAAGGAACCAGAAGAAGGTAACAAGGAATGGAAGGAATAAAGATTCAGGCATGGAAAAAGTAAAGTGGAAGAGAGAAGAATAACCTTAAAAGCCACAAGCGTTGGGACACATCTGCATAGACATGGTTACTTCTTTCATTTGCCCTTTTTTCATGAGGAAAAAACTGACAAAGCTCACATTTAAATCCCTCTTTTATCTTTTTATTTAATCTGTGGGTTTACACATACTAATCCAGCCAACTATAGTTTTGAGTGTCCAGCTGAGGTACAATGCATTTTTTTTCCCTCTTAAATTTTTTACATAAGATGAGGTAGGTATTTTGGAGCTTTGTATTTGTTTAACCAACATCCATTTACCAGTAAACCAATCCAATCACATGGATTTCAGTTAAGTGGAGTTGGAAAATGGGATAAGCTGTTTCAGGCACATCCGCTTCCACATTTAAAAAACACATTTATGCAGAAAATGCTTTGCGACTCCAAATTGAAGTAATTCAACTGCAAGGATCAGTAAATAACTCTTCCAGTTCAGTTATTCATTTAAGAGCTTTTAAAAAAAAACAAGTAAAAGGGAAGTTTGAGACGTTAAAGTTTTCAGAAAAGAACTGAAAGAGGTATTACAGTATAAAACCTTCAGACTGAGTGAACAGCAGCAACCAAGACCAATGCAGCCAAAAGTGAAACTTAAAGGGATAGTTCAGCATTTTTGATATGAAGCAGTATGATTTCCCCACCAGCAGTGTTAGTACATCAACAATGACCTGGCCCCAACTTTGTCCCATGAGCTGAGTTTTGGTTTAAAAAAAGCACTGCAGTTCCAGTTAGTCTCCAGGGTCACAAAAGTATATGGTTTCACTCAGGGCCGTAACCAGGGTTATTGCACTAGTGAGGTACAAAACCATGCGACCGAGCAAGCAAAATAACAATTTGAGTACTTATTTATGAATAAAAAGTAAAATAAATAGTGTTTTAAACAGTGCAATTACACAAATACACAATATACACACATAATATTGTTGACTTAATTTTTATTAACATTTGACATTCATATGCTATAGCCTAGCTCAGAAGAGCCGGCTCTGAGAGCCGATGCTTCATAGTGAATCAGAGGAACTGGCTCCAAGTTTTTTAGGAGATCACAGGACTTTGTTGTGACTGGTCACTATGGAGGCCATGCTGCCAGTCACATTTGAGCATAGGTTTGTACAAATATATGAAAACAGAAAGAAAGGCTATGTTCCATTGCAAATGAAGACAGGAGTTAGTGGTGAAGAGTGTTTGTGAGTGCATTGCGTTGTTTTGTAATATAACTATGTGACACCTTAAAGTTAAATTTTTTTGTTTTCTTGAGTATCTTTTCTTCACCTGCCAAGGGTCTATTGATGCAAATTAGCTTGCTAATGCTAATCCAACACGTTTACCTCTGTTTATCTCCCCCAACGAAGTGGGGTGGAGAGCAAGTGGGACAGATTCACGCATTTCACAGACAAGGTACAGTTATGCAGACAATGTAAATGTCACCCGGTTCAGCAACATTTGCGGGGTTGGGGGGCAGCGGTGTTTCAGAACTGAAAGAGAGGTGTCCCTCTCTCCTTCTCTGACATTAGGCTACATAACGTTTGATAGCGAGATAAGATGACAATGAGATTGAGATAAACTTTACTTGAACTTTTATGACAGATGCATGAACTGGCACGTGTGCTTGTTCCTACTGTACCTCTCATTGAGGTCTTCCCACGCGGAGAATCTCTTCTTCTTCACCTCAACACCGAAACATGTCAAGGCCGCCGGTAAATGTGACGTGCTGCAGCATGATGGGTAACGCTACAAGTTAGGAGGAGACCTCATATGCGAAAACACAACTCATTTTTTAAAATTAATTTTTATTCTATAAACACAACTCCTGATTGTCGGCTACAGTGAGTGGTGAATATAATGTGCGATCTTTCTATAAATTAGATTTTTTTTTTTTTGTCTTGTTTATTTGGTAAAATGAATATTTTTTATTTTTAAAAAATCCCAGGATATTTAATCGAGTTATTTACCTCGGGTACCTCATAGCTACAGTAGTTACAGCCTTGGTTTCACTTCACAAGTCAATATGGATTCAAAAGGGGACAACACTGATTCGCAAAATCATTTACCTCCCAAAATTAGGCCCTCACAATTGTGCTGAACTATTTTCTCCCCATGATGCATCCATTCTCTAACACACCTGTATTACCTAATGCTTATGTCATTTAGGCTGCAGAGGCCTGGTAATGAGCCATTCATTTGATTCAGGTGTGTTGGAGAATGGATGCATCTGAATGTTGCAGGATTGTGGTTTTGGGAACTGAAGTTGGCTATTCCTGAACTAGAAAACTTTCTTTGTGACAGTGTGAGGTCCTGTCACGATGCCTCCAATTGACCATGTGCCCTGGCTACTTGGCCACAGAGGTATCCCTTGGACTGACTGGTAAGGGTGAGGGGAGGTCAGGTGGGATCAAATCCCACCTGGGCCCTCGTTTTGTGCCTGCCCCACCCTAATGGATGTTTTGAAGTCACACTATGTAGCTTTGTGACCTCAAAACTCTATGTTTGTGACTCCTTTGATGGCACACTGGTTGTTTTGAACACACACAGTGGCTGATTCAGCACAGAAACACAAGAAGACATTATCGGCGGAGGAAAGGAAAAAAAGTGAAAAAGGGACAAAGTAAGTGATAAGACAAGAGCCAGCATAGGGCTGAGTTTTACTGGATGCAGAGAGCTTGCAGAGAGATGCCAAATTAGCCGTTGACAGGGGTGCATCACTAAGAAAATGTGCCAAAGTGTGCAAGGAGGTGCTCAGGATTTTTTAAGGGCAGTTGCTCAGACCTGAAAAAGGGGCCCTCCCTCTGCCCCAGCCTCTCGGAAAAAAAAAAAAAAAAAATCACACTTGATCGGCATGTCTTGTCTTTAACTGTAAACTTTAAGACAATAAATCACTGAACAATGAATCACACATTATTCTTATGTTATCAAAAGTTCTGGTAGGAGCACTTGCATGTTGTTCTGGTTCTACAGCAAATATTTCAAAAGGTCTGTAAAATATATTTTTATAGTGTTAGAATATTTTGCATATAATTAGCCCTATGGCCTTGCCTACCATGTGGCTTGTCTTGCTCCTCGCCACCTGAGACTTGTTGCACCTTATCTTTAACTAAAAATTTCTGTTATTGCATAACAGCGCTGTGAATGCGCCAATGCAAAAGCTATTAAACTGGGACGCGTAGTGGCAAAACCCTGTTAAAGAAATAAAGAATAATTGAAAATGGCACCACATAGGATTTTAACCCACACCAAGGCAATTGTTCCGATTACAAAGCTCCTGCACTATCCACCTGGACCACTGACATACTTGCTTTTCCACAAGGCCAAAGTGCCGCTGACAAACACACAGGTAGAAGTAGAGAAGCAGAGGGTGGGGAGGTGGGGGCAGTCTTGTCACAGACAGCCTCACAGAAAGAGGGGGGGTGTTTGTTTCTGCCCAACTTTGCTCCGTTATTTGAGCTTCAGTGGAGTAGATGGTAGATGCCCTAATGAGCCGCATGACAGATTTAAATATGCAGCGTGACCAGACCGACCAAGCAGAAGGTTCGGTACTCCCGATGGTCAGTCCACCACTGCGTGAGGAGGGCGCTCTTGTTTGTGACGTGCGTCGCAAACAGCTGTAAACTTGAAGGGAGAGGGACCTTAGCTCTCACAACTTACCCTCTTCCCTGAATATTTGACATCATTTGAAATATATTATAACAGTTTTATTTAAGTTAAATTCTGCACTTAGGGCACTATTAACATTAGTTAAAATTATTTTCTATAATACATTTTTTCCACGAGGGGCAATTTTTGCCAAGGAAGGCAAATGAGGCAGGGCAAGCCCTGCCGAGCACCTCCCTGAAATGTCTTGAAACTAGCCAGGGAAACTTTCTTCCTCTCAAACGTGTTTAGGAGCTGAGTCTTGTTTAAAGATAAGGAGAGCAACCGAGTGTGAATTGTAAAATTGTAAAAATAATTGTAAATCACAATGCAAAAAGAAAGAATTTCAGGACTATTACAATTTTTTTCACTCTAAACTCAGTGAAGTTATTTGCTTCAACCCAACCAAGTAAAGCAGTTTCATCATGATGTGCTGTGTTTACATGTAACCAAAGCAACTAGCACAATGATGCCCATGTGTGAGAGTGGTGCAGTAAAAAGAACGTATTTTAGCCCCTTATGATTTTTTCTGAGCCTAAACAAATAATGCTATTACTAAACCAAACCAGGATGGACAAGTGTTTTTTTAATTAGTTAAACATCACAATGTCGTTTGTTGGTCTTGAATAATTATATAAACAATTGTAAAGGCTGGTTTACTGCACCATCTAACCTCTGCTTTTTCTTCCCAGGAATTTTTTGACTTCTTGAAGAAAAACTTGAGACTGACATCTGATCTGATGTGGAAACACTCATATGAGTCATGTTTCCCTTTTGGCGCTTTCAGACACAGTAGTATACATGATAGCATTATAGGCATTATTACACACATTTTTAAAGCTCTTTGTCTATTTCTCAAAACTTTACACACAAATCCAGTTATTGCTCACACAAAATGCAAAAAGCCCCCCTATCTAGTGTAAAAGGAAACACAGAATTCAAAATATTGTAAACACATCTCAAAAGCAAACATTTGGCTCACCTCACAAACACATCCCATTTTATCAATATACTTTTTTTTTTTTTTTTTTTTTTTTTTTTTTTTTTTTTTTAAATTAAATAAATTACACAAAATAAGAACAAAAATATTTTACTCTATATTCTGAATAAATCTGTTGCTGCTGTGGATGCAGCATTGTGTCGTACTGCAATAGAAATCAAAGCACTCATCACACATGGAAGAGGCTAAAGCAAAAAGCTCTCTCAGCATTGTTGTTCCATTGTCCAAGACAGATAGTTTGACCTGTGACTTATTTATAGGCCAACATGTATGTCAACACAGCAAAAACTCAAATCTTAGCAAGTATATTTTTCTAATTTCCAGTCAAAATATTTCATCACACTTAAAATAAGACAAAGAGAAACACTTCATTAAGATATCTGAACTTGTTTTACTGCAAGGCAATGCATTTTAGAGTATTTCAAGAAATCTTATCAAGAAAATTTTGCTTACTTTACGACATTGGCAGAATTTTTTTATGTGTGTGTATATATACATATATATAATATTATATATATATATATATATATATATATATATATATATATATATATTATTTTATTTTTTTTCTTTATTTTTACTTATTTTACTGTCAGAGTGGCTAAGATTTCTTTTTGCTTATAATACAGTTTTTCTCAATTGCTACAACACTATTTTTGAAATGTCCCCTCAGTTTTTCACAACTCTACACACTAATCCCATAACTCAAACTACTTTCCCCAAATCTCTGCTTCTTGCTGCAAAAAGAAGTTATTGACTCAAAACAGCATCACCTGGCCTCAAAAGCGACACTATTGTCAAATCATGCCCCAAGCACAGCAAAATGTAGAACACAACAGAGCAATCAGGAAACACTAGAAGGAAAAAAGGAAAACAGAGTTCTCAGAACATCATGCTGTCAAAATGTTTTTCTTTTTATTTACATCAGACCAAATGCATCATGTCTCAACACAGCAAACTCATAACATAAAGAACAAGAAAAGCACTCAGAGAGCGCCGACCTCCACCCAGCAGCTCTTGCAATGATAAAGAATCCTTCAAAAATTCCTGGATCCAGAAGGGATCCAGACACCACAAAATATAATGGGTACGTCTTTGGGCTGAGACACATGGCTGGTGAAAATTTCAGGTCAATCCATTCGGAACTTTTTCCGTAAGTTGCTGACAGACAACTGGATAAACAAACCAATGCTACCAAAAACATCAACTCCTTGGTGGAGGTAATACAGTAACATGGTCGATCACAGTTGCATCGATTTCCTCTGAAATGAAGGCTCTGCGTCAGACCTAATTTTGCCGCCTTACGTCCCCATCCTCGACCACCTCTGCGACCACCTCTTATGCATCCTCTTCCTCTCTGGTTTCCTTTTATCCATCGCAAAATCTTGACCTCCCACAGCTTCCTCAACTTGTTTATATTGGTTCTATCATAATCAGCTAAAAGTGAAATCAATTTTGAGTCACTGGCTGTGTCCGAATGTCCACCCTACTCCTACATAGGGCCCTATATAGGGATCACGCCATTTTGTAGGGGTGTCCGATGTCTAGAAAGAAAAAAGTAGTGCACTCAAAGTTACCCACAATGCATCTTGAAAACTAGTGAGCTTCGATGGTCCCTAGACAGGACAATATAGACCACAATGCATTGCGGTCAGGAGAGCTGAATGGCGTGAGGTGTTGAACATATCAAGCGGCAGAAAAAAAGGAGAGAAAAAACGACAGAAAAGAGATTAAACACAACATAAGTAAATAAAATACCTTAATTTAAAATTACAGATTTGATTTGGAATTAAATCTTTTCGTGCGTCGTGAGTGCCGCTGTGGTTGCCACGGTGACAGCTGGTGATCACATGATTTGCGGCGGGGAAAAAGTAGTCAGCTTAGTGTCCGAATCACAGGCAGAATGAGGGCACTAGATAGTGTGCTATGTAGTGCAGCCCTATGTAGTGAATGAGGGGTTAGGGAGTAGGGAGGACATTCGGACACAGCCACTGTGTTTACCTGTTGACACCTGTGTCTTAGTTGTGATCAAAGTGTGCAGCATGTGTTTACCATTTTGCACAGCAAGTGCATCACAATGCAAATGTGTTTGCAAGCAGTGTCTAGTGATGTGAAACGTGCTTTAGGTTTTGATCACAAGGGGACTGATTTGATACCTTGGTTTAGGCTTTAAGCAAACAACTTCTGCCAATGGCATAAGCAAAGTTTTCTTGATAAGATTTCTTGAAATAAGATGCATTGCTTTAAAACAAGTTCCTATATCTCACTGAAATGTTTCTCTTTAGGTAATTTTGTCTTATTTTGTGTGTGATTAGATATTTTGACTAGAAATTAGAAAAATTTACTTGGTTAGATTTGAGTTTTTGTAGGGAAGGAGTGATTGGTTGGTGTTCAGTAAAGCAGTCATTGTTTACACCTGTGAGGACAGAGTCTAAGGCCTGTGAATAAGTGTGGCATTGTAAATGGTTATGTTTAAAATGAAATCAAGTACTTCCTATAATTTTAGTGTGTTAGGTAGAACATTGTGTCTAGTTTTTCAAAAAGTGAAAGCCCATTGAAAACTTGTCAAGGCTGAGAATGTGCTTATGGTTTTGATGATTTGAGGTGAAGCTGTGAGGTTTGAGTGAATAAGTTTAGAAATAGTGTGATATGTAAAGGTTTTGTGTGTAAGCAATTGAAAAAAACTATAAGAGTTAGCACTAACAACCTATATGGCTGCATCAGTTGGAGGACCTGTTGAGACAGGATGGAGGAGACATGCAAAGTTCAAGTTTTGGTTAAAGCATTAATATATTACTGCATCTTCAAATAGCAGGTAGTTGTTTGCTCCTGTTTTAGAGTTGTATATTGAAACTTGAAGTGCGAATCCTTCAGAACATCTTAGTAAAGAATTTCAAATGCAGGACACCGGAGGCAGGTAAAAATCACAAATCTAAAGCTTTCACATCAGGGTAGAGATCATTCACATGAAAGCAAACCGAGGATCAAACAGTGCAGAGAAGGAGCAGGCAAGAGGCACAAAAAGAGACATGTTAAAATTCTAAACTACTGACAAGACTTACAAGACTGAGGCAAAAGGTCCAAGATAGGAAAAAAGATTTCCAAAGGTATTAAAGAGCAGAGAAAACCAGAATAAGGAAAAAGAAAATGTGAAATGTGATATGGAGACAGATTCATAAATGAAGTGAAGAGTAACAGAATATACTGTTTGTATAATTGAGTACAGATGAAATACAAAGGAAATGAAAATATAAAATTTTAATCCATGAGTAAAAAAAAAATTATAACAAAGCTTAAAAGTCATATAAGATCTCAGAAATCTATGATGTTGACACCCTGGTCTTTTTCTTCTCTTCCTGAGCTGCATTACAGCTGAAAATTGTAAATTCAGCGGACCTAAGTCTTAGATTTTCCATGATCTGCTTTAGATAGCATGGATTCACATGGACTCTCCGGGCATGTGCAGTTGGAACAGCAAGGTGACTGCGTGGTCAAACTTTTATGCCTAAAGGAAAAATACTGCATCTTTTAGAACAGCACAATGAATGATTGGATCAGCTGATAGGTGTTTTTTCAGATTACCATCAAACTCCTGGAGGCTTGATGACAAACCACTACAGAGCAGAGGTCACCCCAGCCAGAGGGGAAAGAGCTGTGGTGCTGCCAATGTAAAATTAATGTATTCTGAACTGTGGTGCTTGCTGATGCTGTGTGAAATAAAGAGTCAAAAGGATAGTCTCCAATGTATTATTCAATGTAACACTAAAGATGTCTGAGTGGATAAACAGAAGATGAGATTAAAATACATGTGAGCTTCTTTATTCTTGTTTTCTAGTACCCTTAATGGGTCCAGCTTCTTGCTAAAGAGCATTAAACATTTAGAGCTAGAGGTCAAACTACCAGTCCTTCTGTTCACCATCCATGCACTCATAACTATCTAACCAAAGTTAAACTGGTTGTGCCATACTGACTGGAACTCTTTTGAAAGCATTTGTGGAGATCCATCACAGAGATTTGTTACAGCAGCAGGGTTATGACCTCAGTTTTGAAGCAAGAATTCACAAGAAGGTGTTTTTTTTTTTTTTTTTTTTTTTTCCCCGGGATGCCAACTTACATTTGAGCACAGCTTTTATATTGATAAAAAGTGTTTGTAAGATATCAGCAGTGGGACAGTATGATAAAAGAAAGAAAGTAGAGAGGTTTAAGGATAGTGATAGATAGATGAAGAACAAAGATACAATATATCATGGTGGAGAGAAGACGGAGCCCATGAGGCACCTGGGATCGTTAGTATGGCAGGGAAAAAAGAGAAAAGAATAAAGGAAAAGATGGATGAAAGGTTTCCGAAAGGAGCTTCGGTTGGATAGATGAGGTGGACGAATGCGGGTGTGAGGAGCGGGACAGTACTGTAGGCAGCGCCTGCCCCTGGCTGTGTCACTTCAGGTTGTAGTGCTGGACGGCCTGCCAGCTGTGTGTGGGGGAAACCGATCCAATCAGCTGTAATGGAGTCAAAGGTCATTGTTCTCTCCTGCAAAATTGCTGTGGCCAACTTCCTGAACCAGAAACACTGAGCTAAAAGGTACACAGGTATCAGCCACTCGATCAGCAGCTGTATTTCCCAAAAACAACAGAGATACATTGGGATTTGGGATATTTAAGAAAACCATTACATGGAAAAAATATCAAACTGCGTAGTGGAAAGCCAAGTTCACACACAACACTGATAAGTGCTCGTGTGCTCTTTTGTCCTTATGTGTCATCATCAAATATAAAGACAGAGCACACAGAAGTGTGTCATGATTAAGTTCTGCCCACTGGCTGCCGAGCAGTGAGAGTGGAAATTTTAACTGGAAATTTTGTTGATGAAGTTCGTAGATAAAAATAGAGGTTACTGACCTTTTCGCTGATCTACAACTGTGCATGTGTCTCTGTGTTCCATCCATGCATATTTGATTCAAACAAAAATTGAGCTGATTTTTCTTTGGTTATGGTCTTGTTCTCTTTTTTAAAGGTCAACAATGAGTTTCATTGTAAAGAAACCCCATGAGATGTCAGTGAAGTTTGTTTTTACCATTTGTGATGCCAAGGAGCTTCTACAGATCTGGGCATGAAAAAGTTCTTCCTTTTTCTGCCAGAAGTGGTGCAGTGATAGTGCAGTGATACTATAGTGATAGTAATAGTGCAGTATTACTGCACTATCACTGGCTGAACAATTTGTCCCACAAATACGTCATCACGCACTGTGTCCAAACTTGGCGTGTGGAAACGTCCTTGTTCCAGGCATTCATTTGTGCTCGTTTCCCCTGGCCCCCCAGGTGTTTCTCTGTGCGATTGAATTTAAAAAAGTTTCTTGGGAGTGGCTGTCAGTTGGGTGAAAGAAGAACTTTTTCATGCCCGCATCTGTATGAGTGTCTCTGTTTTGCATTTGTAATCTCAACAATCTTGCAAACAAAGAAGCAAATTTCCATGTGTCAGGTTGTTGGATGGAACATGAAAACAGGTGGAACGATTCAGAAGCCAAGAAACAAGCTGAGAATGTATTGTATTGTATTGTAATGTACCTGTTGTTTTGGTGACACAATCTCTCAAACATATTCCTAACTAGCTAAGAATTATAATGCTATGTAACAATGAAAAATTCAAATAAATAGCCCAATGTGGGCTGAAGGTCACAGATGATGCAGCCTTGAAAGCAAAAACTGAAAAAGACTTATTACTAATATTGCACCATAATTTGAGCGAGTGTTCATCTTATTATTAAGACTGTGTATTTATTCAGCTGATGTATAGCAGATGCTTTCTTTAGCCATCAGTTTTTGTCCAATTTTCCCAGATGCAGCTCTGGCTGTTTTTGACTACATGCACTTTGCACCGAACAACAAATAAACATCTGATAATTAAGTTAATTCATTTAGTAATGTTATTTAAATGTTTTAAAAGGTGACCAGAGTCACGCTCTAAGCTCTGTGTCCAGTTCCGGTCCTCAAGGGCCACAATCTTGCAGGTTTTCTGTGCCTCCCTGCTCCAACACACCTGACTCAAATTAAAGAGTCATTGTGCAGAACTTCATCAGCTGTTAGATTCATTAAATTGTGTCAGGTGTGTTGGAGCAGGAGGGAAAAGTAAACGTGCAGGACAGCGGCCCTCGAGGACAGGCTTTGGACAACCCTGCTCTAGGGGTTTTGGCTTTGCTGTTTTTTGTTTGTTTCTCAGTAATAATTCTGATTTCCTGTCTTATTTTGAAGGGTTATTCCTCTGAGTTCATTTCCTGTTGACTCCACCTGCTACTGATTGTCAGCTGTTGGTTTCTTTTGTTCATTACCAGAATCTTGTCATTATTTTCCCTGTTGTCATCCCTTGTTATTATTAGTTTGCTTGTAGGTTTTAGTTCTCATGGAAGAGTTTCAGGGCAACTGAAGAAAAAAATAGAATTCTAAAGAAAAACAATCAGAGTTTTGACTTTAATCTTTAAGACTTTTAAATCTTTTATTAACCCTTTGAGTCTTACCGATGCTCTGAAATTGCATACCCATAATAAAATGAATATCTCTGCGACCACATTTATTTGGATACTTTTGAAATCATAGTGAATGGAGATTTGCTAGATGTTGAAATTTCAGTATGTGTGTTGCTAATAGAGACACATTCCTACCTTAAATATGGCCTTGTCTAGTTCTCTGAAAGCAATAAATCTTACATTTTCCATTGGAACTAAACGTCAGTAGAAAAAGGTTCTTATGCAACACTCAGGGCTTCCTGGACATCTTGGATTGGATTGTCAAGCTCAGCAATGCCTCACAGCAGAAGAGAGAACAAGTACTCCCACTTCAGCTAAACCCTACTTCAGCTCCCGTGCACTCATACAGGACTCAACTTTGACTTTCTTCCAGCAGACATGCTGTTTGATCAGAAAGTTTTTCTGCAGCATCCAACCTCAACTTCCACAGTTGTCCTTGACTGTTACTTGAAGGGAAGCAGCGAGCTGAGCAGCTTGAATATTTTTTTATGGCCTTTCTCTGTTTTGTAGACATCAGGTGATAACGCTCGACCTGCCTTACGAGCCCTGACAAGTCAATTAAAGTTTAACGGGTAAATTAAGTTCTGTGAGTCTGCAGGAAGACGCCTAGTGTTTTGTTGTTTTAAGTCTGATCGGGTTCATTAAATGAAAATGTAACTGCATAATGGCATTTGAAAAAAGGCTTTCTTATTTGTATATAAAAAATGATAACATATGGCACCTAAGTGACCGCATTTTCAGGACTAACAATACAATAAAAATGCAGCATGCACATTTAAATATGTATATGAATATTTCAATATTGAAGTTCTCAATTTTTTTTTCTTTTTATACACTCATCTATTTTTGTGAAACTAGGAAAATCCGATCCATGACTCAGAGGGCAACGAGAAAAACCTTTTGGAGAGAGAATTGTCGGAATCATTACACCGCCCCTCCAGCCAAACTGCACTGCAACCACATCCCCTGTCGATCGTTTCTGGCTGGGTAGCAGTATCTGTTCTCTTCCTGAATAATGATCACTGAGCTGGACCACAGTAAAAACATCATATTGTTCAAACAAAGAGCCCAGAGGCGTCAGGCAGCAGGGCGGCTGTGCTGCTGCTATCATCCACTTTGCCTCTCAAGGTCCAGGAGTTAGAGACTGTCATGTAATTAGATACTACACACCAGCATGGTGTGTGTCGTCCCTGATTACTATTAGGACAGCCCTTGACAGCCTGATTAATGATTGGGCACACTTCTACCTTTATTTCCTGCTTTATCTGTGACTTGGTTGACTTGCTTGCTCATGATTGCATCTCTGATTAATCTCATAGTGCAGCTCATGCATGAAATATATCTGCTTTATTGTTTTGAATTAAAAACACATTTTGCTCAATTTCCCCTTATTACATGTAGAAAGTGAGGAAAGGTGAAAAGGTATTGTTTCCTGAAGAGCAATGAGGGCTTTTCTACTAAAGGATGTCAATTTGTGGTGATTTAAAACTACTTTTGGAATAATGGGAGAAAACAACAGAGTTTTATATGAGGTGGTTAAGCAGCAAATGGTCTGTTATTTGATTTCCAGGCTGTTCTGTCATTTAGTCAGGTGCAATAGTCCTTGAAGTACACAGACAAAAGTGATAATATCAGAGCTCCTGACAAAACCTTGAATCTACCTGTTGGATACCCTGGAAAAGCCACAATGTCAGCTTCATTTTGTGAATTAAAATGTTGAATATTAAAATCCAATAGGCAGTCGAACTGATCACCCTTCACCAACCTGAAAAAAACCCTCAAGGCTGCTCAAAGCATAAGTGAAAGAGGCAGCCAGATGCCCAGTGCGAAGTACTTGGGATAGAAATCAATAGGTCTCTATTACAGCAAAGGAGATAGAGAGAGGCAGAAGAAAGACAGGCATGAGGGACACAGTCAACTCAACAATAGCACAGTCAATGAGTCTGACACAATCACAGGAAGGAAGCTGGGATGTGGGCTACATAATAGACAGGTGTACTGTTACATTCTGAAACCACCACAAAATGCGATTCCATCTATTCACTTTGCACATCCCAAGGATAAACTTAGTTATGAGCTGCTGAATAGAGGTGAAGCTCATCAGCGGATATTATTGATTTTACGAGCTCTTTACCATTTTCACGAACTACATAATAACTAGAATTTACAGAAAGAGTACCAATGTGTGAAAATCAGATTGGATTAGCAATCCAATCCAATAAATGATTCCAAACAAGAGTCAATAGACAACTAGAGTATAAGCTGAGGCATTGTTGCCCACCGCCACATGCACACATAAGATGGGCGATTCAATCAAAGTCAAAATTTGGTGCAATCCGTTGGTTTCCTTAGCTAGGCTATCATTTTCCATGAATTAGCTTGTATGAACACTAATTGGACAACAATGAATTGGCTTGAACTGATTTTGTCTGTAAAGTGCCCTCAGATGACTTTGCTGTGAATGGATTCCATATAAATAAAGCTGAACTGAACATTTCACCTATGTTCACACTACAGGAGAAATCTACAGCAAAAAAGGTCACATGCAAGAATTTTCCTAAGAAATAACCATCTCATCATCTGACCAGTGAGATATCATGCAGACAAGCATCTTGTCATTAACATCACATTATGATACCGGTAGTTCCTGGAGATAAGCTCTGCACACATAAATACAGACTACGATAGCCACAGATTTTTCTGTTTGCACATAACACTGTCTCTTCCACTTCAATCGGCTGTAGCTTTTCACTAATCAGCTCCTCCCCTTTAACTGCACAAGACTCTAACATGTCTGTAAGCCTCACAAATCACATCTTTGAAGTGTCCACTTCAAGCAGTGGGTCACAGGCAGTTACTGAGGCTTTTATCAGTGATGTGTGTGAACTTGGCTTTCCACTACGCAGTTTGATATTTTTTCCATGTAATGGTTTTCTTAAATATCCCAAACTTATTTGAAACATGCTATTTTTCACGCACAGCATAGTCTGTGGGAATGTTCATCTAAATCATGGGGTGAAAAATGTTTTGCTGAATGGATTTTGTTTTGCTCAGTGCCTGAGTCTGCATAATGTTTTCTTATTTTAGCATCAAAAATAAGTTTGCAAGACTGCATAGCCTTGTAAGTATAAGCTTATAGCTAAGTTGAATTCTACGTTTGCTTTCCTCTCTTCAGATACCTGCATTTCATCATTAAATATGCTGTTAGGTGGGTGGCCTTGCCTCTTTGGTGAAGCAGTACATTCAGCTTATAGACGCTCACATTCTGAATAAGTCATTTGTTCTGTTTGAGTTTCTACAGAGGTATTATCAAGCTTCAGATTGGTGCTAGAAGTTCCTGGATCCCAGAGCTCCCTCTTAGGATTTTTCTATTCCTTGTAAGCTATATAGCCTATCTACTGCATCAGCAATACAGTGTGTACTTAACAAGGGCTTGTGAGCAGTTTGAGAGAGCGAACACTCCCTGGAGCAGATGATTCACAAAGGTTAGAGATGTGGCAAAAAGGTCGGCTCCCTCAGAGGAACTGTCTGCTCCTGCTGCACCCTGCAACAGCTCAGTGACAGCTGGTTCTCAGCTACTGGAGCCCCAGAGGTCAGACTGTGGCTGCAATATAAATGTGTGCATGGCCATATGTGTCTGTTTTGTATTCTATCACCTCTGGATTGTGACTACATGTGCCCTGTGTCTTAGTGTTTACACATGTGTCTCTTGGGGCATGTATGTGGAGTAGGTGAATTATTTGCCTGTGCAGTGACTCAGATGTTGCACTCTTTCCAGCTCACCCATTAACATTCTGTCCTCCTCCCTTCTGCCATTGCTGCAGGTGACCACTGGTGTGTGTTGCTGACATTTCTGGCAGCCTGACGGCAACAACCACACTGCTCAGTCATCCCCGATGGTAAGGGAAAAGTGAGTAGCTCTTTATATTCATTCATTATCTCCTCTTTTTATCTCTACACAAACACTGCATCCTTTCATCTGACCCCACGGAGGCTACCTATTTGGTGAAATACAACAGCAATTGCTTTTGTGTCCTATTCTGGTCTGCCATAGCATCAACAGTTTCTGAATTTAATGCTTCCATGGCAACAACATGGCACAATGACATTTAAATCAATGCCACTCTTTTTCTAAACTCTTGTATGTTTTCATTCAAAGAGACAATAAGGAAATTGAAAAATGCTGCGAGGCCTTCATGTTTGCAGGGTTACTAACTGCTGCACAGTCTATCAGCACTCAATATTAAGCCCACCAGTAATTTATCAGCCACATAAAGCTCATCAGGAAAGTGGGGTCCTCTCATTACTTCCTTTAACACTCTTTCATTTTGAATTTGAGCCTCATTTGTCTCTCGACTTCTAGATGCTCCCTTAGGGTGTCTTAAACCAGGAAGACAGGCTGATTGCTTTATAAACAAAACGATATAAAGGGAGCTAAGTATTTAAGCAGTCCTTATGTTCGCCTCACCGCAAACACCGGAACGACGTTTCCTTGTGCTTTGAACCAGGCAGACAGCGATGCCAATAAGATTCACTTCTAATAACCTGAGCCAGAGGAAGTTAATATACTGCAGAGCCAAACATGGCAACTATTTTCCTCCCTGTGCATCTCATTTCCTTTTCTCTCAACTTGTTTCCCTGCTCTTTATTTCCCCCCCCCCTCTTCATTTCTCAGGTTGTTAGTAGTAACTCTGTGATTCAGCCACTGAAATTATCTCCTTTCATTTCTATTTCTGGGCGCTTCCCTCCTTTCACTGAAGGTGTACGTGGGGAGCGATGAATGAGAAGGTTACTGGGAGCGAGCTGAAATGGAACCGTCTCTTCGGATTAAGATGCATGCTACTATGGAGCGTGCAGCGAATGAGAAAAATCTTTGAAGGCTGAATTGGCTGGGGCAAGTGGGTTTTTAAGTGAGGAGGTGCTCCTGCTGCCAGATTGAGGGCAACGGCAGCAAATATCAGCCGTGAATCTGCTTTAATTCATGCCACTCTATCCATTTGAGCCTAAAAACCCTGCATTTGCCCAGACTTTTAGAGTTCTGTTGTGTCAACTGCTTAATGTCATGAACTAGAATTGAAAAGGGGGTTCACGCTTTTCAAAACATGTCAAAGCAGGCTATTGTGAGTGTGATACATTCAGTGTGGAAGAAAGGCTTAGTATTTTACTAAAAGAAAAAGTAAACAGCTCAAATAAGGGCTCAGGTCATACTCAGGTCAGCAGGAAAGAAAAGTTCATATCTGAAATTGAAACTCATCTGCTTGCTCACACTTTACATCCTGAGATATTTCTCTTGAGGTGACTTAATGGTACAAGGTGAGTGTTTATCAACCTAGCGCGAAAATGATGTTTTGGAGGGCTGCATCCTTGAAGTAATCACAGCTTTTTCCACCGATCATTGCTTCATTTGTTCACGTTAACACAACTACACCATACTCTTGTAGCCTACCTGGTTTAAATTTCTCTTTGTTGCCTCTTGAGGGGAAAACCACAATGGTACCCCGAAAACCAAATTGAAACTGCCACTTGGTTAATGAGTAAATATTAGATGAATGATTCATTGCAGCTGAATACAGGCCGTCGGTGTCTGACTCTCTGTGGTGCTCCTGGGCTCAGGGGGGCTGAATGACTGATGGATTTGGTGGCACCTCATAAGAAAATAACAACAAAATTCTGCAATAAATTGTTTGCTAATGAATATGGACAATGTGCCAGAGCAATTTATGACTTTTAGGCTCTCATTTGTCAGAGCAGGGTGATATTGCAGATGACATTAAATGTGTCCAGCTGCAGCTCACATTAATCATACTCTGGGAGTCAGAACCTGCCAGATCAGATTAGTAAAGGGAGCAGAACTAGCTTCATTACTGCTTCCTCACTTTTAGGTCAAGAAAGATCTCCAGAAAGGAAAGCGTGGGAGTGTGATGTTTATGTGATTTGCTACATTTGCTTCATAGACTGTGTGATATTTTTTCAAACGAGTTTGAATGAATGATTTTACACTTTATGTGCTTGTGTCTTTCTTACTGGGTGTCTTTGGCAATAAGCTGTGATAACTGCTGTGGCGTTATGACACAAACACCTGGGCGGGTTAAAGGCTCGATTAGGGGCCAGTGAAGGAGGTGGACTCTTGCAGCAGTTAGACACAGCCCATCAGCAGGGTGACTCTGCCGCTGCTCTGTGAGTTTCACAGCTGTTTTTCAGGTGTCATAAAGATTATACTTCAATGCCAGATAGGCGCTGATAAACAGTGATGCCTCATAAACTTCTAAGCGTCTGGTAAACCCCTGAAGGCGAAGCAGGACATTTGGTGACAGAAGAGGAGAAAAAAAATCGTTGTTTATCTTCAAGCTGTAATTTTTCTAAACAGAGTTGAACTTTGATGCAATTCACCATAAAGGGAATGATGTCACTGCTGAGGGGTGCACTCGACTCTGATGCTGCACTATAACAACTGCAGTTATAACAAATTGTCATTATCTTGTATTGAGATTAAAATTTTATTAATTAATTTCAAGTCAAACAGGAGCTGCTTTGGCTTGTCTGAGGTTTATTTTTAAAATTTCTGGTGCTTTGGCAGCCATGTTTGCCAGTTTTAAACAGAGGGTTGAAAATATAAATGTAGCACAAGAAATAAAGAAATTTGTGTTTCGTTATTTCTCCCTTTAAACAAAACCAGTTGGTGTTATATCATATAATGTTGGAATGCCTGATTTGTCACCTTTACAAGAAGATGTCATTTGTAAGGGTTAAGCTTTTAAGTGGGTGCTTTAAGTGATTTAAGTGGTGCAAGTGTGTACCAGTTGACACTTAATTGATACAGACATATTTGAATGAGCTTGTGGAGCCAGTGGTGCTCCCATATTTCAGAATCTGGGACCTAACTCCATCCTCAAGGATGCTCTCCCCCACAGAGTCAGGATCAACAGAATACCTCGAGAACTATTCCCGAATTTGGAAGTGGAGAGGATGGAATGGCCTATCTGAACTTTAAACCTCAACCCAGTTGAATACTTGTGGTTAGATGTGCTGTACATGATTAGAGCAGGCCTTCTAAATTTAGTCCTATGAGGACTAAATCTAAAAGGACCCCATGAGGGCAGCAGTCCTGCAGGTTTTAAATGTAAGCCTGCTTCAACACACCTGACTCAAGTTCAATGGTTCCAACAGCCAATGAAGTTCTGCAAAATAACTCAGTCTGCCTGATTCTTACAGGAAAAAACTGCATAAAAACAGCTGATGAGACAAGGTGTCATAACATATCTCATCCCTTCTCAACCCTTCTGAGGAAGGCTACAGCTGTAGCCGAAACATGTCAAGGTTAATGAAAGTGTTTTCTTATCTGTCTGACAAAAAATAAAATAGACATTGATAAGCTGAAGGGACAGAACAAACCTAACCGGACTGCAAAACATTCGACATTTACCATCTTCTACAGATTCTTTCCTGCGGTTTTATCCTGTTTGTGATCAATGATCTTGGTGCGGTAACATGCTGTTGACTCTGTGCATCACAAATGCAGAGGTGGATATCCCTGGTTCAGAAAGTAAAAATCCTGTCCAGCAGTTGTTCCTGTACTCACTAAACCAGCTGAATTTGATTAGCTCAGCTCCTCAGCAGGTAAATGAGCTTGTTAGTGGAAACACCTGTTCTAAATGTACAGGCAGATCAAAAACATGGCAAGATTTTTACTTTCTTGCACCTGGAATGTCCTCTTCTGGCTCTTGTCCTAGAGATTTGTCCTTTCCTCAGATTTTTACTTCAACAAGTAATTCATTACTTTTAAGATTTGCTCTTTTCCTCAAATGGCTAGGCAATAAAAGAACAGGTGTGGGGTTAGAGTTCTTGTACAAGGTACATGGTTGGGGTTTAAAAAATACACATCTTAAAGTTTGTGGGTTATCATTTCATTACAATACAAAACAGTGAGCCACTTAGTTACTATCTCACAGTTTTTAACCTTGAATTATGACAATTATGTTTTCCAACTGGACACACATATCTGTATTACATAAGGCTATATATTATTTTCTGGAGACTGGGCTGTTTAATGAGAGCTGAGGCAGGATGATGGGTATTATACTGTATGATCAGACCATTTGAGCTGACCAATTAGAGCAGACTAAACTTTTTGGGGAAGAGGTTGGCCATTAGGCGAATAACACTTTGCTTGACAAAAATAGTCAAATAATAAGAGAAATAAATTTTTTGAGAAGTAAAACTAGAAGAACTAGTAAGAAACTGCTAGAAACTTGTAAATAAGAGACTGACTGCTAGTTTTTATTTAAAGGAGGCTTCATCATTAATAAGGTACCAGTTATTATGAATGTAGTGAGAATAATTGATCCACAGATCATAACCAAACAGGTTTTTACCCAATGTTTTATCAGTTATCATTACTAATTTACTATGTAGTTCCTCATTGGGAAATATTGTTTTCATGATTCATCAGCCTTTTTGTACAGTGTTATCAGCACAGGACAGGATATTAAAAGTATAATGAGTAGATCTGTTGAGCCTTTTTTTTATCACCCAAACACAAAAAGCCAACTGAATGATACATAATTTTACATGAAAGTTTGTTTTCAAAGTAAATAGGATTGGTTGTATCTGTGGAGGATGAGTAAAGGTTTACCCATCTATTTTTCTTGAAATTTCCTGTTTTAATCTTATATCATAAAAAGTGTTGTTTTTTTTTCTTCATAACACTTGCTGCCTGCCTGTTTAGCCCCCTCTGCGCCATCTTCAAATCTGCTTTCAGAGGCTGCAGGCTCATCATTTCCCTCAGTTCTTGCAGCACTTTTTGTCTCTCCATCCTATGCCCCCCCCCCCCCCCCCCTTCCCCTCCCGTCTTATTGGAAAATTATGCATTTTTAGAGCATATCATAAGCAGTCAAACTGATTTTTGATGCTGTTGTGCCCAAACACTGCAACAGTGCAGTCAAGCAGTGTTGCCAAGTTTGCACTCGTAGCAATAAATAAATGCTTTATATATTTGCCCAAATTTAGCAGAAAATGTTGCATGTCTCAACTGCAGTGTGCTGTATTAAAAGGATAATTTAAAAATAAATATTATTTTTAATTAGCCCTTCATTTTAGCCATAACAGTCTGCTATTTATTCACTTATTGAAAAGCAAAACTGTTGTGGTCCTCTTAAAATCTGGCAACTTTGACTTGGCCCTATACTTCCGTGTTTGTAATCTATCCTGCTTTTTTGTATTTGGATGGTGTAGTAACTTGAAATATATATTTCCAAATTCTACTCATTGTCTGCATTTTTGTGAGATCGTTAGCTTTGTCACAAATTAAAACTTGGGAAGCTGCATGAGGCTCGCGAGCGCTCCATGAGTAACACCGCCCTATACAATCAATGAGGCATTCATGTCCTCAAACATAAAAAAATGACTGTAAAGCATTGGGAGGCCATGGCGCCCTCCTCCTGTGTCACCATGATGATTCAGCAGTGGGTGCTGACAGATGGGTGGAATAATTAAAAGTGGCATGCTGGGTGAATGCGGGTGCTAGCACATGTTTTCTTTTGCTCTTCAAACTTCTGCATGCCAGCTAGCAGCAGCAGTCCATCTCCTCTCCTCTTCTCCTGCTGTTTGTGGAATGATAGATGCTCATACATGGGAGCTCGTTGAGCCAGTAGAAGAAAACAAACAGGTTTGAAAATTCCTTCTCCTTCAGAGGCCCCTGGTGACTTTACTGCCTTCGTGTGATCTGAGCGCCTTTCTTGTTCTGTCGCACTTTTCTTTACTTATTAATCCATCTCCGTCTTGCTGGGGCTTTGATGCTGCTGACGGGAGAGTTGTCCTGATTCTGTCACCAAGGAGGCTCCAAAGGTGGGATGCAGTGATATTGTGATGGGGACTGCAACAACTCTGGAGAACCTAAGATAAAAGGGTGTTAAATAGCTAAGGGTCCACATAGACAGTTTTCAGGGCAGCCGAAGGTCTCTGAAGGCGTCCCTGTGACAAAAACAAGGTGCATTAACCGACAATTTGTCGGTTAATGTATATTGTTGCTCTACTGGGTGCTCTGGAGCAACAATGAGATTTTTGAGATCATGTCACGCATGCAAGCTGACTTCAGTTAGAATGTCACAGCACTGTACATAAGTACATTAGACATTTCTCCTCTCCTCTGTAATCCTCCCCTGCGGATAGGCTGCTTCATGTTTGTGATTCATGAGTAAAAAAAGCAAGACGCAAGGCTGGCAGGATTGAGAACATGTGAGAAATTGTTCAGCAGGATTGTAGCCAGTAGAAAAATGTTTGTGAAAGGGACATAAACGCACCCGCTGGATGGATTAGCAACGGTGATGCTCTCAGAGAGGTGTGGCCTTTCAGCGCTGAAAGGCATCTGCTGAAGCCCCGTTATAGACCGAGCACCATCATGTCTGAATATGTCACCATGTTGTAGAATTGATTAGGATAATTTGTTAACGGTCTATGCTGACTGTAGACAGTCAAATCATCAAGCTGCAGCTCTGCATTCTGTTTCCCTTCCAAACAAACTGAGACACTATCAGCGATGGCCGCCATCCCAGTTGTAAATTACTTTGGAGTGCAGTCAAGGGTGAGTGTGTTTGCATGTCTACATGTGTGGGCAAGCAGACCGTAGCTATCCAACATTCAATCTTTCACACGAGGTGAAATCATTTAAAAATGTTGACATCACAATGATGACATCAGAAAGGCAGAACACAGAGCGTGGGTGAATGAATTTGCTCAGTACATGAACAGATGTTTGTTTCCATTTACCCTGACAGTCATGAAGGAATGCAAACAGATGACTTGATATGGTAAGTGTGAGCTGGTGCATTTGATTTCTCTGTTAGGTACTCAGCTTCCTCTGCTCTCAGCTGATAATCATATGCACATAGAAGCCATTTACCGAGCTCCTATGGGGACCATCAGCAGATTAAAGCATCAGATACCTTAAACACAAGCTGCTCATGCCTGTGACTTGATGAGAGTCTCACATCTTTCAAGGCAGGGAGTCACTTCTGATAAACAATCTTATGCAAAAACTCAGCTAAATGGATTGTCAAGTCATTTAATATTGATTTAGTGATAAATGTTATTCAGACAGACTGATTAGAGATCACATATTCACCAAAAAAGGAAAAAAGCATGCAAAGCGGCAGCAATTACAGACTGGACACCTGGACACCTGACCCAGTTCAGGTGTAGTCTTATGCTCTAATGGCAATGTATACTTAAAGGAATAGCACACCTACAGAATGATGTAACTTTATTTTCCACTTACCCTCATGTTGAGCAAGACTCTGGAGCACCTTTTAAATATCTCAAATGTAGCCTGCGATCAGGAAGGCCTGTCGTTTTCCCCGAACTTTCATATAATGGAGATCGCCGGGGCCCGAGCCAAAAAGGTCCATAAAAGTTCATAAAAACTTGTCAATATTCCTCCATACTGCTCATCCAATGTAATCCAAGTGTCCTGAGTGGGTAGCATCCAGAATTTACTCGAAACAACATCATTTAGTATATTTTTAGAGCCTAAACAATAGTACATCTTACTTGCGCGAGGCATGCATATGCGCGTTCACGAAACTATGGAAGCCTCGACGTTCAGAGCCTACTCTGCCAAAAATGCTAGCGTAGAAGAAGAAATTAGCTGTTTACATTGTGCTAAGAGCGCAGAGCTGCAGACAAACCGGGACAAACACAAGAGGGGTTGGATATTGATTTAAAACAAAGAAAAAGAGATCTCGTCTGCCGTGGCTTCCATAGTTTCGTGAACGTGCATCGGCGTGCTCGCAGGGAATGCGATGTCGTACTGTTTAGGCTTCACTCATGTTTAATGAACTGACAGCCTTATCCCACAGTTATAACACTCATCCATACTGTAACAGAAACAAAGAACGAAATGTTCTGGCAAAAGAAATACCATGTCCTCAATACGGATGTGACGATTACTTAACTTCATAATTAAGTGCAGTATTAAAGGCCACAATTAATTAATTATGAAGATTCCTCAATATCGTCAATTTACAGAAAAGATCATGTCTGAACATGAATAAATCTTAACTTTTGCACGGACCAAAAATAAAGTTATTTGATATATCAGTGGATCTCCCTGCAGTAACCCTCCAAAAGTGAGGCTTGAAAACTGCACATCCAACATAAATAAGAATTAAGTGGTTTTGGCAGATCAGGGCTGTGACAAGGTACCTATAATACATGTATGTATGAGACAGACGTCTTATTTCTGGAATACTGCAAGATAGAATGTAAACAATCGACAGAACAGTGTTGGATTTTTATTCTGCCCCTGATTGCACATCAACTTTGAAACTGAGACATACATGCTAACAAGTAGCATCCAGGTTTACTTCATCAACACAGTGTCCTATGTTAGACCGCACGTCTTCCTCTGAAGTCTGATGGGGGTCGCATGTGAATGTGACACTATGAAGAACCATACAAGCAAATCAGATTTTATTCAAATATTGTATTTGAGCATCAATGTCTGCAGTGTGAATGCAGCCTATGTTGCATCTATAACTAATTTCTTTGTAGTTGGGCTTTGAAATCATGAAATCAAAATTGAGCGGAAAGGGCGATGAAGAACTTACAGAGTGAGGTTACAACAATTGGCAAAAAAGCAGCCTTTAAAATAATTTTAAATACATATATTTTACAGCATATCTAAGCTGATCCCACAAGTATTCAACTGGGTTGAGGTTTAAAGTTCAGATAGGCCATTCCATCCTCTCCACTTCCAAATTCTAAAAACACCATAATATTTTAGATGAGAAAACACAAAACGCAAAATTTGAACCAGCTCTGAAAATGAAGTGATAAAACTGCCAGCAAAAGTTGCTCGTGGCCATGCAGGAAGTAAGTTTCATACACTAGTCTCTTCTGTATCTTCAATTTCACCTTTGAACATGCAGTAAGGAGCCACATCCAATAACATCCTCAAATTATGACAAACACTGCGAATGGATTTAAACTGAAGTGACAAATTTAATTGAACGGCAGGCAAATGATAAAATAAATGCGGTTTCATACAAATAACAACTGAAAGGTAGATTATGTAAACAAACATTTAAAAAACCTAATTCAACAAAGAGAAAAAGACATAAATCAGTTTCCTTCTGATGTATTCATGAGTGAATTTAGAAAAGCATTTGGGCTCAGAAAACAGATTTGACATTTTGACTGATTGAGGTTATGTGCAAGTGTTTCATCAGTTTTATGACTTCTTAAAGAAGAGTGAAAATGATTTATGCCACAGTTGTCTCTGGAAGCATCACAGGAAAGAATGTTCTTTCAGCATGTTAACATTTATCATGCATAGCATGTCGTGCATTTTCAGCGCTTACATGTAGAATTTCCCTGCTGAGGGGGGATCCATATTACTCTGTTTAAGCTGCTAATCCATGATTTTAAAGAACATCTTTCAGATTGAATTTTCCACAATAAGCTGTTTTTAAAAAGTCTGATAGTCCAATGGTCACATGAAGAAAAGGTTTTGTAAATGTTTTTTCTGTAGCTATCTAAACTTAGATTAGCTTGCTATGCATTGCTTCAAAAAACATGATTCTTTGAACCAGGTGACGCATGAGGTCATCTGTCAGATCAGTTTGTGGAAGACGTCGGCAGGTTTTTTTCTGAGGCTTCAGCAACATCAACATGGTGAATATGTGTGTTTGTGCAGGATGCACAAATCCAAGTTGCTCTGGACTTTGTGTCCACACTTTTCCTAACAAGAAGAGCCGCCTTTCACTTGTCCTGCAGCAGCTGCAGCCATAGCCTCTTTGTGGAGGAGAAAAAAAAACATGGAACAGTAGATTATAAAGGTGTGGACGGATCACGGGAGAATCAAGGTGTCACAGGGTGAACTAACGGGTGCTGCCAGGAACTGCACTTCTGCCCACTAACTTGGTTTTAGCATGTTTTTTTTTCTTTTATCCTTTTTATGTTTTTTTTTGTGTGTGTGGTTTTTATCTCCAAGCTAGTGGGAGCTTTTAATGAACTGATTGGCAGCACCTGGTGAAGGTCTCCTCCCCTGACTTGATTGGAACAGCATGATTAAAAGCCGGTGTGCGGACGGAGAGAGAGACGAGAGGGAGGACTGGGTGCAGGAGGCGTAGCCGGTGTGGGCGCCGGATCCCCAGGCTGGGGGCTCAGGAGATGGTGGCGGCGGAGAAGTAGCTTGGGAGCCGGAGGTTGGCTGCAGACCATGAAGAGGCCTACGGCCAGAGGTACAACCACCGGGAAGAGCGGCTGTGGCATCCTGGGAGGAGCCTATGGCTATGACTTTTTATAACTTTAGTATTTTTATTTATTTCATTCCTTTAATAAAGTTATTGTTTTAACCACTACCTGCTGGCGATGGCCTGTCTCCTCTACCAGCCGCCGGTATCAAATGAATCATCCGTGACAAAGGGAGTTTTTAAATTTTATTTTTGTGGGCATGACAAGTGTGTTATGGAGGCTGTTTGGCACCGGGGTGACCGTGAAGCTTGGCCTTGCTTCACCAGTGAGGGAGACGCTTCGCTGCTGTGTGATCCAGGAAAAGAGGGCAGAAAAAAAACAGGAATGGTGGGTGAGATCTTCTTTATGCGGCAATCTCCTGAGTCCTAAATACTACTTGGACTTGTATTAGTTTAAACATGTGCCCCTTATTTATGTCATTTCCGGCAAAACACATTTTTACAGGCGTTTAAGCTGATTCTAATAGTCCCTAAACTGTTCCTGTAATTTTTTAATACAAGGACTTCTACAAACATAAAATGGATATTAACTATCAAAAATGCTTCATGCAAATCATTAATTGTGCTATTAACCTGCCAGTTGCTCTTTAACTTTAAAGCTCCCAGAGTCATGTGAAGCCATCTCAGAATAATCAACTGTTGTAGATGTGAAACATCCTCTAATAATCTGCCACCATTAGGCATAAACTTCATCAAAACAAAAAAAGAAACTTCTGATTCCTGGGAGACTCATATTGAAAGGAAACAGAGAAAGAAAATAACATTTCTGTTAAGTGACAGCAGCAAAAAGGTGGCAGCTCTGTTACCTCCAGCAGATTTCTGTCCTTCTTAGATCGTTTTTCTTTTTTCCTTAACTTGTAAGACACCATCTGTAATTCACCTTCAGAAGCCAAGGCCTCACGCCTGCCTTCGCTATCAAAGCCTCATCTCTTGTTGACACCATCAAGGCATTTCTTTGAGCGGCTTTAGCTTCATAGCTGTTTTCACTGATCTCATGAAGCACGGACACAAACCTATTGCCTGCCTGCACGGCTTGGAAACCAGGTACAACCTTGCTAACATTTGTTGACATTATTCTTGCATCCACCATTATGGGCACTGGACCCTTCTGTAGCACCATGGCTGGGACTCCATCCATACTACACTAACTTGTTACAGGTCCCCAGGATACACCTTCCTTTACCTGGTGTTATGGTGGATTACGTTGCAGTCAACATCTCAAACTCTGGCTCAGATGCAGCTGAATGTTTTTGGAATCAAGTTCAATCAAGTAGCAGGTCCCATGGATCCAATTAGCCAGCCCCTTTAATTCCTAAAGGAACAGATGAAGAAAACTATTAAGACATGAAGTCAGCCAGAGGTTTTGTGCAGAATCCTCAAAATCCCACAACAAAACATAAAGGCCGAGGCTGAATGTTATCCAGCGCTCTTTAGTTCTGCATTCAAGTACTGAAACTGTGGTTTGGTTTAAATTATGTCCCCATCAGCAGCAAACAAATACTCTGATGAAACCCCTCTGATGTGGGTATTTTCCAATAGGTCAAATTCTTTACAATGTTGCAGGATGGTGCTCTTAAAGTTTTGTCCATGCAAAATTATGGCAAAGATATGATTATTTTTAACTAAAGCAAACAAACAAAAAGCTCTGTCACAATAAATAGTAGCAGCTAAATCAATCTGCACATTTTGACACGGTGAGGAGTTGCAGGATAGATTTGTACTGTAAGTGATGACCTAAACACTTAAACATGGCAGAGCTCCTTTCACTTTTGTCACTTAGCAAGCAACAGATAAAATCTAATAGCTCGGCCCTATAGCCAACATGACAAAAAGGTCACAAATTTAATTCCTCATTTAATCCTGTAAAAGAAAATGTTTTTAATTTGCAGATTAGTTAATATTTGCTGAACCCTCCATCCTGGATTCTCTCCTGATTTAATTTCCTTTGCAAGCTAGCATTGCCATGCCTGCTTCTTACTGTTGAGCCAATCAAATTTGCAATTAAAATTCACAGAGATTGACTAGAAAAGAAAGTGTCAATGCCATATGAGCAGATCCACTAAACATGACTTCATTAATACTTTGCCACAGTGTTAATACATGTACAATCAAACACAAGTTAAACTAAGCACTTTTTTCACCTCTTTTTTTTTTTTTTCAAAATAAAAGTTGACAAAAGTAAAAAAAAAAAAAGGGAGAAATTGCATAAAGAAAGAAATGTTATCCTGACAAGCAGTTTTGTGCTTATGTGGTTAATGTGTCACAAGTTTTAGCCTAATCCTCATCCTGTTCTTGAAAAAAACTAAACATTTTGCCAATTTAGTCATTTTACTTCCCATCTGAGAAAAACCAAAGTATGTCTGAGTCAGCCGCAGCCTCAAATATGTTCAGCTTCATTTCTGAAAGAAATTTAGTTCTGCAGTTTTCGTCAAAGTAACTTTAGCAGAGAGCCAGTCCTGAATTTCAGAAAGACATTTTATGCTGCAAAATGTTCATCCATTATCTATGACACCACACGGCAGCTGGGAATACGGGAGTTCTGACAGTTAACAAGGAAATGTGAATCAGAGGATTGTGCACGAAACACATTATCCTCAGCTGGGTTTAACTTTTCATCTGTCAGCAGCATTTTGAGTGTAAATGTAGCAAGTTGGATAAATGTTTCTCCCCATTTCTTTTAACGCCTCACCACTAAAAAGAGACTATTTTAATGGCATTTTTTGGTGTTTGTGTTTCCACTTTCTTCTAAAACATATTTTTCATGATGAAAGTTGCTTCTTGATTTTATCTGTAGTGTAATTTGTGGTCTGTATTTATATGCAGGAGTTAAACTGGACTAAGCCGGTGCTGCATGATGGGATCCTTGGCCAATACAGATGTGGTAGAGAGTGTGTATGTGGATGTGAAGAATGGTGTGTGTGTGTGGGGAGATCATTGTTTATGAAAATATTATGCAGTTTAACAGTGATGTTTGGGTTGAATTCAAAAGGTTATGATTGTGTTCCAGTTTTCTTGAAAAGCTGACATATGCTTCCCATCAGCATTATTTTTTCCGATGTATTCTGAGCTTAAGTTAGTCCACAGAGTGAAGTCTTATGAGTTCTTGGTTTCCAGTTTTGGAGGACTACTTTCTTAGCTAGATAAATTGGTAAAGGGTTTCTGAATTTGGATGTGGAGTTAGTTCAAAGGGGGGGGGGGGGGCTGTTAGTGAAATTAACTTCATATTGTATAAGCTGTAGGTTATTGGTCATGGAGAAGTCGGTTTTACTAATTTGCTCCCAGAAATCAGGGTCTATAAGGACAGAACCAGGTCTTTGACAGTATCACTGCTGCTACCATATTCTTCTCTCACAGTATCACTAACGTATTTCTCTTTTACAGTATCACTGCTGCTACTGTATTTATCCTTTGCACCGTCACTGCCTCTACCATATTCCTCCTTCACAGTATCACAATCACATTTCTATTTTACACCATCACTACCGTATTTTCACCTGTACAGTATCACTAACATATTTTGCATTTAGCTGCCAGAAAGTTAGTGTAAAATCTACGATAATCTTGTGTGTTTCTGAGTGTGAAGTTTGGTTATGATAATTTTTCTAACAGTAACTGTTTGTATTCTTTTTGAGCACCTTCACACTTCACATTCAGACCTGGAGAGCACTGAGCTCTGAGTAGCTGAGGCTTAGAGAGGAAGATAACAGGTTTAGTAAATATCAGAATAAATGAAAATAAAAATGAATGCCTAAATTAACCCCAGGTCTCAACTGTATCCAGTTCCTGCGCTGGTGAGGAAGGACAAGTTACAACAGGATCAATGTATCCTCTCCTTCAGAGAATCTCCTGTTGTAGCTATTAAAAAAAAAAAAAAAAAAACTTTTAACATCTGATCAATTTAAAGAAGGAGTCAAGAGTGGGTATATTTAATCTCATATGGAAGACCTTGTCTCATGCATGTATCTAATATTTATATAGAATTACTGAAGATCAGCTCATGCGTCTCTCTGAAGCCTGATTCAAAGAGAGGACCAGAATTATTGCCATTGACAGAGACCCCAGGATTATTGACTTGGAAGCTTCAGTTTGCAAATACAACAGCCAAGAATGTAATAAATGGACTCACTTTCAAGTTGGAGTTCTGTGACCCGGAGTATGATGGAGATGTTTCACAATGTAATGACTGTCTGGAGCCAACACTTCTGAAGCAATTAAATCTAAGAACTGAATATAGTGTTGGGCATAAGTTCTTCAAACCTTGGTTATACATGTTAGGGATGACTGGATCTGTAATTCTTTCTTAATAATGATATGAAATCACACTTACAAATATGAAATATTTCCTGGTCAAGTCTATAAGATCCCTGGTTTGAAGTTACACTAGATCATCAAACCTCCACATGCATTTGAATAAAAAAACTGAAGTCTTCTTGGTCCAAAAGTTTAGATCAAAATCGTAACCTGTTGCTGTCTTGTTGATGTATAAATAGGAAGCACATTACAAGCATCATGGAGAGGTGACTGTAAATAAGGCAGCTTGGGATGCAGTGGTCAGAAGGGTGTTTGCAAGTTCTTTCTGCCTGTGTAAACTTTCAAATAATGCTCTGATTCCCAGCTCCATCTGGAATATGAATGTTAAACTATTTCCGTGACCCATATTAAGCAATACCAGCTGTCAATAAAATTATCATTAAGATTAAACTGAATAGCAAAATTATTTTTCCATTGGTAAAATCATTTTCTAACCACTGAGACTTTTGCCATTAAATTGACCTGGTTTCATAAGAAATGTCAGGAGCAAATAAAGTGTGCATGGGGGGGACTTGAAATATGAATAATAGTGTCAGTAGTCCAGCTGCTGGAAACAGCTGCTCAGCTGGAACAGATGTCTACAAATACCCTATCTGGTGAAGGAATCTTACAGTCTTTACTGGCACTGTTAATGCTTTTTCTCTGAGAGCAGGAGGCATTGCAGATTCATGTCATCACTTTAGTTTTAATCTGGCTGTCTGACACTGAACTCTCCAACATTTTTAATCTTTGAAAAGCCTAGCGTAGCATTAGCAATAACCCAGGGAAGTTAGCTGAACTGTAAAGCTTTCAAAGAACATTGAAAAGGAATGTTAATAACTTCCTGCTCCACAGTTCAACACTAAGACTGTCATGTGATCAGAGGCTAACAGGGAACGTTTCTTCCTTTCTTTTGAAAACCCAAATTTTGCTTTTTTCATGCAGAAAAAAAATAGTCTTGAAATATCAGTTGCAAGACTTGTTTTCCCCCCAGCAAACTGGCCACTATCAGCTCATAGATGTCAGATTTCCTTGTACAGTATGGCCGAGTGCAGCTCTACACCCCACCTAGAGCAAACTCTAGGACCACTTAAAAGCAGAAGTTTTGCACCTCAAAAAACGAGTAAAGCACTATCCGTGTGAGACCTGTGGGTTTCGTTTTTGTTTATCTGCATGTACTGTACAGTATATTTTGTGTTGTAGGCCTTGATGCTGACGGCAAATTGGAGACATGCTGGCCAGAGGGTCCATAATGTTTATTAGTTTATTTATTGTGTGGACCCCTTTAGTTCCCATTGACTGTTACTCCTCCTGGAGTAACAGTCAATTTATTTCAAAAGTCAGAAAAAAAAAAGACTTTTGAAATAAATTAGTTTTTGGTTGATCAAGTCAGCACCGCGAACCCACCGAGTAGAATAGGAGTGTGTCTAGCTTACATATACGATGTTTTTAAAATCATTTATAATGTAATTCATCTTGAAGCATAGGCCAAGATAAAGTACACAGCATGTAAGGATATTTCAGGACTGGGTGGGCAGCCTTATTTTGGATAACATGAAGCCTTGCCACATCAGCTTTATTTGCAGTTGACCATATAATGGAACATAACAGGAGGGACTGAACGACCGGCTTCATGACCATTTGAATGACAAAGTGCAGTATGCACATCTTCTAGCTACAGCAATAGCTTCGTCCGTGTTACTGATCACATGGTCTACATGAGATGCTGTTACCATGATAATGATCCACTGTGACCAGCAGTCTGCTGGACCTGGGGCACATTCCAGAAAGGAGGCTTAACAAATGCTGCAACAAAGCCTGAGCTCTGACTTGCTAAATCCTCTGAAAACTTATCCCGCTCTGTTGGTTCCACAACTCCAGCTATGAATCAGCTTTTACAGGCCGGCTTGGTTAAGCCAGGAGAATGGGAGGCATCACCATGGAGCTCAGAAATCACAATGAAAATGGCCAAATGTTGAGCACCCTACTGTTCATAGACAGAATTACAGGTCCTCCTTGAAGCTTATGAGGAGGAGAAAATTATAATACTGGTGGGAAAAAGCAACACATCTGCATCCAGCACTGCCCGCTGCCACGCTTGATGGAGGATTTCCAGCAAAGTCAGAGTGTAAGGATGCAAAACGCAGTAACTCACTGTACAACTGATGATTTAAGTTATTTGATTTATTCTTTATTCTAATTTATTCTAGCTTTATTCTAATAATCACTTGGTTTCAAATTATCTGATCCTATTTCATTCAGTTATCGGATATTACCCGTTTCGAAGCAGAAGATGTGGAAATCCTGAATATTGAAACAGCCTCATGGATAAAATCTGTAACTATAAAAAATATGGATAAGTTGCTTTTCTTCAAACCATTTTAAATTGAAATGTTTGTGAAATATTTAATCGTGCACAGTGATTTTCCCTCAAGCCATGATGCTGCATGTGATCATCGGGTACCGGCGCCACAGCAGTGGCACATTATTGAATAGTACATTTAACGCCCTCTCAGGACGGACCCTCAGACCAGGCAAACACTGAAATCTCTCCTTCTTGCCACATGTCATTTCATTCATGATGTGGGTTTTGCTGGAGGACACGTTGTAGGCTAACTCGTTTGTGCCCCAGGATTAGGATCAGGGTCTGGGTTAGGGGTCTGGAACCTGTTGCTCCAGAGCCACAAGTGGCTCTTTGGACTTTCCATAATGGCTCTATTTGACTAAAAATAATGAAGAGCCAACAAATGTTTTTTTAACATAAAATTTGTAGGTTTTTTCATTGAATAATTTTGTTGAATTACCACAACATGACAGTAAAAGTAGTCATTAGGTTATAGGGCTTTTCCCCTCATAATTCCCTGGAGATGCCCATCACATTCACCTGTATTTGGGATCAAGTGAGATAGAAAAGCGACTGTGCACGGAAACAATATCATCCCTGGATGTGACAGATGTCGAGACGCGGTCTAATAATATTATAAAGGTGAATGGCACGTATAATTTATGCCTCTACATCTACGGGACCTTTTTCAAATAGAAATGCCATCGTCTGACTGCATCTTTTTTCCGGTTCTTATCTTTCTTTTTTGGGGAAGCTGCTGCTCTCTGAAACAAAGCCAGATAAGTTAACATAGCCTGGAACAAAACCTGCTCCCTACCAGGTTATGTTCACAGCATATGTTCCTGGATAAACTTAGCTAGATCAGCCATTTTTAAACAGAAAACCGTTGAATCTGGGTTAACATAGCCAGCTAAGCCACTAAGCCTCCTTTTTGGAATATGCCCCTGCTCTAATTTGGAGCTAATTTTGAAATAATTAACTGCTTCAAGTTATGCTAGGGAGCACCACTACTCTACAAAAAAAAAATAATAAGAGGAAATTATCCACATGAGGGTTACTTTAGGGAAGTAATTAACACTCCCTGAACATTTTGAAATAGATTCAGTGGTGATTTCAGATTGTCGTAAGAATGCATATTTATTTGACCCTCTGTTTATTATGCGATGGACTGGGGACCAGTCAGATGGCCGTTTTTTATGTCTGCTAAGTTGGCTCCAGCAGGATAAAACAATGGATGGATAGACCGAGTTCACATTCTGTAGGGATGGGGTTGCAGCTGATGGTTACAGACATGCTTGAATCCCATTTCTGTTTTCATGTTTCTGATAGTCAACATTATATGTTTAAACAATGGCAATGTCATTTAACCCAGCCCTAACCATCTTAAATGCGAGCTTCAAGAAAGGATAAATGAGTTTATCTGATCAGAACTCATTTACTCTGCGAGATAACTTTTGACTTTGCAGTGCCAAGGAGGTGCTTGCCAATGTCTGATCTGGGCAAGTTTGCATCCAGATAAAGTTATTCTTAAACCTTAACTTTTGCCCTTAAATTTGTATTTATGTTCTCAAGTAAGTTGGTGACCATCAAGATTTTGGAGTAGTGCTAATTGTAACACTGGTCCCCTAAGAGGCAAAGTTATTGGTAGGTTCAGCTCCTTTACAAGGAAAGGGCAGCCTTGGGATATGTTGCATTAGAGCCACAATTAGTTGTGTTAAGATGTACTGGATCCTCTCTGCTCTCTGATAGCTAGCAGTGGTTCTGACCCTTATTAACCCAGCCACTGTAACTGCTTATCAGGCCATATCAGTCATCAGTTGGTCCGTGCATTGCGCAGTAATAATGTTGAACAAGATCTGCAGAAAGCATATTATTTTGCTATGGCTGTGGGTAAAAAAAAAAAGTTAATTTCTAATTTATACTAAAAGTTATACAACAGGCTTTGGAGACCTGCAGGCAGTGACACAGCAATGACTGTTTAAACTTTTAATTTTGTTATGAAAAGCAAAACTTAAAAGAAAACCCTTTGTTTTGGCCACTGGCAGAGACAGATGGAAAATGGGGAGGAGGGGATGGCTTTAACCGAGCTAAAAATAATAAAAAAGAGTTTATTTATCACCCATGTCACTGACTGACCAAAGACACTGTTTTGTTTTTTCCCAGTTTCAAAAAAAGATATTATGTTGCTTGAAGCTTTCAATCCTTAAATTCCTTCAATCCTTAAATGACAGCACTGTGATGAAATACCAATGTTAATGGTGGATCTTTAACAAATCTGATAAAAATAAGCAGGTTGAAAAGTGCTTAATATGTTACAGTTTTATAAAAACCTTGCATTTTCAACACCAGCTTACAAACCGTGAAGCTTTAGGCTTCACAATTACCATTAATAAGGAGCATTTGATGATGATGCAAAAATACTTTTCCTATGGTGCATTAAAAACTTTAAAACCTGACACTAATAGGCTCTGATCTAACTGGGAGTGTCAAGAAATTCTAAATTAGCTGAAACAGAAACTGCCTTGCTCCATTCAGTGAAGTGTATTAGTTTGCGCTGACTTTGTTTCTCAGTTTTGGAGTAGCTGTAATGGTTCAAGCATTTTTGACAGCAACAGAAGCGGCAGCAGACATCATCCATGCCCTCCTCTGAAAGTCTGGCGCCCATTTGGTCCTGAATCACACTGAAGTCCTCCACATCAAAAAAATCACCTACCATTGAGCAGGTGTCTCATGGATAGTGGGCTTCTCCATCTTTCTCTATTCATCGCCCCATCTCCCTTTTCCCCTCATGCATGCTCACTTGCAACATTAACATGTCTCAAAATTAAACAGTGGGAGGAATTAAGCTCAGACATGTTGTAAAGCTGTTCATAAAAGCTTTTGACACAGTGAAACTACAGTAAGGGGGAGTGGATAGCCCAGTGGTAGCGTCGTGGGTTTGGGCGCGGAGGACCCGGGTTCGATCCCCCGACACGACTCCTGGGTGAACCACTGTGGACCCCTGAGCAAGGTCCTTAACCCCCCCCACCAACACGGGCGCTTTAAGTAGCAGCCCATTGCTCTCTGATACTCACAGTACAGAGATGGGTAAAATGCAGAGCCCTAATTTCCCCTCAGGGATCATACCAGTATAAAAAAAAAAAAAAAAAAAAAAAGATGCCCCGTACATTCAAATGGAAGCAACTATTCCTTGCAAACAGGCATGATGAACATGCTCGCTTACAGCTGCTCACACTTGAAAACAAAGACACGCTGTGCATTTAGCATGACATGTTATCAAAATAGGCACCAGAACAGCTAAATGTTGGCCTGGATGCCCTGACTGTGAGCCAATAGATGGAAGATCAGAAGAGATGAGTTGCCAGTGATGCCGATAGTCAGTGTCTGTCAACCCTCAACTCCATCTAACCTCCTTGTCATATTAATTTTTTCTGCTTTTTTTGCTTTCTCTTAAGCTGTGAGCTGCATCTGCCTGTCTATGGCTTGTATCTGTCCATACTCACTCTCTTTACACATGGTCTGTCTTTTCTTTTTAACATCTGTCATATTTGCTGCACACACTGTTCTCTAACCCTACAAAATCGACAGCCAAAAAATGTAACATCTGGCTTTTAAAAGGCGCTCTGCTCACTCATCTAAAAGCCCTGCATGACGCTGTGAATAATGACTGAAGCATTTCCCCATATAAGATGATGGCTGCTATGTTATTTGACTCCTCATTCATTGCCCCCAGCTGGATTCACATAATGTCATGCTAAAAAGAGGGGAAAGAAAAAAAGACTGAGGATTTTCTGCTTCTGCAGGTTCTTTGAACCAGGTGACTGCGATCAGATAAAACCAAAGACTAGAGGGCAGAAGTGATTGTTTTTGATGCATAACAGGCGCTTTGAAACCAGCACAATGAAGTAGAGATGTGGTCCTTGACCCAGTTAATTAAAACACTGGTGGAGATGTAACACAATAAAGTCTTTGAAGTTAAACACAACACTCCTATTCATGTTCCCAGATTAGCATTCCTTTCTCACCAGTTTCATTTGGTTTACCAAGGACTGCCTCTGGAACAAGCCGACACCCCATCAAATAAGGTAACTGAAGGGCTGGACCAGTAAATTAATACATCTGTAATTAATGTGGAGTTGAAATTACAATAAAATGTGTTTGGAAAATTAAAAAATGTTGCCTTGAGTGTTTGTTTTGTCTTGTTTGGGGGGCTTTTTAGGGGAGTGGGATGGGGACTCAGTGTGAAAAACACAGGTGAAATTAGAAAATGAATGATGGCACACGTGTGCAGCTGTCGGGCTCTCACAGCTTATACTGTAAGGATGCTTGAGAAGAGCAGAGTAGTTGCCGTATCAATTAAAACAGCTGTTGTTTCTGGATAACCACGTTTTCCTGTTCGCAGTCATTGTAGGCTTCAGTCTAACTATGGATTGGGTGCAAATTTTTGATTCCTACTATTTTTCCAGGGAACAATCAAATAAAAGTTCCCTGCAGCAAAAGAGCTGGGTGGCATCAGTCCCTACTTTAGTTAAGTGGGGTTTAAAATAGATGCCATTGGGTTTAGGGTTGATTGTTTTTATTTAGGCATTTAGGGAAAAGGTTCAAGGATAAGGGGGCTCTGGCTGGGGCTCCTCCACCATCGTCTGGGTGGATGCATGGTCGTCCTTATGGTGGGCTGGCTGGGTTTCATGGTGCCAGCTGGTTGCTGGTCTTGGGGCCCTCTCTGTCTACTTCTGATTGTTGGAGTAGGTTGTTGCATTCGCACAATCACACTCACTGTTTAACACAGTTTACTCATCATATTTTGCACTTACACACACATTCACGAAAGCACATGCTTATACAGTTCCCAGGATTTCCCTCAGTGCTTTATAGGCCTGGCGGGATACAACACGCATCCATGCAGAGTCTCACAAGTGTCCAATTTATGAGAACATGGATCAGAACAAATGAAACTGTCTGCAGCCTTGATGATGGTCTCTGACATCTGTTACACACCAGGTGCGCTCCTTGACACAATGCCAGGGGCTGTGCTCAAGTCCAGCTGCTACAATCCAAGTTAAAATCTGATGTTGGCAAAAAGGGGACATAAAAAGACACAGTCAAAGCCAGCTTTAGTTATCATTATATAATGGCTGCAAATATTCTGTTTGGTTTGTCCAGAATATTTCTTCAATCCATCCTCTTTTCTCCTCACTGCCCCCAATCCTTGTCCCCTCTGTCAGGCCAACATGTAACGCAGCAATAACCAAAATAAAATCCTAAAAAATTGAATCAAAGACAACAGGACTTCTTTTAATCTCTAGAAAATGTTTTTCCTCACATCTAAATGGATTCTTTGCTTCTAAGCTGACTGGTGACAGTTCCAGGCATATAAGCTTTATTTTGGCCATTTACATTTGATGGGTGTTGAAGTCACATGTGTGTTGTTGACCCACCCAAGTGGCTTGTCAGGGTCATTAGCACCTGCAAGTTGCTTACCTGCCTAACCTGTGTGATGCGTTTTGCCCACAGGACTGCAGGCAGGAATGGATTTGGAGAGTTGAGACTGACAGATGAAACCTGAGGCAAGTTCTTCTGTTTAATGGTAGCTTTTCCCACTTTAACATACATGACTTCATTCACTCCTCTGTCAAACCATCTACACATTTCAACAGGAAAGACAGATGGTTTGAGAGAAGAGAAAAAGAAGCAAACATTAAAAGTGGAGGTGGCCATACTGTAGGTGTCATCTGTCAAACGCAGCCCAGCCCTGACTCTCCTTCCCAGGCAGTTTCTAAACCATTCACACATGCTGCCTTAATTCAAGCTCTCGGGACTGAATAACTTATGACTAACTCATGACCTGGATGACGGAAAATTTAAACAAACATACAACCCCCCAAAATAAACAAACAAACAAAACAATACTCAAGTATCAGGGGGAGCCTCACATTCACGCAGCCTGATTTCCTTTATATGTATTAAGCTCTCGGCAAGTTTGTTCTGCACATCATGGCAGCCCAATCATCACTCTGCTTGCAATTTGGTTTAATAAGAGTTTAATATCTGACAAGTTCAAGATTTATATTCCAACACATCACAACTCAAGAATGTATACAGAAACAGTGGCATATTCAAGCTGCCAGACACGCAGCTGTGCTGCAGTTAATTACATGATAACTCAAAGTTGCTGTTGTCAAATTGCTCTCTGGGAATTTTCCAAGAGCAGTCTGCAGTCGGAGACAATGCTGACAGCCAAAGCACTGATGGAAAGATCTGACACAGCAGAGCTTGAAGAAAAGTGCACACCCATCCTCAAATACATAATATTCAGTACAGTTTAACATTTCTTGTTTTGTCACGTTAGAAAATGAAGCAGAGCTGGTGGAGTGGGCTCAAGGAGTAATACAGCATTCATATGCGTCATATAATTCACAATGATCCAAAAAGCTCTCTTGGAGCGTCATGTTTGCAGGGAACATGTAAAACATTGGTCAGTTTGAAATTCTCAGACTTTTGCTCCTGAATATCTTTGTGAGACAAGTGACGATTATTGAAAGAATCAACTCCTATATCTTTTTCCAATTCTTAGCTCTGTTTTCTAACATTTTTTAACCTCAGTGAAGAATGCCAAAATCCATGACAGATGATGAGGAATATTGATAAATATTTTGGAATGACAACTGTGAAGAGAAGACCATTTAACTATTTATGCCATGCTGTGATGTGCTGAAACTAGCTGTTCAAGAAATGTTTTCACAAAAACACCTTCGCCATTGTGTTATCATGCTGTTTCACATAAAGTGTCATAAAATAAAATGCAAAATGAAACAATATCACCATGGTTGGTGCTTTTCTTTGGAGAAAAAAGAAATAAAAGGAACTTGGCTAATATTCCCCCAAGAGTCCCAGAGCTTGGGACCCACTGCCCTGTATGTCTCAGATGGTTCTCTGCTTCTATACACTTAATTCAGATGAATTATTCACCTTATTTGCCTGACATTAGGTTCTACAAGCCTGTTAATGGCCCATTAATTTAAGCCAGGTGTGTTGAAGGAGGGAAACATCCAGGTTGTGGATCCAGAAGGCCAGGAATGGGACACACTGGTCTGCTCTGTCATATGGTAAAGGAGATAGGGAAGTAAGCATTTCATGTCCCTTGGTCACGTATAAAGCAGTTCTTCAGAACCTATTTGCCTTATGCAGTAATCATAAAGCTGTCCAACAAAGAATCCAATACCTCTATGCACTCAGATATTTCCATGTCATGTCACTCATTTAGGAAACTTCCTTAGTAGAATAGAATATTTGATTTCATCCAAAAACACTCAAACATATTGAACATGATGCAAATCCTTGTTTCTAAACATCATCTCAATTTTCACTGCTCTGAAATCACTACAACCTGAATGACTGACCAATCACTGAAATGTATTCTATGAATAGGACAAACAAAGAGGCTTTGTTGGAAGATACCACACTTCAACATGTGCCACAAGTTTTCACATCAGCTTATACAACAATGGAGCAGACTCATCTGGCAGATTTGGCTTTGCCATCCTTGCATCCGTCTCTTACACCCTTGTGGGTAGAAGCTTGCAAGAAGATGATTGAAGTGAGGGGGGAAAAAAAGAGGCACATTGGCATAGTACTCTATCAGCTGAAAAATGCTGGAAAAAGCCCATCCAGGTTGTCTCAGCCTGTGGGATATCAGTTACGTCCAGGAAAAAAAAAAGGTGAAACAGTCTAGTTCTTCTTAATGAATGCTTGTATTCCATCTGTGATTTGACTAGTATGTTATTCCTGTGATGATAATCAGGCTGTAATGGCACAGTTGGAAAAAACAGTCTTCTTTCAATCAGAGAATGTTTCTATCAAACCCCTCCTGGATGTGCAGTTACTGGAAATGCTAATAGCAACTTTTATCCTCAATCACACCTATTTCTACACCAATGATGATTATTTATATAAAAATGTAAGGCTGTTCTCTTCACCACCGTAGTTAAGCTGGAAAATGTTCAGGGGAGGTCAGAGCATTACTCTGATTGAAGTGGCGTATGATGTCTACAGTAGTCTGGTGGAGTTTTTTTGTATCACACTGGGCTGTAGCGTATATGGTGATATTTCTGGCCATTTTTATTCATTTGCATAGTTATAGCTTACATGTAAGACTATTATGTGATCTGTTTTAGCCTCTTTAGTGCCTCCTTATTATGAATCCATCAGCTCTAGACACACAGTAATGGAGGTTCCTCAGGTCTTTGATTCTGTAGTCCCTAGAATTAAACAGTTAATAAATGCTTTGGGCTCAGAAATGGAGGTGGTACTGGGGAGCATTGTTTTTACAGCCGTTTGTTTTGTTGTTTATTTTGTTTTGTTTGGGATTAGCTTTTTTACACTGTAAAATGTGGAATACTCAAATCTCATAGAAAGCGATAGAAAATCCATATCAGTACTTTTTACAGAGGAGACAAACATTCCCACGTGAATCCACAGCCCCTAAAAATGGGAAATGCAAAATATCCCCATGTGGTGCATTTGCATGAGGGAGGATATGGTTATGGAGATAATTACTTTCAAAGAATATTCAAACACCAGCAGTCATGAAAGCAGCTGTATGTGCTGAGTAAAAATGGTGTACTGTACGTGGTGGTGACAGTTGGAAAAATGACATGTTCGCCTGAACCGTGTCCCTTTTCTTAGTCCCAAGTCCCAAGTACTTCTGATTCCTAATCTCTATGAAATCAAAACTACCAACCAACTTAGAAATGTTTTTTTCATAACATAAAGCTGCATTCACGTGGTAAGAGGTTTGTACTTCACTCACTGCCAGGTAGAGTGTCTGCCTGGAATGAACACAAATAGCCAAGCTAGTGTTAGCATTGCATTTAGCTTCACGGTTGTTCATAAACTCTCCCTATTCATAAACCTAGTACCCCTCTGACTACTGACTTTTCACCATGTATTTCTCTTCCAATCAAGATCATAATATGCCTTTAAGGTGGTTTTAATGTAGTTTTTCATGTAGTTTCTCATCCTCCTCTGTATGTAGAGCTTCCGACTACGTTAACTGCAATTATGGTTGCTTTCTGAAAGGTCAGCAGAAACTAGGTCAAAATATTTGAACTTTGACTGCAGCGGCAAAGAGGCAAATCCGAGTGATGCACAATGCCGAGGGTATAGTGGCACCGCTTGGTTGGGCACCACCGCTTTCTCCATAGGAAAACAATGGGATGGCGAGTGCAAAGTGTTTTTATTGCTGATCATGTGTAAGCAGTTTAAGGTGTCCACATACATGTAACCAATAGCAACCTGTAAAATGCCAGCCCTTCCAGTGACAGTCACACTGTTTGAAGAATGAATTCAAGCCCAAATCTTTTGTTTTGTATTTGTCTTTTTTCTAAACCCAACGGAGAAGTGAGAAAAGTGTCTTTACAAAGTATAGCTGTGTTGCTTAAGTTGGTCTCAGTCTCACATCCGACAGATCTGTGGTTGAAAGCGCAGCATTCAACTGATCTGAGCTTCCTTTTTTCTTTATCTTCACTTAGCAAAGACTTGACAAAGACATCTGTTCTGATATGCAAACATTTAAATGATGCATATTTTCTTCTTGCTGCTAATAGGGCCAGTACAAGGAGTGCATCTTTAATGTTCTTTACACACTCAAAAATAGAGGTACCAATTTGTACTTTAAAGGGTACAAAGCTTGTCACTGGGAGTGTTACTTTTTGAAAGACATTTCCGACCCTTTGGTCCTGGTCCATTTTTGTACCTTATCAAGCTGTATGAGTTAATAAAGTACGATTAAACAAATTAAAAATGAAGAATAAAAGTAAATGAAATAGAGATTATGGCAACAATCAAAGATGCTAATAAATTATTATTATATAAATATTAGGCCAAACACATATATAATTATACATAATTATTGCTATGATTACTATGATTATTATGAAAATCATAATATAATACTATAATTATACTACTGTTTACAAGTACTGCTATTTATAGTTATTGTACAAGCTACGTATTTTTTTCAATGCTGCAGGTACCCTTAGGGTTGAAATGGTACAAATTTGTACTTTATATTACTTTGGACCATTTTCATAATATAAAGGAACATTTTCGGCCTCATAAAGACAAATATTGTACTTTTGAGAGAACATTTGTAAAAAATGTATCTACAGGTACAGAAATGTTCCTGTCTCGTACTTCTATTTTTGAGTGTGTATAATGGGATGGAATAATTCCCTGTGGTGAGATAGTAACTGATTTTGACACAAAGATGACACCAAGCATCTTGGTGTCCTCTACATGTGACTTAAAAATGAAAACTAATCAAGACGCAACTTAAAAAAAACATTTTTCAATGTTATTTTCAATATTTTCATGTTCCCACATTTCAAAATCTCCTCTTTGACCATTTAAATAATCTTTGTTTAGCCTCTTTTCACTCCCTCTAGCTGCTGGTTCACATCTACAAGGCTATGGGCCTTGTAGATGAAATTTGGCCTTTAAAGGACAGAAACATTTGTTGTATTTACGGAAACGGACAAATGACTCAACTGACCGTTCCAGTGTGAGGACTTGTTAGTACATCTTGTTTTAGTTGCTCCTTTGGTGTCGCCCTGAGTGATTTTATCTGTATTATGTTTCCCAATTAGTAATGAATGTTTATAGCCATTTCTTCCCTCTGTTGGCTGATAGTCCATCCATCTTCAGTAACCTTAACCACATGGGCTTCTCTCATTTCTCTATTTTCAGCCACCTTCTCTCTTCTCTCCTTCATGCTCCTGTCTGTGACCCAGATATCAATCTCAATATACCATATCATAATAGATGCTTTGATTTCTTAATTCATCTGGAGGAAAAAGAAGAAAATAGAGCATTACTTGAACATATTTGTCCTTTCCTAAATTCTTTCCATTAACAGTAATGAACACATCAGCATTATAAGCCACCTTGGGATTAGATATAAAAGGATTTCAGTGCTAAAGAGACAAACACCATTCTGTTCATTTGGCAAAAATAATCAAATCCAATAACGGACAAGAAGTCATCATCTTATGATACCTGTTGTGATAACTGATGAAGATGCAAGCAGAGAGGGCAGTTATGTTTCGGTAAGAAATAAGACACAAGCCTCTTTATTTATTGTATTATTTGTTTCTCTCTTAAGCTTTCCCATGTCTTTGTCTTTAGATTTACCTTTGTTGGCCATTTGTTTGGATCTCACCGCCAGGTCGGTGCAGCCACCTCTTGTTAAGTTTGCCCCCCTGCCAGTCAAAGCTCTATTAAAGTCACTTCTGTTTTCACATCCCGTCAGTGTTTACACTCTGCATTTGGGGTCTCTTCCTTGAAGAGAAAGCCTAACAAAACCTAACAAGGCTTGTTGGATCCACAATAAAATGTGTCCAAAGCTAGCAGTATCTCTCTTAGTAGCATTGGTTTTCACATGACAACGGCCTGCTGAGACAAAGAAAAGAATGTCCAGAAGCCTGCGCATCTCTTAGACAAATGATATCTAAAAAAAGGGTTAGAAAAATAGAAAAGTATTGCTAGTGGCAGTAATATCATAGTCATTAATAGTTCCTAAGAGGAGACAAGAACTAAACCTTCCTACATGTCTATCTGCTTCTTATTCCACAGCTCTTTGGGGATTGAAATGCAGCATCTTTTCCTTTTTATGTGAAAATTATTGATTATTTTGAAGTTATGTTCAGCAACAAAGCCATATTGTCCATGAGGAAAAAACCATGAGGAAACAAGGCTTTGGTGCAAGGGTTCTCAGTACAGATGGATTGTTTTCTGGCAGAGAGAGGCCGCCTCTCTACCTCCATCTTCGCAGATAAATAATAGGACTAAATAATGAGAAAAGACAGCCAGAGGGGATTGAGGCAACTCAAAGAGCAATGTCATTAATCAGTGACAGAGAAGACAATTCATGTTAGCAAAACACACAGTGTTCACACACGTATACTGGCTGTGGGCAACGGGCAAAGACATAGAGGGATGTCCAGTCTAGCTTTAGGCAATTTTTAAGAGAAATACACAAAGACCGAACTGTTTTGGACGGGTTTTCAACCAGATTTTCTGTCTGCATGACTAGCAACAAGCAAAGCTCCAAAAAACCCTCTGGCAATACAAAGTTAAAGGAGAATGGGGTGAAAATGCAAATAGCCTGCTGATTATGCAGTCCCAGAGGTATAAAGAATAAGTTTAACTACAGATTTTAACTTGCAGATTTGATTATTTGCAGAAAACTTTGAATCACACATTATGATAAAACTTATATTTATAAGTGAACATTTGAATAACCATATTTGCATTATTGATTAAGGCAAGTTGTAATAAAAAAGTTAAAAACGTTGATAAAATGTTTCACAAAGTCCTGGGGAGTGCTGACAAATACCCAGCAATAACAACTTACAGCATTATATAACAAAAATGAGCCACACCAAAAGACATACACGAACCTCCATCCTCAGAAATGTAAACTTTACTGGTGTGAGACATGATCAAAGTGTTTTTGAGGTCTTTGTTTCCTGCAAACATCGGCAGTACCCTACTGTGCACATTTTCTGATCTCCTTGCAGCCAATAAGACACTCAGGGCCGGATCTATGGAAGGTTTGCGTGCGCCCCCCCCCCCCCCCCACACACACACACACAAAAAAAAAAGTCCAAACTGATCTACAAACAGCATGCTAAAAGGTTTTGGTCTTTAAAACATACTAAACAGCCCCTTTTATCCATTTTGCACTTGCACTACTCTAATGAATATGCAATATGGGACATTAACGGGTGCGTATGACGGGAGGAGAAAATGTAGACATACGAATTTAGCACTGGCAAAGCAATATGTCAACCGTGAGATGCATTGCCTTGCTGTTTTTTTGCGTATACTGTATTTTAGTACGTCAGAAAAGCAGGTGCAAACTGCAGCTCCAATGACTTCAGCTTCTGAGGGGGACAATCCTGGGCACCCACAAATGAGAAGTGAGGGGCAACGTATTTAGCTCTCTTTGTTAAATGCAATAAAAATCACCACAGCAAACATCACTATTTAATGCGGGTGTAAAATATTCTGGAGAAATGAAACAAAGTTTGCAGCCACTGTGGAACTTAACGAGAACTAAAGCTACATTAACTGTATCTTTTTCTTTTCCTTTTTTGCCAACGTCACATTTTAACTTGGGTTTTAGCAGGTGGGCAGGATCATGGTCACGTAACAGTGCAAACCTCTGAAGCCGTTGGCATTGAGCCAAAGAGTGCGCACCCCGTGCGTAAAAGAAACCATGTCGGAGCTGCAGGCACTTTCATTCGTTCAGCAACTCCTGATCCATGTCCTCATCAACTGGCCTCTTCTGAGACTCTGCACGGATGCATGTTGTATTTTTGAAATTATTATATTTATCATACTTATTTTAAACTATATTTTCATATCCCTCCTCCACTAATATCTCCCTTTGTGGTTTGTATTTCCTTTTGCACTGTCACTTCTTGCAACTTGCCACACTGCAAACCTCCAAACATGCAAAATCTAATCTATATAAGGGTGTTTCCAACACGTTTGCACCTGCTGTCATTTGCACAATTATTCTTTGTAAATCACCCGCAAAATTCTAGATTGCATGTGCAAATTACCACACGCAATTTTTTTATCTTAGTAGATCCGGCCCAGTACTTACTAAACACCTCTGCTGACAAAAATGGGTAACATGAATGTTGTTAAAAGAAAGATCATTTCACTGTACTTTTAAAGCCCTGTAGGAGAGTCAGAAGATTAATAATCAAATTGGGATTCTGTGCAAAAGCAGTACTTTAAGACCACAAAGTTCTTTTTAGTATTACCCTACTTTGGAAAGAGCCCACATAGATATCCATTAACACCCATATCACTATCGATGCAGTGGATGCTGCAGGATGCAGCATCCATGTTTTCAGAAGTGAATGACTTAATCTTAGTTCATATTATTACTCGAGACTCAGAAAAAAAACTGCAAAGTTTCTGAATCATATTTATATATGGATCTGCAGAGAAGAGCTTTAACTTACATTTATGGATGGAGTGATAAACTTTGCTCAGTGACAGTGAATTTCAGAAGAATTCAGCCCATGCATTGATTTATACCACAGAATTGTCTACTTTTAATGTACTGCTGCTTGGATATTGCCATGCAGTATTCATTTTAAGCCTTGCTCACTGCATACAGACAATCAACCGGGAAGTTCTTGAGTATTTCACTTGTTTCAAAGACTTGTCCTATAGGAAAGTTGTTTTTTTTTCTTTTTTGGAATAAACTGTAATCATGCTATCAAGTTATCACAAAAATAAAGTAAGCAATTCAAAATTATGCATAGATTCTTACAAAAGTGATTCTCCCTTCAGTCAATTGTGATCCACTAGAAGTATATGGTAAAGTATTTCTCTGCAGCAGGGCATGGCTCCGGTTGCCCGGGCAACTGCCCATTTGCCCTCCTTGGCTAAAATTGCCCCTCACGGGGAAAAAACAGATTGAAGAAAATAATTTGAACTAATGTTTTAAAAAAAAAGTGCCCTAAGTGCAGAATTTAACTGGAATAAAACCACTATAATACAGTATATTCCAAATAAATACTCAGGAAGAGAGTAAGTTGTGAGAGTTAGGGGGTCCCTCTCCCTTCAGTTTACAGCTGTTTGTGATGCACGTGCACGTCACAGGCTGGACAGGAGCACGCTCGTCGCGCTGTGGCGGTCAGGTCGCGCTGGATATTTAAATAAACAATCCGCCAAGAGGCTCACGAGGGCATCTACCCCGCAGAAGCTCTCACAATGGAGCAACGATGAGCAGAAACAAGCACACCCTCCTCTTAAAGTGGAAATGCAACGCTCAACCAACCTAACTTTATTTAATAGTCTGAGTCCTGGTCTTATCAATAATATATACCAAACGTGAAAAATATAAGCATATAAAAGAAAAACGTTGTGAAGTTGGACGTTTTTAGGACAAGGGCGCCGCCATCTTGCAGCACTCTAAGCTCTGACGTCACCGGGTTGGTTAGTGCTGCAGTCCTGAATGAGAGTCCTCTGGTCCGGTCCACAATTATAAAGATAACAGCTGAATGACGGAGACTGGTGAGCCAAAGGAGAAGAAAAGACAAAAGGGGAACCACTACTGTATCCTCCTGGGTCTAAAAGCAAGTTTTCCCAAAGTTTAAGCTGAAGACAGAACAGTTTACAACCTCCAGCTGAACCAGAAACAGCCTGATTATGAGCAGAAGAGCTCTGGAGCAGGTTAATGTGAAATGACCGTCATAAAAACTTTCTAACGGGACTCCCAGTTTCCCCACGGCGGGTCCGGTTCTACCAAACACCGCCTGCTTCCTCTTCAACCTGCAGCCTGGATGATTTGCATCTTTCCCATCGTATCCCTGTCTCGCTATAGCATTTATTTTATTTTACATTTAACCACCGGTTACTACCGTTAGCTTAGTTAGCTTACCTGCTGTTTTCCTGGACGCTCCCATGTCTCCGCCCGGCTCTCATTCAGGGACAGCACCGCCTCCAAAACGTCCACCTACCGGTACAATAATCCATACGTGTACTCCAAATTGTTATACAAAGTCCTTCACACATTATCTGGTCCATGTGGACCTCCTGACAGCAGACAGCTTCCACCATCTGAACTGCAGCCACTCCTACAGGTGCTGCTAACCCGCCCCTCCTGACACCAGCACCGGCGTCTCGTCCTCTCTCCTCAGTCACACGCTGTAATGGCTGGAAAGCATCGGTACAGGATGCTGGACTGGCGTCCCAGCTTCGCTTTGCATCATATTAATCTTCTAAAACATGTTCCAGCTTGTTAATTGTAGTGCAGCGTAGCTGCTTATTTCTATTGATTTAACGCGGAGTCAGAGGGGAAACCAACCCGGTGACGTCAGAGCTTAGAGTACTGCAAGATGGCAGCGCTCTTGTCCTAAAAACGTCTAACTTCGCAACGTTTTTCTTTTATATGCTTATATTTTTCACGTTTGGTATAATTATTGATAAGACCAGGACTCAGTCTAGTAAATAAAGTTAGGTTGGTTGAGCGTTGCATTTCCACTTTAAAGGCTGTCTGTGACAACGCTCAGCTGCCCCGCTGCCACGCGCCCCCCTCCTCCTCCCACACCTTTGCAGAGGCAAAATGGAGCGAGATCGTCAGCCCAAGAGGAAAGGTGGAGCAAAGAGGAGTCAAAAAAGAAAGAAGCACAGGCCAGAGATGCAAAAAACTTCTGCAAAATAACCGACATGTGTGTCAGTGAAGGAGCAGGTGAAACAACAGAACATCCAGCACCACGAGCTTAATAACAAGGAGATGATGGCTAAAAGTAACTTGATAAAACAAAAGTTTAAAGTTGTAACAAAGGATATTGCAAATTTTAGAAGATGGTTAACTGCATAAAAGCAAGATAATTCATGATATGAATGCTGAGTTCTTTAGACCATTTGATTCTTTATTTAAAATCCCATTAAGATTTAGAACATTTGTTGTTGAACATAGCCAATGCATATAAAAATAGTTAATTAGTGAATCTGAATAGCTGGAAGTTATGGGTGGCTTTTGGATCTTTCTTTACAAAGATGGAGAAGGACCAGCACTTTCAGCAGCAGCAGTGAGGAATCAGAGCAGGAACCTTCAGGTGCAATTTCAATTCAAACCAAACATGCAGGTGATGCTTTTAGAATAATTTATGTTTTACTTATGATGGTCAGTATTCAATTAACTTGTTGTCCCTCCTTGTCCTGAGTCCTCCAGGATTCAGGACAAAGAGAGACGCTGGGGGAGGCAACGAAGTTCATTACTGCAGGACTTGTTGCAAAGCAGCAAGCCAGCAGGTGAAAGACATGAAAAAATGTCAGTAGATTAGCTAGTTTGTGTCCTTATCTGTGGACTATTTGGTGGAGAGGAGCAAGATGGAAGCCACATGGAAGGAAGGCCAGATGGCTAATTATATGCAAAATGACACTAAAATTATACTGTATTTTACAGACTTTTGAAAAAAATTCTGTAGAACCAGAACAACATGCAAGTGCTTCTTCCAGAACTTTTAATAAGAATAATGTGTGATTCATTGTTCAGAGATTTATTGTTTTACAGTTTACAGTTAAAGGTTGAATATGGAACATTTTTATTAAAAGTTATATTTTAAAAAAAATAATACCTCCACAGGTCAGTTGGGGGTGTGCAGAATGTAAATACAACATTTCCCAGAAAAATTCAATTTAGCCTAAAAATAATTATAAAATAAATTTTGACGGGTTCGATAATGGCATTTTATTTACGTCTATAAGCCAATACACGCTGCCATTGCAGGTTGCCAAATACGATCTCTGTGTGGAAACAATATTTTGGTCATAGTCAGGCTTGTACAGGGTCGTGGAGATGACGAGTGAAGCAGCTGCTTCAGAGCCCTGGAGATATTGTTATCTGTTTCTGAGGAGGAGTGACCTGAGAAGAGCAAAACCTGGAGTAAATTTAGGTGAAGACTTCACTGAATGGACCCACATAAACGTTTTCCACGGAGTCAAAACACAGAAATGGCGACTTTCCCCCGGGATCTGTAAGCTAGCTTGTTTGCTAACATGGCTAACGTTAGCTGTCGGTTATAAACTCCTCTGCGTTACTTGTTGGACATGCTGCAGACTGTTGGTCACTTGCGTATCAGCAGTGAGCCTGGCATCCCAGCAGCTGGAGTTGTTTTTCTGCCGTTGCAACTACAACCTAGACACATGTGATGTCGCTGTTCTGTCCGTATTCCATATTCAACCTTTAAAGACAGGTTCTCTGACAGGATCAAGTGTGCCCCTTTTTTAGGTTTGAGCACCTGCCCTTAAAAAATCCTGAGCACGTCTCTGCTCTGCAGACTACCTGCTGACTCTATTTTCTCAGGTTCCACTTTTTTTTTAGACTTTATGGAGCTGCGGCATTTGAATAATGTCATCAGTGCAAAAAAGTTGTATAGACTCTGCTTGACTGGGCTAAATTTTCAACACCTTAGCTGTTGCCATCTCCAAGTTTAGGTTTTCAAAACAAACATCCTCTCTACCTTTAAAATGAAGCTTAGAATTGTGTCATGTTGGCAGATGTGAAACTCAGTAAATTTATTTTTATGGCACCAAACAACTGAACTGAATGTCAAATCTGCCAGTATGGCACAGAGTTTTACTGCTTATTTACTTTACATTAAACTAGAGACCTGCAATGGGCATGCACTCCCACAGGTCCCGCACGACCTGCCAAATTGGGCGGTATCTTGGCGGGATTAATACAGCCTCAGACGAGGGCAGGTAGTCAGTTGGGACCCGAGCTCCCACACGTCTATAGGCCTAGGCCTATAAACCCATGGGACCCATGGGTCAGCCTGTGCATCAGTAGTCTCTGCTGCTCCTGGGCATTAATGCAGTAATTAACAAAAAAGCCTTCTGTTTTTTTAGCCTCTGCACTGTGTGCACAGTGTGCAGCAGCCTGTTACAGTTGCCGTAGCACAGGTCACATGACCCAGGTTGGCCAGAGCGTGGCTTGACAATCAAGGCCTTACTCATTGTGCTGCACTCTGGAGAAAATCCTTATGAATTGTTAAGTGAAGATAATCTTCACAATTTGCATTAAAAAATCTCGGGACCCGTCAGGACCCAAGGGGGTCCCTCAGGCAGTCAGATGAACGGAGTCCTGCAGGAGCAAAATTGAAAACCCCATCCTGTGCAGGTCTCTACATTACACCATATCCACTCTGAAGCAGCCAGTATCAAGGTTTGTCATTTGTGATTTACTACTTTTTTTTCTGTGACTCACACAGCTCGTCTTATACATTCTCTTTTAGCTGTTTCCTATAGCGCAGGACTGCCCAAGTCAGTCCTACAAGGGCTGCAGTCCTGCAGGTTTTCATTGTCTCTATGCTCCAACACACCTGACCGAAATTAGTGAGTAATTGTGCAGAACTTGATAGGCTTTGGATCTGTTTCATTTGAGCCATGTGTTTAGGAGCAGGGGGAGATTGAAAACCTGCTGGATTGTGGGTCTCATAGGACCCAACTGAGTAGCCCCGCTGTTGTGCAATGCTAGGGTTAGTAAAAAAATTAAATACCTTGGTTCCTCACAAGCTGGAGTCAAAGCTCAGAGATCATGGGATCAACTCGATACTCCTGGGATATATGACCCATGACTGCAAAGCCACTCACACCCTCCACCATCTTTGCTAAATTAGCTGATAATACAGTGATAGTAGTGGGCCTGATCTTCAGAGACATGGGGTGACAGCCTATCTGGAGATGAAACTGACATCATGGAAAATAACCTGGAGCTGAATGTTCCAAAAACTACAGAGATGGTTGTTGATTTCAGGAGGGGGAGGCAATTACTGTACACTCCTCTCAGGATTGACAGGACCCCTGTGGAGAGAGTGTGCAGGTACCTCAGTGTTCGCATCAGAGGACAAGGTCAATCCACATTTCCACCTTGGTGAAGAATGTAAGACAGCACTTGTACTTCTTCAGACTCCCTCAGACAACACTGCTAGGAGCCTTCTTCAATACACCTCAGCCACAGAGCCCACAGCACTCACCAGCACCATTACAGCCTGGTATGGCAGCTGTACTACCATGGACAAAAAAAAACCTCTGCACAGAGTACAGTAGTAAGGTGTGCAAAACAAACATGCAGGACAGCATTACCCAGTCTGAAGGACATCTACTGTATACAAGGCGGTGCATGAGCAGGGCAAGGAAAATTATAAGGTATTCACCCCCCCCCTGTAATGGACTATGGCTGCTGTCTGGCAAGTGCCTCATCTCGTGTTTGGCTAAAATAGAAAGGCGTGAGAAGTTTCTTTCTTTTCTCAAGCCATAAGGACTAAAAACTCTTGAAATGGTTGAAGAATGACAGAAATTTAAATTAAATTACGCATCTCTCTTTCCGTCATCAGCAACATGGTTTAATTTAAAGGGTTAATGATGTACAGATCACAGCTTCCTGCTTTTATATCCTAGTCTACACACCTATTCAGGCTTTTGTTTTATAACTTCTGGTTATCTATTTTACAGTGCAACCTGAGTTTGAATCTCACTGACTGTGACCTTTTGTGTACTCTACAGAGCTTGACAGAAGCTTTTACTCAGTATGAGTGACAGCTCAGTCCTGTGTCACACGCCCCTGTCTTATTGCCTTAATATGTCTAGACCCACAGCCTCCACCCATAACATAACTTTACAGCTTCTCAGCTGTAAAAGAAGAATCCCAGCAGCCTTAGTCTGTCATGCCAGCACAGCAGCCACATCAGCCACTCCCCCTCTATGCTTGGTGCCCCACACAGAAAAGACTGTGAGATGGTAAATGGAGATGGGAGGGAGGGAATATGCAGTCATATCTTGAGGGGAGTAAAGAATATAAAAGATTTTTAAGTAACATCTTCATCTTTTTTAGGATAGCTTCTGTGCTTTTCTTCAGCTCTGTGTGTGTAGGGAGGTGTATTAGACATTTCGTTAAGCTCCCAGCTCTTAGAAGGATAAAGATTGTAGAAATTTGACCTAGAGTCAAAGGTTCACTGATAATTAGATTTGATGTGGAAGACTGTAGAGAGGTTGTAGAGGTTGCACCTTGGGATTTTAAACTGATACTGATTCAGTGTCTCTAAATATCAGACTTGGGGCCAAAATCAAAAAATGAACAGCCAAGTTTCATCCATATTTAGCCTGAGCAGAGGTATTGACTGTGTGGAAAAGTCAAGCTGAAATTAAAGGATAAAGGATGAATTCCAATCCCCCCTGGCCCTAGCCCTTGGTCCTAACCCTTCGTTTTGCGCGTTCATGTGAAGTGATGTCCAAGTTCTGGTTCAGACCAAGGGCGAGGGGCGAGAGGTAGGGCTATCTGGCCCTCGAAGCTGAGATTTTCCAGGGGCACACTAGAAAACGAGTGGTATGTGACATTACCACAATTCCAAGCGAAATATAGGCAAAAGGGCGAGGAAATCGCTAGCAGCAGCAGCCAGAGAAACGTCTAAATGTGAGTATTTTTTAAAAATAAAATATGAAAATCGCTATTTAAGGTCACTAATGTATTAAAGACAGTTTTATTAGAAATGTGAACAAAGTCGCTAGTTTTGTAACATTACGTGCAACTGATCATGTCTGAAAAGTGACATTAACGGCAAGTTTGAGTCGAAGGCGTCTTCATTTCCTTTCATTTTTAAGTTTTTTTCGTCCGAAAGCCAAAGAAATAATCCAGTAACCCAGGAAAGGGAGATTATTGCTGCTGCGTGCAGCTTTTTTCTTTTTCAACAAAACTTTATTGACAATATAATGATGCAGACAGCATTGTGAACTCTTCTGGAAACAGCCGTAATGGCGGTTTACTGCGCCACGGACGACTATTGGTGACGCATAAGGATTTCGAAGTGTTGTCCCATTTCTTCAATCACTTGAAACCGTGGCCCTAACACTTGAAACGGAGTTTCAAGTGTTAGGGCCAAGGGATAAAAAGAGGAATTGGAATTGGGCCAAAATGTATTCAACATTAGTGTTTGTCCAGACTTATGTAATCACAAGCTTTGAAATTCGATTACAAAAAAAAGGAAAATGAACAGTGCCCAGTTAATGGAATTCCCTCCAGGGCATTCATTTTCATTCTCATTTCTAAACGATCATTTGAGTGGCACAGTATCTGTGTGGAATAGATTATAAAATCATTTCAACTCCCTGAATTCTTATACAATGGTGTTCCAGGAATACCCCGCTGCTGTAAATTTACAGATTGGCTGTTTTCCATAATCACAACTAAAAGAGAGGCAGCCATGATGCTAACATGGGAAAAACGGGACTAAGAGTGTTGGAAGAGACATAAACTCTCAAAAGGTACAGTAAACATTTAATGGGAATCAGGGGAGTACGAACTTGACAGGCTTATGAAGCATTACTGTATAAGAAAAATTACATGAATAATGATCCGTGCAAACTTTATATGCAGAGATATTTTTTATGAACTCCAGTTATCTGACAAACTACAACTGAAAGGTCAAGAGGTCAGAGTCTCAGCCAAATTGCTTTTGTCCCTTTTCAGAACACACAACTGCTGTTTTCTTTTAAATTTACTTTAGTGGCAATCTATTTTCTTTTCTAAAGTTCAGTTTGACCTTAATCGATTTCTTTTTACAGGATTTCTTGTTGACATGCTGCTCAACTTTACTCAATCTGTGTCCAGGACAACCTTTCACCAAGTTCAAATGAAAGGCTCTACCTTTAAACTTAATATAGACAATAAATGCCACTCTGTAATTTTGTCAATATTTCTCTGTTTGTATTTTAAGTTGAACATTTAGTGTAATTGAAAAGCCTGCTGCGCTTCATGGCTCAGCCGATCATTTCTGCAGAGCTCCTTGGATAGGAAAACAGTTTCAGTGAGTCAGAGTTGGACTAGATTTCCCACCAGCAATACCAGCATGGAGTGGCTTTGATTGACCAACAAGGGAAAAGAGAGGTTCACTGACACTTCTGTGAGAGACTAATAAGGTCCAGGCAGGCATCGTCCCCTTTTCAAACATTAAATGGGTTTGCTGGCAGGTTGCTGCTGTTCAGCAGGAGGGAGAGCGATTTAGACACACTGCTGGAGGGACACTGCAGTGTCACAGTCATTCACAATCTGATTTCTGGGTCCCAGTTCAGGAAAACATCCAATTGGGAATCACTTATGAAGTGTCTGGTGATAACAAGCGGGACTGAGGCTTCTATCAGGAGCAGCAAGATTTACACTTGGAACTGAAGTCCAAATAAAAAAACTTTTTTTTTTTCATTTTAATTCAAAAGCTAAGTCCAAGTTTCTGGAAATATACTGATCACCACAAGATTAAAACCATTGTCCATATATTGTAGGTTCTTTTGTGCTGACAAAACAGTTGCCAGCTGTCAGAAAGTGTGCAGACACACACAAACCCACACACGAAGGCATTCTCATGGCGTATGTCGTGAGTATGGGTTTGAATCTTGAGTTGTTTTTATACTTTCATAGACTATGTTTAATTGGTCCAAATGTTTAGTTCAATGCTTTTGGCTTTGCTTTGTTCCAGGAGATGTTCATAAGCACAGACATAATCGACAGTGCAGCCCGTGCGGTTGCACCATCAGGTAGGGCTGGGCGATATGGACCAAAAGTCATATCTCGATATATTTAGGCTGAATATCGATACACGATATATTTCTCGATATTTTTATTGCAAAGTTAGAGCAAATATTTTGTTCCAGTCAGAGCCAAATATGACATTACAAGTAGTTTAATTCAAACAGACCGGATAAAATAATGCTCAGCTGTTCAAAGAATGATAAAATGTAAACAGAAATACTGTAAAATACTGTATGTAATAATACTCGCACATCCAAGTAAGGAACATTACACAGAATTAAATGTAACAAACCCTAGTAAGGTCAGCATTTATATACAAAGACAAAACAAACACACAGTGAACTCCATATCTCGATATGGGCGATAAGGTCCAATTCCATATCTCATTTGAAAATATATCGATATATTTTTCATATCGATATATCGCCCAGCCCTACCATCAGGGTCCCACACTGATGACGTCATGTTATGAATTGCCCGTATTCTTTCCTCAACAGATATCTCACTTAGACCAAACATTACAGCCGCCGTTATGGCATCATATAGTTTTAAACAGATATTTGTTTGGGTAAGACTTTGAGAGAAGGTTAAGCAGTCACACTTAACTCACAATGCAGCAAACACTGCAGTGAGTGGGGCTACAGTGCAAGTCCCAAGTGCACTGGGCCCAAGTCAGGTAGGCCAGCCCACAGCACTGCAGCTGCATCCATCCAATGGATTAATTTGGTAGTGTCCAAGTGCCACAAAAGCCAGTACCAATTTTTTTTTCGATTGGTCAACAGGTATTTCTCACAGCTCATCTTTCAAGTGGCTTCATGCTGAGTGTGTTCCAAAAGAGAAACATTTTGCTGTTGTAATTATAAGGTCCCTTCCTCTTCTTACCTGAAATGTCCTAAAATGGACATTTTTTTATTGTTATTATGAAGCAGAGCAGAAAGCATTTTTCAGGACACTTTTTAAAAATCTTGAGAGGCCAAAATGAAGTATATCCGTAAAATAAAATACTGGATGAAATAATAAATATGCAGTATTTTGATAAAATTTAAAGTGTGGTCAAAGAAAAAAAAATGTTATCAAGATCCACTGTGCAAAGAAGAGACTCTGCACTGATATCACTTTACTAACTGCTCTTGAAGATATGCAAAAACCCATAACAGTCCATGTGTAGCACTCAAAGTATATTTTACCTGCACATCCATCATAGGCTTCCTATGCCACTCAACAAGCTCCATTTATTCACAAATGTCATGAAAGCTGTGTTTGATGGATGCCTGCCTGCCTGGCTGACCTGAATTTGCCATTTGGGGTCTCGGACTGATTTGCAGCACACACAGGGCAAGAGATAGATGTGACTGAATTGTTGATTTGCTCACTTCACAGAGAGAGTTTGGACGGATGGAAAGATGTAAAGGAAGGAGAGATGCAAAGAGACATGGCAGTCTCGGGAAACCTTTGCATCACAGCTTGAAGTCCATCACAGCAAAAGAGATAAGGCACTAAACTCTAGGGAGACAGAAGGGGGGGGGGGGGGGCAACAAAGCTAGACAACTTAGAAGATGAGGAGAGGTGAAGGGAATGAGCATCACTTAACCAAAAAAGTTGAGTTCTGCTTCTTCAAAAGTTGTTTAGTCATACAAAGGCTTTAACATGAAAACTGCCCCCCAAGGGTAAAAATTTCTGAAGTCAAACAACTCTCATTTCCAAAGTGAACATAAGATACAGTATAATCTATAGCCTTAAAGTTTAAGTCTTTTCCTCATTGCATGCTATATTAAAAATATCAATTCAGGCCATATGGACCAAAGAAGGAAAAGTTTTTTAAAAAATCCAAACAACGCAGTCTCATCACTATTGAACAGCTCTCATGCAGACTTAACAGCATGGTGAGCCTTTTCAAGCACCTCTTGTGCTTGTCTCAGTGTCGTTGGGGCTGAGATTGGAGTGTCAGGCCAAAGTACAGCAAAGCACTCCATAAGTAGCTAACTGGTGCTCCATTTGGGAACACTTAAGACTCTCCCTCTGCTAATTACATAGCTCTAATTAGCTTGCGGGTAGAATCCAGTAAACGCGTAATTGTCTATTGACATTAGGCAATGAGCTGCAACAAAACCCTCTATCTCTGTTACCGTATCGCCTCAACAGCAAAACTATAGGCTGCTGAAAGTGTCAGTCTTTGAGATTTAGAATGCATTTGCACACACAGACACCCAATGGAAAGAGAATAAGCATATTCTGTACTCTAATCATGACTTTTCAAAGTTAGAAAATGAAATGTGCAGAAAAATCAAGTCTGTCAGACTTGAGCAGGAATATTGCCTCCATCCCTTTTTTTTTCCTTGGCACTAGCTCTTTCTTTCCTGTCATTGTTTCTTTATCAAATGCAAATTAAATGAGTCTTACTGGTGTAAATTGTTAAATTTAAAATAAAATAATAACATGAACTCAATGTTCAATACTGAGCTGCCAAATGACCCATGAATAGTATATAATAGAACTGATTAACAATCAAGACTCTCTCCGATTCATCTGTAGTGGATCCCATAAGCATGACCAAGGGTCTCAATGAGTGACTTTTTTTTTTTTTTTTTTTTTTTTTTTTGTACAGACAAAAACAACACAACATGTGAAGAATTTGAAGATACTGCTTCTTTTGGTTAGGGACTAAAAACCCTTTCAGCTCTGGTGACTGCATTTATTCTCAAGGCTCTGGAAAAATAATAAGAATTTACCCACTGCAACAGCAGTAATTGATGCATGTTACGTATGCTCTTAATCCAGTCTCTCTGCTCTGCAGGTTGGGCATTTGAAGAACCAGCAGCAGCACAGCAAATGCTCATCTTGTCAAAGTAAAGATAGAAAAACACAGACACACACACAAACAAATTTAGCCATTTTAATCCACTTTTGATGTTGTGAGCAGACTGAGAACCAAGCGGATTCATCAAGGTGGTTCAATGTGACATTTGGAGTGTTTGAAGTTTTTTATGAAAACAACATTTGAGAGCTATTCTGTTTCTTAATTGCAGTTTTATACAGAATAGAACATTGCTGTCAAAGTTTATTTAGACTTATTTGTGGAACACATCATGTTCGGATGACAACCATGAAATTATAGATTCACAAAAGAACCTCAGATAACACTGCTTGATTTTCCATTTTAAATCCTAACATGTTTCTTAATAATGTGTTCTGTATACAGTACACTTGGTCTTGAATTATAGATGTGAATAAAACAAATGTTTGTTTCTAGCATCAGTGCGTCTTAAAAAAAGACTGTGCAATGAGAAAACTTAATGCTTCCTGTAGGCGTAGTCTTTGATGACGAAATACTGCTGAAATACGAAAGCACAGCAGCTGCCATCCTAACTACCATGTGATTAGCAATGACACCAGGGTAATGCTGCTTATATTTTTGTTTTACAGCAGTTCTGTTTTCTAGTGTTTTTGTTTCTCAGCAGTATGAATCAAACTGAGAGCTGCATATGAGCAGGCTCAGATAAGTATGTTGCCAGTATTAACTGACAGGACAAACTTGGCTATTTTTTAGAACTCAAACTCGAGTAGAAAGGTATGAACTGTTACCAATCCTCATGATTTGCAAACCATCTGTCTCGAGGAAAATCTGGTAACTCCCGAGCAAATTATTAAAGCCCTGTCAGCTACTGCTGTATTGTAAACTGGATTTCTGGACTTTTTTCCTTTAAAAAAGGTACAGTATATTTAAAAAACCAAACAAAAAAAAAGCAAAGGTCAGTGGCAGAAAAATGTAATATATAATTCAAAACTGTGTTTCTATTTATGTGTAATCGCTAAACTAGAATAGCTTTTATTATGTTTATTTCCTTAGAATGAGCCATTTATATCTGCTCGCTGGGGGTAGCACATATGGAGGCTGCCATATTTGTGCCACCATTTTTACTATGTTTTGTCCATTCAGGGACGCCAATGTGAGTGAAGTGAGAACCCTCTGAACTTTAAAACTGCTGTACCAGCTTTGGTTAATGGTAGTTAGAGCACTGTTTGGGATAAGTAAGGCCTTAAAAAACATGAAAAACAGTTCCTCATAGTACAGTCATAGCCACGTCTGAGACCACTGGATGACACAGATGACTTACCACTAGATGTAGGCTATGTAATTCTTACATACCATATGTTTTAAGTTAATTATGATTTTTTTTTTTTTTAATGAATGTACCTGTTCACACTCAATAGGGTAAAAAAAAATCTTTTTGATTCTTATGATTCATGGTATGGACACCATTGTGTCATCACCATCTGACACCATATCGCACACTCACTGATGCAATTTCAGATCACACCATCACTGTCAGACTATCAAGAACTGATCATATATACAATATTGCCAAAAGTATTTGCTCGCTTGCCTTGACTCACATTATGAACTTACTGTAAGTGACATCTCATTTCTAATTCATAGGGTTCAATGGTTCACCCTTTGCAGCTAGAACAGCTTCAACTCTTCTGGGAAGGCTGTCCACAAGGTTTAGGAAAGTGTTCATGGGAATTTTTGCCCATTCTTCGAGAAGCACATTTGTGAGGTTGTGGATGTTTGGGACTGAGAGACACATGACTGATGGCCGCAGTTCTGTAATTACAGTAGGTCCAACTGAAAGACCCTTCTGTGTTTTAGCACTGTGAGGCAGTGCAATAGAATGCTCAAGAAATTTCCTGTATGAACACACACACAAACACAAACACACACTAGACAGGGAGAGGATGTTTTTTCCCTTTTTAAGGGACAGAGCGCCCTCCAAGCTAAATACTCCATTTCCCACTATCCCAATGGGTATGAGGTAGTTTCCTGTTAGGGACCCAGCCAAGTTATGTTGAATACACCCAGTCGGGGGGAGAGAGTTAGACTTTCTGGGGAGACTTGCTGGGACATTGACTAAAGAGAACAGCACCCTACTGTAGGTCTGGAGGTACCCGGAGCCAGAGAAACGGCGTTACTCATATCTTATGTATATATTTTATTCTATGTAAATAAACCGTGTTAATCCTATAACTCAGTGAAGCCCTCTGTATTACTTTCCAGGTCGGTGCAATGGCAAAGCAGGAAGCCATCCAGCGCAGCTGGGTGAAGAGGTCTTCGGATTCTGGGCAGATCGACTCCGTGGGGACAGCACTAACGAATATGGCCCTTCTGATTGGCTAGCGGCCAACTGGCAACCACAAGGTCACACACTGATGTTGGGGGAGAAGGCCTGGCTCTCAGTCTCCGCTCTAATTCATCCCAAAGGTATTCTATTGGGTTGAGGTCAGGACTCTGTACAGGCCAGTCAAGTTCCTCCACACCAGACTCTGCATCCATGTTTTTATGGACCTGCTTTTTGCACTGGTGCACACTCATGTTGGAAGGGGAAGGGGCCAGTTCCAAACTGTTCCCACAAAGTTGGGAGCATGGAATTGTGCAAAATGTCTTGGTATGCTGAAGCATTCAGAGTTCCTTTCACTGGAGCAAAGGGGCCATGCCCAGCTCCTGATAAACAGGCCCACACCATAATCCCCCTCCACCAAACTTTACACTTGGCACAATGCAGTCAGACGAGTACCGTTGTCCTGGCAATTGCCAAACCCAGGCTCCTCCATCAGATTGCTAGATGGAGAAGCGCAATTCGTCACTCCAGAGAACGCGCCTTCACTGCTCTAGAGTCCAGTAGCGGAGTGCTTTACACCACTGCATCCCATGCTTTGCATTGCACTTGGTGATAGATGGCTTGGATGCAGCCGCTCAACCATGGAAACCCATTCCATAAAACTCTCTGCGCTTTGTTCTAATGCCGATCTGAAGGCCACATGAAGTTTGGAGGTCTGGAGTGATTGACTCTGCAGAAAGTTGGCAACATCTTCATTCTATGCGCTTCAGCATCCACTGACCCCGCTCCGTCCATTTACGTGGCCTACCACTTTGTGGCTGAGTTGCTGCCATTCCCAAACACTTCCATTTTCTTACAATACAACTGACAGTTGACTGTGGAATATTTAGGAGCAAGGAAATTTTACAACTGGATTTGTTGCACAGGTGGCATCCTATCACAGAGCACAGTGGGATTCACTGAGCTCCTGAGAGTGACCCATTCTGTCACAAATGTTTGTAAAAAAAAACAGTCTGCATGCCTAGGTGCTTCATTTTATACACCTGTGGCCCTGGAAGTGATTGGAACACCTGCTTATGATAGTTTTGATGGGTGAGCAAACACTTTTTCTTTTGGAAATATAGTGTATTTCATGCTTCTGCCTCACTGTTTATTTAAACCACAGGATAATCATGGACCAACTTCAATCAACTGGACACTTTATCTGTGCTTGAATCATGTGAATATTTAGTATTATGTACATTTTGCAGCATTAGTGCTATTGCTCATTCTGTATGTCCTTTGATACAACAGACACATTTCTTCCATGTCGGGTCATATTTTGCAAATACACCCTGGTTTTAACATGTAGTTACTCATACTGTACTTTAAAAGGTACAGTGTGTAACAAAATCATAGGTCAAAATGTATCATTACATAATTGTCTCTATACTATCACTTTGCTAAGAAAACTGTTGTGTTTTTATTCTCTTACAAAAAGCCATTTACAATTTCTTGGCATAGGTCCACTTATGGGCCTTTTCCACTGCACATTTTCGTAACCCTTCCACACGGCACGGCACGCTTTGTGTTTCCTCAGGGAAAACCCGTTAGGAGCCGTTACGATTTTCTGCACCTGTTTCAGAGCTAGCTCTAACCATGCTGAACCTACACAAAACGTGACGTGCCTGACGGCTCTCCACTGATTGGTCAAAGGAAATTGTCATCATACGCATCACACGCGTTTCACCTCGCCTCTTCTAAAAAATATCTAGCACTGTTCTCAGTGACTACAAGCCACAGAGAAAAAAACAACAGCAGTTACACCTCGATATCATCCAATGCCTCCATTGTTGTTTTTACTTTACTGACCACCGCATGGCATGGCAGTGACGTCACCGTAGTCTCGACCACGCCTACTCCACCCACTTCCAGGTAGTACTTCTCCTGTGGTGAAACAAAAACTGTTCTGGTCGTCTTAAGCGTGTGGTGCTGTGCTGTACCATGCCCTGTGCAGCTGCAATGGAAAAGGTCCAATACTGTAAATGGTAGCTGCCATATTTGTGTCACCACTTTTTCTATGGCGTCTCTAAATGGACAACTCTTTGACTTTTAAAACAGCACTGCCTTTGTTTTATAGGTGCAAAAACACAGTTTGGATAAGTAACACCTTAAAAGGCACAGACTGTAGAAGAAGACAGTGTACATGCACACAATTTTGTAGTTACCTTTAGTGTAGTCATTGCTGCACTGGATCCACTTACAGATGAAAACATGCTTTTATCTGGATGACACTGATGGCCACCATCCATTCCCAACATTGCCTGGAATTTTAGGTCATTTCTCTGCTAATCTTTAACACAAGATGCAAGTAATTCTTACACACCGTACTTTTTATTTTACTTCTGTTCCTGATCCACTCATTTAAAATACAACAATTTCCTTCATTTTGCTTTCAACCTTGTTTACTGTCAGTGTCTTAACAGAGCTCAATTTATTTGCTACAACAAAACACTTAGAGAAAAGTATTGCCTAAAGAAATAAAGGAATAAAAGAAATCACTGAGTCTTTATTTGAAGCAACCTGATTAAGTTAGGAGCATTGGAAAGATAAAAGCCTATTTCGGTTTTCTTTTGTTAGTTTTTTTTGCTTTGCATGACTGTCTGTATCCCAATCCCTGAGGCGTCAAAAGAAAGATACCTGGATGTATGGCATGAGTGGTGTGTTGCCCTTGACAGCATCATTATTTATTCATTGGTATATTTCTGAACTTCATTGCAGGTTTTTTTTTTTTTTTTATTATAAAGCTCAAAAGCACCATTCATGCCTGCCATTTGTGTGAGCAGGAAAACAGATGAGTTTCTTGTTTCTATATGTGTGCTTGTATTGGCTTGATGCTATCCCTTGAGACCAAAACAACACTTTTACGAAAACACAAACACAGCAACTCTGCAGAACCCAGGGGAGAGTTTCCTTGCTGCATGTGTTGTTCAAGGTGTTGAGGGCCTGATGAGAGCATTCTTATCAGTCTGCAGTCATGTAAGTTTACATGGTCACATAAATGTGTGAATGTATAGGCGCCATCTTGCAGATGACTATCCCGCATGCAAAGCTGAATGTACAGAGATTAAGAAAGTGCAAGACTCATGCAGCAAACAACGATGGTCTGGCTGCACCAAATACAGATGCTCATACAGTATTGGCAGGAAAAACTGTTCTGCCGTTTTCTTTTTAACTCAAAACTATCTCAGGAAACCAAAGCAAGTAGTCAGACAATGTCAGATGGGAACTTGCTCTGACGGAACAGATGGGTACACATGCAAGAACTCACAACCATGCACAAATACAGGCCTTCCTTATTTAAGGAGCCAAATCTTTGTAAGAAACTTATAGCAAGCTAGGTGGTTGTGTCCAGCAAATTTGGGACATTTGGTCAAATGTAAATGAAAATACAACACAATGCAATTAAATCTCATAAACTCATATTTTATTCGCAAGAGAACATGAGAAATGTATCAGATGTTGCAACTGAGACATTTTAACATTTCATGGAAAATATTTGCTCATTTTCAATTTGATGGCTGTAACGTCACAAAAGAGTCAAAACAAAGGGCTGCAAATATAAAAATCTGCGGGCTTTTCTGTTTTGTTTTTCTTTCTCACCTCTGCTCCAGGTTTCCGTGGGTGTGACTCCTGACAAACAGTTCACCAGACTCACCTGATCCATTTGTGTCTGGACTAATTGCCTCCTGCGTTTTGTGCAAATTCACATCAGCATACAATTGTTCTACTTTGAGATGCAGTAACCAATGTGCCAATGGTCTGTCCAACAACTATTAAACATTTATACTCCAGCGATACCAACACTGTAGGCAAGTAAGGTCAAATGTCTTCCCTATGGACATACTGTAGTGACACACTGTATGGGGCAGCAGGATTTGAAGGGCCAACCTTCCAATCATTGAACAATATGCTCTATTTAGATGTGTTGCTACCAATAAAATATCTGTTTCAGCATCATAATATGTTTGTCCTCTGTTGGAAATAAAGTATAGGTTCATGAGATCTGCAAACTATTCCTCTGCTTTTTAAATCCACATTTTACACAACATCCAAACTTTTTTTTTTTGGAATTGAGGTTGTATCCCCGCCAGCACGTCCATGTGGGGCCCATCAGGGATGTTTTTCAGTTAAGTGGGCATGGGCATAAACAGGGAAAATTCAAACATTTGGGAGTCCGTGTCAACTGGCTAAATGGGCTCCATAAAGTAAAAATGTGGGCCTGGGTTCCTGTGCAACTCATCAAGTTTGACACCAACTAAAACTCAGTCAGAACCAACTTGAAACCCATATGGGCAAACAAAGGTGAGGCCACCATGGAAACTGCGGACAAACCAACTTGGGACCCCTATCTGCAGCCCAAATTTAACTCATACATATGAGCACTTTTGCAAATTCAGTTACTCTTTTTAGCATGTCAACATCAGCCACTGGCCTGTAAGGGTTCACAATTCCCTTTGTGTACTTCAAGAGGAGCTAGCAAGTCGACGTTTCATCCAGGCTGCCTACAGTAGTGTCACAAGAATGGCCTCATTACAAAACTGTATATCAGTTGGAAAATACTGTAACAGTTTTTTTGTTAAACTTTACAACTGTTTAATAAATTCAGTTCCCATTTACCGTGCTCGCTGGGAGGTTGTTCCCGTGTGATCTAGTTTACCTTGAAAACACTAATACATTAATACCAGGGGCAGAGGAGAGCACTGATGTTAAAAAGTAATAAATCTGAAGGCATAATCTGAGACAGTTAACGCCTAGTGTGCCAGACTAAGCAACTTCAGGTGTTACAGTTTGTCAGGCTGCACATGTCACCCACCCCCCGCCAGCAGCCATAGGTCATTGTGTGCAACTTAGATCTGACAGCTTTTCTTTGTTGCCAAGTAAAAACTCCTCAGCAAAGCACTGCCTCACATTGGAGAATATTTTGTGAAATGACAGCTGTATTAGCTTCAGCAATCTACCCTGAAGCCTTACCCTTGCACTGAAGAACAAACACTTTAAAACACTCATGGAAACACGCATATGCAAACACAAGGGCATTTGAGTTTAAAGTATGATAATGATTCAAAGTAATTACCAGAGATGTGTCTGAATTCTCCCTTTTAAGCAGCTTTTTCTGCCAAACATCAGCTCTCAAACATAATTACTACAAGCACTCAAGGTACATTAATACAGACTGGCTGACAGAGAGGATTCTCACATCTACTTTATATATCAATAACATGATATGCTGCATTTATATGAGGGGGGGGGGGTTGCATCTTTTATATAAAGACTAAATAAATGGTTCAGTAAAGCTCCAATATTGGCAGCAGGTATGGCAGTTGCATGTCAAAGAGGTTGCCATGGTGACTAGGCACAGTCTGTTTAGCTATCCCCTCCCTCCCTCTGTGTCTCTTTCCTGCACTTTTTTTCCTCCTAGTTACTTCGTTTCATACCAGAAGACAAGCTTAACGTTACAGTGCTAAGCTTGTGGACTTAAAAGCATCACAGCTGAACACTGTCAGAAGTTTAACGTGTCTCATGACACTCATCATGGGCACTCTGTGGCAGAACATTTCAACCCCATCGCCAATGAGAGGACACATTTCCAGGAAGACAACACTGGTTTGGCATCATGCCTTCATATCCTGATAGCCTTTCCCCCCCAGAGCAGCATAATTGGGAGGGGAAAAAAGCCTGAGCGAGCCTGAAGGAGATAATCACATCCTGACAAGAGAAATTATCGGGTTCAGTAGCAGAGCAGGGCAATTGCGTGTCTCAGACACAAATGTCACACTGCTTTATGCTCCCCTGCCTTACATGCTGAGGTCATCAAGTACCTGCATGTTAAATGCTTTGCCATGGACTTTGAGTCTCAGACAGTTCAGCAACATTTAAAAAATCTTCTGAGATCATTTCCACCACAGTCATAATCTCAGCCGAAGTCTACATTCTCCTGCCTAGACCCACTTCTTTATTCGGAGCTACCCTTCAACCCTCTCCACTTATCCAAAGCATTCCTGCACTCGGTTGTATTCACTGGCTGGTCAATAATGCATTTTACCATGCTCTTTAACCTGCTTATTAACATTGTCAATTAAAGCTGAGGAGCTCGGACAAGATAGGACAGTGGCAGAGCATAAAGATTAAATGTCACCAATACTCTTATGTGAGCCCATAATGAGTGTGAGGGAGTCCTGAGTGTAGCAGCTATTGCTTGTGATGGGAGTCTAATGCAGTGACTCAATGGGCTCTTTGTCTTACTGAGTTGCACGCAGGAGCATGATGACACACACATTCACACACAGTGCAGCTCTGATAGACAAATACAGACACATGCAAGGTCAAACAGAAAGCTTTCTTTTCTGTCCTTGCAGTGACTGGTGTTGCACAAGCACAATTAACACAAAAAGAAAATTAAGCACTCTTTCATGCAGGGAGCACTCCCACACATGGAAATGTACGACACAGAATACATTCACTCGCGGGAGTAATGTAATGAACCTTAATATGCACAACTTCTTTGCAACATGAAATTAAACAAGCTCATATGATTTCCCCCATTTCTTTCTGTTTCCTTGCAGAGGAGCACAGTGTGCTCAGAGAGGTGTTTTTCTTCCACCGCAAACGAGGCTGTGGCTTACTGAGAACGATGGGGTGGAACAAAGGTACAGAGCTGCAGAGTCTGTTGGAACAAGATTTGTGGTACAGACAGTCATCATTTGCTGTCACTCCCATGTTGTGAGTGTTTACAGACTGCGCAGTGTGTAAATGAAGCCTTTCTGTTTGTCAGACGCAATTCATGCCTCAAGGAGGAAGTATATATTGTTCCGAAATTTGATATGATGTTTCAAAATAGCAAAAGCATTGTTCTAAAAAGAGGATTACTGTCAGATCTGCCATCACAGTATGGTCTCATTGTGGGTGGCTTTACTAAAAAAAGAAAAAAAAAATCAACAATATTAGCACTGGTGATAGACACAAACTCCCTAACCTAACTGTAAATGGTGTTATAGCATTGATTTCCTATATTTTCATTTTCCACAACAACATTTCTTCACCTTCAACTGAGCAACAGAGCTGCTCCTCCACAGATAACCCATAATGCATGTAATTAATAGTCTCTGAAAATGAAATTGGAATATTAATCATTCATTTTCCGCACCCATTTAATGCAAAAAAGGTTTTCAGGAAGGCCTAAGGTCTTAAAAGTGACTACGCTAGCCATGACATTGTATAGCGAAGAGGATTATTCAACTGGAAATGTTTTTCCACTTTCCTTGTTCCCCTAACATATAAAGTCATCGTTATACCCGCACATGCTAACCAAACAAACATTAGCTACTGATGAGTAATATGAAAGCATCAGCTTGTCATCACAGTTAGCTTCGATTCTGGCAGCTAAAAGCATCACTGCTAATCCACTTCTTTGTAAAGTGTTTTATGAACAGTTTGTGACAGATTCAGATCGCATCTGAAAAAGCACATTTAAAAGATTGTCAAATCAGGAAACAATTTGTGGGAAGAAACCATGGGACATATATGCCAGTGATTATTGATCAAGAGAAATCATTACCAAAAGAGCTAAGACCAGAACTGGATTCTTAAAACAAATTTGAGTTCAGACACAATCTTTAAATGGTAATATTTCACCACATGGTTTCGTACTATTTTAGAAAAAGTCTGCTTTTGTAATAATCAGCACTAAATGCAGAATCATGTGGCAAAACATTGATTAAAAAAGAACAATTTACTCTTTAAAGAAAAGAAGTTAATATTATAAGGTTTACAGAAATTGGTGCATCATTAATCACTTTTGAAGTGGAGAGTTCACACTCTGGAATGATGCTATTACGCTGTTACACAATAACGACACCTGAAAGAAAATTCACGCTCAATCAGCAGCTGTCTGTTTCATGTGATATTGAGTTTTAACTGAGATGACTATTTTACATCTCTCTCAGCTAAAGGGAATGTGAAGGTTATCACTCACATGGACCTACATGCTGATTTTTCTGTCTCTCTCAGCTACTGAATGATGGAAGTAGGAAAGTTTGATAGTTGTTCTACTTTCCAGGTTAACAGCAAGATAATGCCGGTGTTAGCCCCAAAGGTTTGCGATAAGTCAATTTCTGTCTCCTGGACTTATATAATACATGTAAAGTAGCATCTTTCTCTGGCAGAGCAAGCCATCTACCCATCCTAAACATGACTGAATTAGTCCTTCAAAAAAATTTTCATACCATGCTTATATTCCCATGAGTCCTGTTTTCCCCCTTTATAACACCATATCATACCATATGGTTATAAAGGGTAGATATATGCAAATTATTATTATTTTGATTTTATTTACAGCATACTGAAGTAGCACTTGGTAACTTTGACTTTAAAACTGCATTTCTGATTTTTTTTTTTACATTACAGTGACATTTGATATGTACATTCCTGCAGCTGTCATTGCCAAGTGACCCGTGTCACATTTTAGCTTTATTCACTGTGTCACATGCCAACAACTGCATTTGAACACACTACATTGTTTCTGAGACCTATTACATCACTTTATTGTCAAAAGTTTCTGATCCTTGTCTTTTGCCCCTGGTAAACTACAATACTACAAATACTACAAATAAACTACAACTTTTATATTGTAAATTTATTGCTATAACTATATTGCTGTAGCTTTAAGAATATTGTATAAACTATACATATATGCAATATTTTTTTTCCATAACACTTTGCTCAAGAGCTAAATGTTCGAGTCCCCAACACGACTCCTAGGTGTACCACTGTGGACCCCTGAGCAAGGTCCTTAACCCCACCAACTGCTCCCTGGGTGCTTTAAGTAGCAGCCCACTGCTCTCTGATACTCACAGTACAGAGATGGGTGAAATGCAGAGCCCTAATTTCCCTTCGGGGATCATACCAGTATAACAAAAAATAAAGAAAGAAAGAAAGAAAGAATTGAGTTCATGAACATTTCTGCCCATTATTTTTTGGGTCACTCATTAAGGATGAATTTGTGGACCAGAACCCCGGAACACTGGGACAGCTTCATTCATAGAGGTCATTCCTATGATTTCCAAATTTATCATACGTTGTCACTATTATACAACTACTAGAGGCATGCATTATAAAACTGACTGACAAATTTATTGCTTATTCTGTTTAAACTCTGCCCAGTAGTGGTGAATCCTGTGAAGATTCACTAGACTCTGTATCAGCATCTGCAAAACCATCAGCCTTGAATGCTTATCGAGGGAAACCTTCCACACGAGAGGAGCTTGTCAAATTCCCCGGTCAGCCATGGGTAGCCAAACAGGTAAGATGGATAAGGCAGAAACAGGGAAAACAGGGAAAACAGGGAAGGAAAGAGAAGAAATTGCAGAAAACTAGCGTCAAAGGACTCATTATCTAAAAGAAGTTACTGAGGTAATTTCCAAGGAAGTAACTAGATTTCTTAGCTGCAGCCCCCTGCCAAGCCCCCTTCATGCACAGCAGGATATATTTTCAAGGTAAAGCCAGGATAGTTGTTTGAATTAATACTGAGGGATGCTGAGGGATGATGAATCACCTATTTGTCCAGCTTGATGACTTCTACATCAGTCAAGGAGTCATATTTTTGCCATATGGGTTGCACTCCATCTTCAGAATCAGTCAGAAATAATTTAATACTCCAGATGACAATTTTACATATGCTCTATTTGGATATTACTCACCCAGCATTGGATCTATCGAGCTGGTGTCATTATTGACAGAGCTACCACAAATGTGTGAAGAAGGGGTCAAAAACTCCCCAATAAACCTCCCTCCATCGCTTTCTTCCAGCTATGTGGCTGATTTCCTCTGTAATTCTTGTGCTGCTGCTTTAAGCGGGCTTTGATTGTCAGATAGAATGATAACCTCTCTGCCTCCCTTCCCAGCATCTGTCAGTCACTGTGAAGCCTGAAAGCCACAAGAAACATAAGACGCTACGCAGCCAGAAGGGAAGAAAGTGACAGAGAAAGAATTATAGACCAGAAAACAGACACCCACACAAGCTGAAAGGAAGAGAGGTAGAAACCTACTCTACCAACGTCAGAGGTTCAGCAGGATGCAGCAGCTAAACTCAGTCAAAGCCTGTTTCAGCATTTCTGATCATTAAACTAATGCCCAGAATTAGAGATAGAGCTCCGTCCAGCCTTGTCTCCATTAATCTATTAGTGTTTATTGACTGGTCTAGTTTCTAGCTTGGAGATAATCATGTTTCCACAACATACCCCATTTACTTTACTTCCTTTGCTGATTTGACAGAGTTGCTAGTTCCTGAAAAAGGCCAACATCTACAAACTGTCACACACTGTGCTACTCTGCTAAAGCCAAGGGCTGTCTTCAACACATAGTCCTCCTGATTATGTCGATCAGTGTGTACCACAGCCTGTCCAAGCTTCTTAGCAAAGACTATTTAACCAGTACTGTTCATAATGGAGACTGATCAGTATTATTAAGAGCTGATTGAACACAGTAGAAAAATCCATTTCTTCTTTATTTATTCCTCTGAAAAATATAAACAAATACAATCTCATTTGAAGTCCTCAGTGTTTTATTTGAGTTACATTTGTATGCTTTAAATAGTGGAACAAAGCTCTAATGAAGGTTTGACAAGCCTGTGATATGATTTTATTGTTTTCATTTACAGCAATTGGACAGAGTTTTGCTTGAATTGGAGAGTGTGGTGTAACTGTATTTCTAAAACCTCCAAAGCCTCAGACACATGAGCATCCATAAAATTTCAGACTTTAATTTACTAAAAGTGCACCATCTGAGCATTTCAACACATTTTAGCTTAAGGTTTTGATCTGTAGATTTACAGTTTCAGTTTTCTCTGCTCATCTGTGTGATATTTGACCCAAGTAGCCAAATATGTTCAAAATTAGCTCTAATAAATCCATTTTACAATATGTGATGCAACACCAAAAGGCACACAGCCAAGGTTGGTGTCCATCTGGACACCATACTGGAGCATTTAGCAGCAAAGAGTCAAACAGATGCAGGAAAAGGAGCTAAGGAGGATGGATATTTGATTTTCCCTGACAGGTTGCCAGTAAACTGACTAATTCTAATGCTTCTGTGTTTCCACTCTACGCATGAAGTTAATGTTTGAGAGTACATCTGGTAAGGACGAATAAAGCAGTGTCTGAAACTAAATGGATTAGTACAGGGGCACCACAAGGCCACGTCAGTTCCTCAGTTCTTCATTGCAAAATCTTCTGACGATACATCCCTTTTTGGGGGATTATTGAAGATCAAAGCACATCAATTTACTGCTCTGAAGTCAGTTTGCTGACTGATGTTATATACAACATCCTGCTGTGATTAAAAAAAGAGCTGAGGAGGTGATATCTGAGTCTGTTACCAATCACAGTCCAGTTGTTGCACCCAATATGTTTTTATTATTCTTATAGAAGTTTGGTTGTGTATACAGTTTGCTTACTTGTCATGCACATGGGAAAAATGGTTTTGTCATGCTCCAGAAGTCACAAACATCTGACAGCTCAGATGCTGTAGTCTAAATAGTGAAATAATGTATTTTTTTTGTTTGTTTTTTTATAGCAGAGCATCCTCAGTTTATATACTTGTTGTGGTTTGAGCTCTTTTGCAAGACACCTATTGTTGAAAAGGCAATACACATGAAATGAAAGGGAATTAAATGAGAGATGCTTTATTAATCCCTGAAGGGAAATTCAGTGGTTCGATTTTCACAGTCCTGTAAGTTCACTGCAAGCTGTGCGACTGTAGCAAGATGCACTGTGAAGCGCAACACATATTTGAAGCATCACGCGTGTGTTTAATGAGCTGCTACACAGAAAAATGACGGACTTTTGCATTGATACTCTATATGTTCACTAGATTGCTGCTCTGCTGTTGTAATTCCTTCAAGTCTGCTGTTACTGTACAGCTCCACACTGATTGAATTCCACAGTCTTGCTCATTTGTCTTCCATCTGAACAGTTCAGATTTGCTTTGTTTTTTAAACGATGACAACATCCGTCTATACTGTTGCCCCTTTTTATATCTCTATTCATTTATAAGTGGATGTAGGTCATAACAGCAGAAACAGCAGGAAGATTATCCTAGAGATCATCAAAAATTCGTCTTTGGTCTTAGAACCTCTTTTTATGCACAATGTAAGCCTTTTTGAGCCACAATAAAAGATTCACCACAATTTTTTGATTGGTTGTCTTTTATCTGGAAAAGCTAAGAATTATATAGTTTTCAGGCTTATGAGAAGGAAAGTTTTGTAGAGATTCTTTTCAAATATACAGTAAAAGCATTGATGGAAACAGGACTAATGAGGAAAATGTGCTCCTTTAATGCTTCAGAGCCAATTACGTGTGGCAAAATAAGGGAATAAACATTCTTTACAGTACTTGCACTCCAATTGACTGCTGTCAACAACTTTCTGGTGAAGAGATTAATGACGACCTTTTACATGCACCATCTCCAGGCAGCACTTGTTTAAACAGGTATCCCCCCCCCCCCACCACCACCATCAACAGCAGCAGAGGAAGGTGTCTTCAGCAAATTAATGGTGTAGTGCGCCCTTGATGACGCCTACCCTTCATCAAGTTCCAATGACGGGAAGGAAAACCCAAACCGGATTATACAAACAAGTGGAGGTGTGATAAGGTGGCAGAGCAAAAAGAAATCATTTTGAACATATGTCAAAATGCCCTCCAGAAATCATGCTACAGCATGAGTCACTATTTAAATGCAATACAAATTAAATTCGTGGATTTATTTATGTACGCATTCCTGTTTTATTAATGTGTACGTCTGACTTTGAGCACATTTGAGGGCATCTGAGCATGTGGAGGAGTTTGCACACCTCTAAGCCTGCATGAGTGTGAGCGATTGGAATAAATGTAGTGAGAGGGAGGTGGCAGAGGAGAGTGATGGATCGTCTGTGTGCTGCAGGCTGGGTCTCCAGGGAGGGACACTGCTACATCCTACTAGGGAGGGACAACTTAGAGTAATTGGGTCACTGGTACTGGGAGGAGAGTTTCCACCAAGCTATACTTTAAGGAAGAGGGAAGCATAGAAGGTAAGGAGAAAAGAGATGATTGTGAGGCTATGCAGCGAGGTAAGAGGGTAGATAAATAATGAGAATATGGGTCTATGTGAAAGGAAAAGGCAGAGGCAGAAGAAAGAGGGAAAAAATAGAAGCCAAGAAAAAAAGGAATGAGAATAAAAATGAACAAAAGCACAGTTGGCAGGAAACAAGCTATTTTGCTTTTGCTACTTCTTAGAAAAGCTGCAGTGATTACAGGAAGCTTTGGATCCTGAGGTTTTTTTTTTAGTTTTTTTTTAAGTTTTCCAGCACAGACAGGGGTGAGAGCAAGATTTTAGCCTGCACAGCCCCTTTTGGCTCAGATGACTCTTCTGTGCATCCTCATCCTCTGTTCTTCTACCAGTGAAGCTCAGTAGTTGAATCAGATCAAACTCTTCTTTAATGAACACAAAGAGGTGCAAAAGACCCGCTTGGGAGTCTCTGAGCTGCTCATGGGCTCTGCAAGAGAAACTCAGGAGGATGAGAGAAGACAGGCAGAGATGGAAGGAGAAAGAAATGTAGGCGTGCATCCTCTGCTTCTATGGCAAGAATGAAAGGTCAGAGATGGAGGACTGTGTAAATCTATCACTACTATGCCAGAGGGCTAAAACACCAGTGCTGACAGCCTACCTGCTGTTCTGCTCTCATCTCAAACTCTAATCTGCCATCTGTGTCTATCTTAGATTTGTAAGGATGTACTTCATAGATAAAGTTAAATTTGTATTTGTAGGACATGAAGAAAGTTGAATTGTGTGTTTGTTGTATCTGGTTTATGACACCCTCCTACCCCAGATGTTTCATCACAGATGAGTGCAAAGTTGAAAGGGCTACAGACCACTACGATGCACAAAAATTGTTGGGGAAGTAATGATCAGACACTTGTTCAAATATAGATAGTATAAACTGACAGACTGGATGTTCGCAGCCAATCCCCTGAACCCATGGATACTGTACTGGAGCAGGGATCTCAAACACCAGCCTTTGAGGACCATTGTCTTGCAGGTTTCAGACATTTCCCTGCTTTAACACACCTGCTTTAAAGTATTGGATTATTATGTAGAACTTGATAGCAAACCTATCGGATGTATTTCATTTGAATCTGCTGTGTTGGAGCAGGTAAAGAATTAAAACTTGGCGGACAGTGGCTCCAAGGCTGAGGTTTGATGTCCTTGATGCAGGCGGCTCTTCCTTTCCCTCTCATCTTTCTGCCTTTTTCCCATAAACTTATGACTGTATTGTCAACATTAACTGTATCTCTCCTCTCTGAGCAGGTCTGGCTGGATAAACGTTGCAGTACTGTACCTGTTGGTCTCTCCCTCTGTCTTCTCCACCCCAGCCAGTTGAAGCAGATGGACACCCCTCCTGAGCCGGGGTCTGCCTGAGGTTTTTTCTCCCTGTTAAAATGTTCTTTTTTTTTTTCCTTTCACTGTCACCAACCACTCTGTATTTGCTCAGGATGGGGGATTGGACCTGGTCAGGTCAAGGTTCGATCCAATCTGTTGGTTTTTTTAGCTAGGCTATTATGAATTGACAAGAATTGATCTGTGTGTGAAGTGCCCTGAGATGACATTGTTGTGATTGAGTGCTAAACAATTAAAGCTGAATTGAACTGAGGGCTCAGTCATGTGTTGGACCACTGTCTTTAAATTCACCCTTTAGTTTGTTGCAAATCTATAAAGTTTCATAATTGCAACTGGCATGGTTGTCATGCTATTGTGATGAAAGCCATCTATCCACCAGCAAACAGAAAAGCAGAGACATAAACACTTGGCAAAATACTAAAATCCATCTTTCTGCTATCGTAGATGTCTCCAGGACCTCATTTTGCCAAGAGGACGCAGATGCACACAGCCTCATGAGATGAAAACAATACCAGCCATGGAGCAGCAGCTGGAAGCAGATGTAAACACAACAATGACAAATCATTGCTTTAGAATTTTACAGGCAAATGTGTGAGGAGTTATTTAAAGCCATTAAACATGTCGTGACACTTTGCAATAAGTTAAAGGCTGACATATTGGCTCAGTTTGCTTTAGTCTAGCATGTTTCTTTTACTCCAAAAAGAATTGTGAACATTTTTCAATCCTTGTGACTATTAAAAATGCAGCTAATTGGTTGTTGTATTGTGTGTTGTTTTAATAATTGCCTGCTGAATATCAGGTAAAGAGCAAGATAAAAGAAAAGAAAACTAAGAATTCAACCCAATTACTCATGTTGAAATTTAATGTTTCAATAGACCGCCAGTATGTGTTATGTTAGACAAGGAGGCAGTTTGTCAACACTTTAAAGATGCCACCTTTGTTATGCTGCAGCTTGCAGTAGCTCATTAAGTTCATCCGCCTCTGAATTAACAAGCATAATCATGAGACAAGGTCTTGCCACAAATGGATGGTGTGTCAAGCCTTTAGATGTAAAATCCAGCACAATGCAGCAACATTATTTACCATTCAAATTATAAAATGCTGTAATGCTGTTAATGTTTAATGTAAAGCATTTTAAATTGTCTTGTAAAAAACTGTGCTGGCAAAGTTTTGTTTGTGTTGTTTTTGTTTTTTTTTTTTGTTTTCCAGCACAGACAGGGGGGTGAGAGCAAGATTTTAGCAAGCACAGCCTCAGTTGACTCTTCTGTTAATATTCACTATTGTTATAGGCGCCGTTTGGGGCACTCAAGGTCACTGTACAGATAAAAACAAGATACAAACACAATAATACAATAATGTCAATTTTTTTAAAGGATTCATATTCTTTTTTAAACAAACAACATAAATTCAAAACGCTTGAATGTAAAGGAGCAGAAAGAAAATATTTGTACAGTATATACCTGTAGCCTTCCCCTCTCACACTATTTAAACCAATAATTTTAAAAAGACATATTTAGCTCAGTTGGTTGTGCAGCCTCCCAACGAGGCCACTGCTCCTTAAGACAGCTGGCCAAGGTTTGAATCCCAGCCTGCTGCACATCATTCCCGACTCTCTGTGACCCCCTTTCCTGTCAAGCTGTTGTGAAAAAAGGCCACCAGAGCCCAAGACTCCTTAAGAAAAATTAAGTGTGTCAAGTAATTCAAAAAGTATTTCTGCGATCAATTCTTGTATAGTTTCAGATACAAGTATTGATTTTAGTGAAACTTTTGATTGGTGTAGAACAGTTTTTCTCTTTTTTATGTGACTACTTAAAAAAAAACATTTGGATTAAATGGTAAGAGAATAAACTGATCTGATGTACTCTGACTAAATTTAAACATATGTCAAAATAGGAAAGCACTCAGAAAGCATAGACCTTTGCCAAGCAGCTTAGCTCCCCCCTTATGGTCCTACAGTATCTCGCAACAGTAAAGAATCCTTCAAACACCCCAGATAGGAGACATGTTTGGGATGAATCTGGGCTTTGATTACGGCAAATATTTTGTTGGGAGAGGGGTTTGATACTGGAAGCCTGCCGTATGCCAATTTCCTTGTGGGCCACATGTGGCAAAGTTTTGCCAGTTTTACTCAAATTCAGTAAACGGCGTAAGTCAAGGGCAAATTTGGGATCAAACAAAAACAAATAAATTATCAAATGACTTCATTTAACATTAACAAAAATGGGTTTTAACTGTATGGAAATGTGTCAACTTTTTTTTGTTGAGTGCAACCTTTTTCTGAAGGTAGATTAATTGCTCCAAGAATGGTTTCCAGTAAACTCTCTGTGAGGTATTTTCAATTTATAGCAGGTATATCATGAAACGGTAGCCATCCATCTATTTTCTACACCCGCTACATCCTGTTTAGACTTATGGGAGCGGGGCTGGAGCCTGTTCAAGCTGTCATAAGGTAGAGGCGGAGGTACAGTCTGGACAGTTCCACAATCCATCATAGTGGCAACACAAAGACAAATGGGACACAACCATGCATGCTCACACCTACGATAAAGTCAGACAAACCATTTAACCATTCATGTTTTAGGAGGAAGCTGAAGTAGCTGGAGAGAGCTAGAACAGGCATGAAATGCCAAGAATTCAACCAGAAACCCTTTTTGCTCTGAGACAACAACCACATCTTAGAATTATCCCAACTGATGGAAACAAGCATTGGTAGTACACCTTTTATTTAGCCAGGACTAAATAATAAAGAGTAATTATACATTTTATATATCTTCCCATCAACTCTGGAGACACAGTTGTAGAATGCAAAGCTAAATTTTAATTTTGAATTTAGGAAATCATACGACATCTACTAAGATTTAATAAGGAAAGATTGGAAAAAGAAAGCAAATATGACGAGAAATCTCAGAAAAATGCTTTTTTTTTTCCTTCAGAGATGAACTTCCTCTCTATTTGTCTCGTTTTTTTTTGTCTCGTTTTTTGTCTGTACTTGCTCCTCTCTTCTTCACCTCATGTTGATTTTCTTCATTGTCCTACTGCCTTTTCTGCTTTGTCCTCTTGCAAGACTATTTATCATCTGCTCAGCTCTTGCACGTCTGAACACACACACAATATAACCAAAACACCATTTTTTTCTCTGAATCTGATCCATTAATTTAATTTACATAATAAGAAAAAACAGTTTAAGGGCTACAGACACGTTGTTCTTATCTGCCATTGTGGTTTACGCATGCAAGTAAATGTATTTTCAACCACAAATTATAACAGTGAGCAACAATAAAAGCATACAAGCTTTCCACTGTAATTGGGCTGAAAATGGGATTTTTCAACAATTAATGCTTTTATGTTAGCCTTATTGCAATGATGCATAGAAATAAGGCAGCAGAGAGGACAAACCTTGTAGAGTGTTGATATTTAAGTTTTAAAATCTAGAGATATCTACTTTCTTGCTGCTATGAATCGGTATGATTAATGATCATCATGGGCAATGTGATCTGCAGAGTCAATAAAATTCATTAACTCACTACTTGTGCACATAAATTGACTTTGTGTCTGCAATCAGAACTGACTGCTAAACTTAAGAGGCCGCAAGTTTAGAAAATTCATAAATGAATTAAGTAAATCAATAAAATATGCATTTATTGGGGTGCAATGTTTCCAGAAAAGGCCATCAGCCTGTGCTGAATAGGGTTCCTAATTGATAAGTCTGAGAGAGCAGAAAATTAACTTGGAAGCATCACAAGTGTATCTCATTTAATATGCAGTTCCCTACAGAAAGTATTTATTATTTAAGTGTATCTTGTTTGTCTTTTAATTAATTTACAAGTTTTAGACAAGTATATTAAATAATAAAACCTAGCTTTATATTCTTATGTGGAGCTCCAAAGAAGCAACTCATTGATGCAAATGATATGAGAGCTGCCCCATCACCTGAAAATCAATACTTAAATTCTCATTTAAACAATTGTCTGTCACCATATGTTCTCCTGCATTCATAGCAGTAATCCTCCCCAAGTATAATTTATTTCCATCACTCTCCTACAAGCCACTTGCTGATAATAACTAAGTCAATCACACTTTTCAGCAGCAAGAAAAAGCTTTTCTTCAAATGGTATGGCTTTTGCAGCTCAGGTTCTTTGGGGGAAATAAATGGCTCTTTAATAGTATTTTGAAATTGATTCTCACGTTAATTTAAGCTGTTGAACAAAGGTTTATGGCTTTTGTCCACACCTTCACCATTACTCAAGAAGTAAACCACTGAAATACTTTATAAAAGATGGACACTGCCATGATGTCATCCATTGCTTGTATTTTACTGGTTTGAAATCTCAAACCCATAAGGTGATATCTGACCAGCTGCATCTGTAACCATGATACAAAAAACAAAGCTTATCATACTTGGTCACTTTCCCTTTTGTACTTTCATGTACGGTAGATGGCTTCTTTATTTCCGCACTGAAATCATTCATCTCCTATGGTCACACAAGACCTCAGGTGAGTCATGACTGTCAAAGATGCTCATATACACTATGACACAGGTCTCAAACTCCAGTCCTTGCAGGATGCCATCTTGCAGGTTTTTGTTGTTTCCCTGCTTCAATACAATTAATTGGAAATTGTGAAGAAGTTGAAAAGATTTCCCCGGCTGGATTTAAAGGCTGCTTACGTCACAGTGATCCCACCAAGGGAGTCCAGATTCAAAGTCTCCTTCAAATGCAGTCTACAAGTGTGGCCTTATTTTCCCCAGATTTTAAAGACGGTCTGATATATTCTTCGTGGCAAATCTTATTCCAAGATGCGTTGCAGGCTGAACGGGACATTCTACAGCAGAGGTGTCTAAATTTAAGAGACCTTTTTTCTTATTTATTATATGATTTTATTATCATGCAGAGAGGGTAGGATGCGTCCTTCGAAGGATGTAGCCCTCAAATTTGGACACAGCCTGTGTTTGATCCCTTTGATTTGAAATAAGTGTGTTTTAAAAGGGGAAAAACAAAAATCTTCAGGATCACACCTTGAGGACCAAAGTTTGACATCCATGCTCTAAAGCATCAGTAGTACCACAGGATGCGGAAGGTGAAATCTCCATCAGAACTGAACAAGTTCCTCTGGATGAGACAGAAACATCATCAAGAAGCTAAACCCAGTCTCGCTGTAAAATCCAGTAAAACTGTCATAAAGGGGTTAAATATGTATTGGCACTATACAGTAAATGTTTGGGTCCAATATCAAGCTGCTGTTTATGGGACATCAGCAGATGTGAAAAATTATATTGAGATTTCCAACAGCTTTTAGCTAAAAGGATCAATGATCCGACACAGAGGTGTAATTTTTCCTAGCAAAGCATCTTTTATCTATTTTATCTAAATAAAGAAGCAAAAACCATCTAAGCATCCAATATCTTTAGTTCAGCATGGTACTCAAGAACACTTCAGCTTTTCTAGCCGAGACCACAGTAATTACATCCAATTATTAATAAGCCCCTCTACCTCCAGGCAAATCTGCTACCTGAGAGTGTCAATCTAAAGAAACAGCATCAATCTAAGTGAAATGAAAGCCTGCTGGAAAAGTTAATTAGCATTAGTAATGGTTAGGGAGCTGTGTCTTTGAGGCCTCTTACATAGGATTTCATCAGAGCTCAGATTTCACAGGCTACTCGGGCAGTGGTCAGGCCACTGCTTGTCCTCTGCTCAGTCTGGCTTTGGCTGACTACACCTTCACGCTACTGGAGGCTGATCAAACAGGTGGTCTGGGACTATATGTAATGCCCCAAAGCCTCAACAGCTCTGAGTTCAGTCTTCATTAATGTCTTTTGTCTCTGCTGCAGCATCATCCAGTTTCAGTAAGTGGAACTACAGCTCATACTTTTCATGGGAAAAAAAATACACAAGAAAATTGGTTTTGAAATGCTCACAAACAGCACCGATAGAATAAATCTGATGTACTCTTATTCATGCTGGTCTGGACAGCCCTCAGCTTGCCCACAGGAGGAACTGGTCAGCGAGGAGTCTCAAAAGTGCCCCTAAAACTTACATTATGATGCTGTTTGTTGATTTCATTTCTACATTTAATATTGTTATTCTAAGCAAGCGAAACTCCACAACCTGGAATGGTCCACATGTTTCTGGATCAAAGACTTTCTCACCTGTCAGTCTCAGATGATGAGACTGTATGTTGTCCACTCTGATCCTGAACTCAGGTCGGGAACAAGGTTGTATGAACCTGTTGGCTGATGTTCAGCCAACATCCTCATCCTGAATGCAAGACCAAAAGGGTTAGCCCTAGGGGATTATAGGGAGTCCAGGAAGACAAAAAAGAAAAGCTCCTCTCTTCATGCACAGGTGGATGGACCATGTGGACAGCATCCAGTTCCCTGGTCTCCACATCATATCTGACCTGACCTGGTCTCTGACCCCTTCCTACCTGGTGTAGGAAGCCCCGGCCATCTTAACCAGGAAGTTAAAACAGGATGGACTTTCCTCTCGGCTTCTACAGAGCCACAATAGAGTATCTTCTGTCTCAGCATGACAGTGTGGTACAGCAGCTGCACAAAGCGGGGCAGAAAGGATGCCCCGATGGTTAAAACAGGCCAAGGGAAAGTGGGATGTCCTCTCCCAGATCTGGCCTCTGTATACAGTAGCCGGGTTCAGAAGTGGCCAGACACATCCCACCCACCAGGCCGACACACTGTTACCACTTCCCTCTAGGAAACAGAGCAGGAACATACAGTAAAACCCTGCACCACCGGACTCAAAGAGAACTTCTTCTCCAGAGCAGTGAAGTCTGTCTCTCAGCAGGCACACAAGAAACTATTCAACATGTCTAGGAGAATTTTCACTCATCTAATTTCACACTCTGTGAGGAATTGTGCATTGTGTTTGTTTGTAGTGGTATATAATTTGTCTATTCTCGTTATATTTTCTATGATATCAAGTGTATGAGAAATTTCTAGATGTTTGATTCTTGAATCAAGTCAGAGCTACAGAACAAACTTCACTCTTGCTTATAAGGTCTGCTCAACTGTTTAAGCTTATGTCTTAAGAAACTAAATTAACAATTAATTCAACAATTAAATAAAATGCTGTTGTGTTTGTTGGGGGAGACACGGGAGAGACAGAGAACAAAGTGGTGTGAATGAAAATAAATTATATTCTTATATCAAATGTGGGTCACTGAAAGGAAGCAAGGTTCAGCTTTTAGTTATACATGATTTGTTTCCAAATGTTACAAAAAGGTAAGGTAATACAACATACTGTACAGTAATGTTTCATGGCAGTACTACACATCTTTAGTTTTTCTTTTACCTTAATCCTTAATCATTTTTACATATTATATACAGTATGCTATACATACACCATGCTGTAAAACTGTGTTGTAAATGTTAAATAGTAATGTTAAATAGCATTTAACATTGCTGAGTTATTGTTTATTTTACCTATGAAATGAAATGAAATGAAAAATACTTTACAATACTTTATAATGGTAAATCTATTTTTACCCTTTTTAAATTAATAAAAAAAAAAGAGGGGGGGGGGGGTACACATGTCTGGCTCATATGCTGTCATGCAGATTAAGATACCTGTTAGTAGGTGAGTAGAAGAGTCGCTGTTCCCCTAAAATTAACAAGTTAGGAGTAAAACACTGTTTTCACATTCTGAATAAGGTCCATGCAAAGCTTTGGTGTGAAAAAAAAGAAGATCATCCATAAGCGTGCGCATCCCCAGAGATTTGAGACCTCAGACCTTAATTAGCAGTTAGGGCTATGGCTAGATCCTTAGGAAAGGTCATGTGATGCAAATTTCGGAGCATTGGAAATGCTCTTACTCCTCAAACCTTGTCTCAGTAATCAGTAGCCATGGACCCTCTAAGTAGCTGCATAGCCCTGAAAAAAAGTAAATGATCCACACAAAGCAGAGGAAGGCCATATTAAGATTAAGTGTTTTAGTTTAGCTTTTTCTGTTTGCATTCGAATTAAGAAATGGCAGTTTATAGGACGAAAAGTTGGGGTTTAATGGAGAAAATTCTGGGAAGATTGCATTTAGGATTGAGGGAACCCAAAGTGACAGGACTGGTGGTGCACAATGTTACTGTGCAGCCAAACCAGCAAACATATAACAGTTCAAAGAAAACTCATTTCTGTGAGCTGAAAATTAATCAGAAGTTTGCAAAAGAACATCTAAAGGAGTACATTTTGGAACCAAATACTGTGGTTTGATGAAGTTTCAGTAGAACTTAAACTTAAAAAAAAAAACATGCAGGGTATGATGAAAGGAATAGTTCCCTTATTATTCACTAGGATGGTTTAATCAGACTTTGGGATTGTGTTGCATCCAGTGACACATACAATTTCTGGAGGAGGAAGATGTTCAGTTTGAATGGTAAAAATTCTGAAAGCAGAGCATCATACCATCTGTAAAAAAAAAAAAAAAAAAAGTTGGAGATGGAAAGTAAATGACTTCTACAGCAGGATACATGACAGTGGCTGTCCAGGATACACAAGCTGAAGGGTTTGTGTTTAGCTGCCAGTTCCCCAGTCAGTGGATAGATCTCTGACCAGTGCATACAAGACAGTCCAGAAATCACAAAGAACTGATTTTGTTTTGCTGAAAATTCTCCAGCCATGAACTTTTGTTGTTGAACTATTCTGGTTGTTGTTTTTTAAAGAGTAGAAAAGTAGTGCTGATTAAAATTTCAAGGGGGGTGTATCACCTTCAACTGCCAGGTCAACTTTACCTCCATCAACTATTGACAAAAACATTTTGCATTCCAATGTTTCCTCTAAAAGTAATGCATTTGTTTTTGTTATTTCACTTTGATGTTTGTCTCCTCTGTAAAGACCGACATGCAGAGTGACCCTGGAAGCTATTTTCACTTTAATCTGCTGAGGGGGGAAACTTTCTGTTGTCTCACCCCGAATTCAAGCTGAAGGCATGTGGAAAAAAAAATATGATGCAAGTTTAGAAGTCAGTTGTTTACCCAGATCCAGCAAAGGCAAGTGTGAGGGGTCTCTACACATGTCTGGAGGCGATTATTAAAGATTTACAAGTTATGTAGGAACAAATAGACCTTGGCCTCAGCGATGTGATGATGCATCCAGTTTTGTTTAGTTTTTTAGGTGATTCACTGAAAATCAGAACAATAATGTTTTGTTATTCTTTAAGTGCAATTTCATGAAGTATTTTTATGTCTACAAGTTTACTCACGCACTGGAGACAGCACTTATGCAGATTGGAAACACAGCAGAAGCTTAGGAGACCGTTCGGTGTGTTAGTTGTAAAGCCAGCCAACATGGAAAAAGTCTTGTAACCTCACATTTTCCCGGCAATAATTCATCTAAACTACCTCCTACTTTTGTGCAGGTATGGCAACAAAAGGATCAAACTGTGCCCAACCGCTCCTTTTCCATCCGCCTCCCCCTCAATCAGACCACCCAGTCCTGGCCCTCACCCCTCAGTCAACGTCTATCAGCATCCCGTCAATCAGCTGCTGCCCCCGCTCTTCAGCTAGTTGTTTCGGGGCGTACTGATCCCAGAACAGGTAATGAGGCACAAACGAACAATGCATCACTATGGTGATGGAGCTACAGGAGGTGAAAAGTCTCCAGTTTTCTAACAACCTGTTCCCTTGATTGACCTGCAGCCGGTTACAAAGCTCTGGTCTGAGAGCTTTGGCTCAACTCATGGCTCACCTGGCAGTGCAATATGCTTTCTCTTTCACTCTCTCCTCTGCTAATCCCTCTCTCATTCCCCCTGCATTCACTTGTTCTAATCTCACTCCCTCCTAACCTGTTTTTTCTCACCATCATCCTACACATCCATTCAACTCAGCCCTGAAATTCAATTTCATTTCCTATATTAGTGCAGGCGTAGAAATGCTTATCTTGCCAAAACATGTATATAAAGACTAAATGAAAAAACAAAAAACAAAAGAAACCAACAAGCTATAAATATGAATAAGGATTTAAGTTGGTAAGCTGTATAGCTGAAGTAAGTGTAGCTACAAAGGAATCATATTTTAAATCCCACACATGTCACAAAAGCCACACATTAGTCCCTTGACTGTAATAAATGTTCTTATGCAAAGTTTTATCGGATTCACAATCAATATGCAGGAGATTTTAAGGGGCTAATTTTGCCAGAAACTCAACATGCTGATCTAAGTCTCACTTTATCTCAGAACAGGCGCCCTGCCTCTCCACAGAGATTGCCAGGCACGCTTTTAAAGCATCTCTGCTCACATAGCAATGTGCACACACACAAGGATGCACACAATATGCTTGAAAACCCCCCTAGCTGGCTGCCAAATGCCAAATGCCTGTCTAATAAGTACAAACACAAATGCGCTAACACACACACATAATGACATACAACCACTCCCATGCATATTCACTAAAATTCCCCCATGTTTTACACACTTCACTGCCTTTATGCGAGCCAAGATTGTGCGTCAGATTGTGTGTTTGCCGGAATCCACCCCATCATTAACCTACTCTTCTATATTTAGCGGGATGCTTAGTACTACACATGCCATTTCTTTGATTTATATGCCTCTTTATCATTCCTTGTACACTTTTTTACCCTGGCTAGATCACACCACCTGTGCACGCAGGGCTGGCCCAAATGTGCCTGCAGTCTTCTGCAGCCCCCGTCCCTCCCAGAGTGGCTGCAGATGGGAGGCAACAGAGAGGAGATATTGCATATATGAGCTTTGAAATGGTAAGGAGAGCTGTTTATAGTGCAGTGCAGATGAAAGTGAGCCACAACAAGATGCATGAGGCCAAGGGGGGGAAGTAGGGGTGGCAGGATGAGGTATACATGGAAGAGCAGAGGAGGATAAGAGCAGCATGTTTCAGTGTGAGGATTAATTCTTTTTATATGTCAGTTTCCTTTTTCTCTTTTATTTTCCTAGATCACCCTTTTATTTTGCCTTGGATGGAAAAATAATGGGAACAGGTTCATGTTTTCCACATGTATCACTAAGAAGAAACGGCTACAGTTAATTGGCAATATTATAAAACTGCGATTCTAAACTGCTTCTGTGTTTTATCCATCTGTAAGAAGCAAAATGCAGATTTTCAGCAGTACATTGCTATATTCTGTTACAGTGCGCTGCCCTGTTTCCCCATGGGGATCATTAAAAGTTTGATCTTTCTGTAGGTGTCCTTAATCACATGGGCTCTGTTGAAGGATCATTCCACTGTGATGTTTGGTGCACATGCTGATTATAATGAGCCAAAAAATAAAGTATCAGCAGACTGTTGGAGTATTAAAAACCAGCTCAAGGTTTTTTTTTTTTTTTTTTTTTTTTTTTTTTCTTTTGGGCTATCTTTCTTGATTTCACTCTGCTATTTTTTTGTATACAGCAACTTTAAAAAAAAATATTTAAGTGGAACTGAAATTAAACTTCTTCAAACTTTTTAAGAAACCCAGACCAGGCAGCGGGGCTGGGCTGGGCTGACACAGTAACATCAAAGCACAGCTCAGTACAAACACTGAAGGGAAGCTTGGGGGAAATAATAACTAAACATGACAAAAAGCTTGGAAGGGAGGAAAAAAGCAAGTTGTGTGAGGTGAGAACAGGAATAATGAATAGCAAGTAGAAGTCATGCAGATGAGAACAAAAAAGTAGATTCCCAATCAGGGCTGCATGAAAACAGACAATATGGCATATTACTGTAGAAAGGTTTTGCAGCTGAGGGTTGCACACATGCACACTCATTAATGTGCACCACACAGAGGAACCATCTCCTGATGTGTTTGACAGTAATGAGACAGAGGCAGAGTGCCGGATTTGAGGAGGAGAGCCTGTGAGCAACAGACAGGCAAGCAGAGCATGTCAAATCACCCTGATGTGGGACAAAATCATTATGTCACCACAGTCTAATCTGCCAGCCACAAACCGCAATCAGTCTTTTGGCGAAACAGGGGCAGTGGCAGATGGGTACTGGCTAGAACTGTGGAAGTAGCTGCCGGCCACACAGACACAGTGACTGAAACTCATTTACACTAGCTTCAGCTTGGCTCCTTGGGGTGAATCTAAGTTGGAAGCCCAAGCAAACTTAAGCAAAGCCAGGGGAGAGAAAGAGCCACCATGGACATAACGTCTCTGGTCACCGGAGGGTCGCTTGCTGCTGTCGCAGTGTGCACATCAACCGTTAAAAATGCACATTTGCTCCAGAACTGTAAAAGGATTCCCTCTGAAAGAATGCAAGAGAAAAACAACAGGGCCTCCAGCTTCCTGCAGCTTTTTTTGGAGCAGAGACAGAAATTCAGGCAAAAGAAGCAACCAAAGGGGAGAAGAAAAAGGAGGAAAATCTTTCATTTCTTCCCTGTATGGAAGCTGTCATCATCGTGTCTGTGCTTTGACCAAAAATTTTACAACAGTACCTTCCCTCCCTCTTTTAATGCAAATTGAAGATGACTGTGCCAGATGACTGACAGGAAACTCAAATTTTGCATCCAAGTTGTAAAAAGACCTACAAGTGTTTAATTTTGCCAGCTGCTAGGATACAAAAAAGCGACACCATTTTCAGATTTGTCAGGGCAACTGTAAAATAAGTTACCATTTCAAAGAAAGCAACAGTAAACAAAGCACTTTATGTAAATCCTCTTTCTTTTTCTCTTGCCAACTTTTCTAGAACTTCTGTGTTTTTTCTTCAAATGAAAACAGATCTGATGCAGTGGCAAAAATACAGATAACTCTATAGATGCATGAACACTTTGGTCAGCGAAACTGGGCCTAATTTTCTCCTTCAAAGCAAGAATTTTAGGATGATGATCTCTGAAAGTTTCTAAGGGTTTAAATGATTAAATTATTTAGACAAAGATGTTGAGAATAAACTCCAGAATAAACTCCTGCTGGCTTAGCGAAGTGTTGGGTAATTGTGCAAGAAAAACACATTTATAAACTGCTTCAGTTCATCTCACAAAAGTCAGAAGGACCAAATCAAACTTGTTCTTTGCAGCTTGACTTAAAAGTTTACTGCTAATACTTGTGTGTTTATTTACACATTTTTCATATAGGCCTTCATGCTTTTACTGAAAGGATGCAAGTACATCTGCGCCTGCTAATCATCATCTCATCAACAATCAAGCTTAAAGCACCATTAGCATATGCTGGAAGCAAAACACACTCTCCAAACAATGCAATAAATGCACCAAATAAGCAATGATAATGAAAGACTCCTTGAACATCTATAAATCCTAAAAAAAATCTCTTAATGTAACCAGTTACATCCCCAGCAATATGCAAAATTGTTCAGTTACCAGCTGCAACATACTGTACCAACACTCCACTTATCAGCTATATTTATATATAATAAGTCTAAGGTAGCTGTTTTTAGGAATGCAAGACTTACTTGTTTTTTGAAGCAATTTTAATACAGCTTTCTCTACAGCTGTTTAGTTCAGAGGTTATCTGTTGTCGTATTCTGCTTTCAGCTGCATTAATTAGAAGAATTATCAACTCTCGTTCTTTTGTAAAGTTCTCACTTAGCAGCTAATCACCAGTCAACAAACACAGCACTAATTAGTCTGAGGAATTAACCCATTGCTGTCAACATCTCCATTCTACTCAGCACAAGGCAGCAAAGGAAATTATCTGATATTCTGGGATTGATCTTTGTGCTGTCTACTATGTTTTATTTAACTGAAATCTGAAGACCTACAAACAGGAGACATGTAGAGGGAAAAGAACAGAAAAAAGACACAGTAACAAAAATTGTTTTGTAAGTTAATCATTCATTTTTCAATGCATCCATCCGACCATCCCTCCATCCATCATTTTCCTGCTGCTTATCCGGGGTAAGTTCACAGGGGCAGCAGCCTAAGCAGGGAGGGCCAGTGTTCCCTCTCTATGCCACCCATCATCCGGGAGGATCCCAAGGCACTCCTAGGGCAGATGAGATACATATATATATAGTCCCTCCAGCATGTCTTGGGTCTTCCCCGGGGTCTCCTCCTGGGGGGACGTGCCTGGAATACCTCACCAGGGAGCACTGGCGTAACGGGCTTACAGCATAACAGAAAGAGCTAATCACTTGGAAAAGTAATTATTCCGTTACTATTTTTTCCATCTGTTCCCTTGAATGAACTTTTAATTAATCTGTATCTTCGATTATTCATAATAAAAGTGAAGATTAGACCTGATTAATGATTGAAATGGAAACTTGCCGGAGGAATTACACAGAAAAATCATCGACACTAATCTCCAGCTGATGGATGTGGTGCTCTGTCTCCTCCTCAGGAGAGCTGCTTCATGTGATTAGAACTGCTTAAACTTTTTTTTCTGATCATTCTGAGCATTTCCCATAACATTCTTGTTTTGTTTTTTTTTCTGAGGGGAAGCTGATGTCTGTGATGCCAGTTAAAAATTTAATAAAATTAAATAAATAAAATTTAAAATTTTCACCTGTGTGTGAAGCTGCGCATTGACTTAACAGGGTCTACAATGACATTTTACTCTTCATCAGACAATTATCATCACTTACGCTACAGTATGTGGTTGTCTCTCCCCCTACTGTAAGCCCCCAGTCAGATAAAGACATCTTTAGTGTACAGACCCCCGATTACTGTACAGTGTAACGCCATCTGCATTTTCAGCATTAACTCTTAATTCAGGTCATATGATGTCAACATATGAGGCTGTTTTATTAGCTTGCACCTGGCCACAGCAGGTCATTGCAATTGTTCCTCTGCTGAAACATTTCATGTAGTCTCCACTGTATCACTCTGACTGCTTTACTGAGAACAGAAACACCAGTATTGCTGTTCATTTTAACGCCTTTACTCCCATCACTGCTAGAGAGGCCTCCAGGAGGCATCTTGTTAGTCGTAGTACTCAATAATGAATGGTATGGTTGCTATTCTAAATTTTAAAACGTGATGGCTAGCTTTTGTGGAGACTTTGAAGAGGTTAAAAGGTCTCATTTATACAGTATAGGCCAAAAATTTAGACACATTTCCATTAAATAAAATACCAAATTCACAATAGCAACTCAAATAACAAGAAACTGAAAAAAAGTAATAATAAATCAAAAATTTGGTCATTTATAATTTAGTAAAATAAAACATTGATTTTGAATTGTGGTTCTAAATAATAATCTAAAAAACAATCAAACAAATAAAAACCTGTTCCAGACAAATTAGAGCACCTTTCACATGAACAGTGAATAAACATACCTGTCAACAGGTGCAGAAGTCTGATTGGACGTTACAGAAAACACCTGACTGCAGTGATTGCCTCAAAGTGTTGCTCAATAAAATTAAAAAAAAAAAAAGCCCTATCATGCTTGTTTTGTTTTTTGTTTGTTTGCTTTTGATGTTTCTGTTGAACCACATTTTAAAATCAATGTCATGAATTTGTCAAAAATTTTATTTATTATTACTTTTGTCAATTTCAACTTATTCTACTGACAGGTGATTTTTTTCCTGTCTTTAATGGGAGTGTGTTTAAACTTCCGGCCCGTACTGTATAAGTTCATAATCATTTATATCAAAGTGAGGTTTAAAAAAAAAAAACTCCCTGAAAGGCCAGTCAACATCATTTTCTGTACCGCTTATCCAGTTCAGGGTCACAGGGGTTGCTGGAGCCTATCCCAGCTATTATCAGGCAAGAGGTGGGGTACACCCTGGACAGGTCGTCAGTCTGTCGCAGGGCCAACACAGAGAGACAGACAACCATTCACACTCACATTCAGTCCTAGGGACAATTTAGAGTGATCAATTAACCAAACATGCATGTCTTTGGATGGTGGGAGGAAGCCGGAGTACCTGGAGGGAACCCACGCATACACGGGGAGAACATGCAAACTCCACACAGGAAGGCCACAGTTGGTACTGTTCGAACCCCCTCCCCAGCAGGGAATCGAACCAGCAACCTTCTTACTGTGAGGCTGCGGTGCTGACCACCACGCCCCCGTGCTCCCTGAAAAGATTTTTCTTAGAATATCTTTTTTTCTGCACACAAGAAGTTTTCTGAACATAAATGATGTACTCTGATGCAACTACTGCATTTTTTCTTGCATGTGCAATAAAAAAATAGAAATAAAAGAAAAGTTTTTGCATCATCTTTAGCTCTCTAAGACACTCTAAAATCTTCCCCATATACTGAAATGTTGTGCCACATCCCTGTATGATGAAAGCAGGCATCATAACAGTCAACTTCCCCCCCTTTACTGTCACTTCACCACATTCCAAAAACACAAGAAAAATCATTACATAATGTTGAAGCAGCAGCTAGAGATCTAACGGGAAGGGAGGGGGATCCTTCAATATTTAACACCCTCATGCTGCATTCACTTTGAATCAGACCCAGAAATAACCTTCTGATCTCCTCCATCAAAGCTCACTCAGCGAGTCACCTCACAACTCCCAATGTACCCGACTCTAATCGGTACTGATTGGCTAATCATTGAAAATTACTTATAATGTGATGCCGGTATGTGTGGGTTCTGAATAACTTTGGAATGATGAGCCAGTGGATGAGAGCTTTTCTGGGCCTCCTTGATTTTAAGTTGCTGTGCACAGTCATTCATACAGATGTGATTTTGAAAGCTAATGAGATGGAGCAGACTCTTTTTCCTCCACAGAGAATAAGGACAGCCCAATGCATGACAAAAAACACCATAATATTTCTGCTATGGCACACAGGGACACTGCAAGCCTTTAAAATCTCTGTGACATTCAACTATGATATTACAGCATGTTTTAACATGTCAACACTGTATGAAGCACACTGTTCTGACTTTAAATGTCTCTGTGTGTGGCAAGTTAAGGCAGAGTTAGTGACCTTATCTTTTTTACAGTTTCACTTTATATTCCTACTCTGAAATTGCTGTACAGTATACCTACATTTGCTAATAATCTATCCAAGACACTCAGCTGTGAACATATGACCTTATTGTATGCGATGACATTTTAACATCTAATGGTATTACATTATATATTTATGAAATTTTGCCTGTATGACACTTTTTTTTTTCTCCCATTTAGGTACCAATATGGCTTAGTCAGTCAGTCTTTTTTTCCCATCAACAAATCATTTTCAAGCATACTGTAGATGCCACCCAAAATGTTTAACAGAGTAAATCTTAAAATATCTTAAAATCTAATTTTAAATTGAATCTATAAGTTAAGATTATTTCCAATTAGAAACAAAATTCAAATGCAAAGGAAAACAACATATTTGAACAAGAAATGCACAAATAAATATCAGAATCAGGCAGAATCTCTTCAAAAGTTAGTATAAATTATGTTGGGACTGTTGGATTTAAAAAAAAAAAAAAAAACAGCTTCTTTTTCTTGTGGATTTTCAGGGGGCAATGAGCCCTACAAAGCAGCATTGTGGAACTAAGGCAGGGTTTTGCACTTTGGCGCCCCCCAACAGAGACAATTTCAGCATCCATCATCCTGTTTCTTCTCTGAGCTCTCTCCAGTCAGTACAGTCTGTACACTCCCCAGTCTGATATTGACTGTTGTCTTATTTCCTTCCCCGTCACTTTCTCTATTTTATTTCCTCATTTCCTCTGATATTGTTTTCTGTCATTTCTTTTATGAATCAGTCATTGTGCGTGTTGAAAATGTCCAGTGTGCTGATATCCAGCTGCTTCAGTGTGGCGTGGAGCCTCAGGAAACTGCAGAACTCCAGGAATGTGCATAATGAATGTCAGTGTGTCATCAAAATGAGTCAGAAGCTCATAGTTTTAAGGTCAGAAAGTTATGCTGCATTGCTCAAAGATAGTGTGGAGGGCTTTGAATGCAACAAGCAGATTCTAAATTTCTCAATGCATATGCTAAAAATGGAGAAACATGATCTTGTTTAGCTGTACCCATTAGGATTCTGACCATCATGACAGTGCTCAGAGGAAGTGTGTTTAAAAAGCACACAATATGATCCAGAGCCGGCTTGTTGTTTTATTTAAATATTCAGAGCATAAATTGACATTGCCTTTAAGTGAGGCTGCTCTGAGATTGGCATATGTGGCTGTGAGAGAGCTTTTATATGCATTGGCAGTATGGAAGCAGCCACAGGTGATGCAGGAAGATGTAGAAAGAAAACTAGAACTTTAATGAAATTCAGAAAGGAGGATGCACTCCAGGAACAGAAGCCAGGTTTCTAAAAGATCCAAACAAACAGGAATAGAAGCAAGAACCCTGCAGAACAACAGCAGCAGGGAAGGATGTGGGAAAATCTGAAAAAGTGGGGAAATGAAGAAGGAGAAACAAGTCAAATGCAACAAAATTTGGTGGGGAGACTTTATGTGGTCCCCAGAGGAACTTTAGTCACTTTAATTATTTGCTTATCTTTACTTTCTCACCTCCTGCCTTGAAGTTTATCATGCAAGGCAGAAAATATAGCTGTATATGGTTTGATCTGTAACAGTGAGGTTTGTAACTAGATCCGTTATTTACTGCATTCAATAACATTCAGTGTCAGGAAGGTAGCACCGAGTGTACTTCACTGATTTTTCCTCAGATGAAAGGAGTTTATAGTGACTTGACTTGAAATTTAAAATCACTGCTCCCTGAAATATTGGAATGCTCTCTGAAATGCAAATAAATACAATTTGCATTTGTTTGTCAAACACTTAAACCTCATGTTTTATTGAAAATAGAACCAAGAAAGCATCAAACATGCATCCCAAAGAAAAAGTACTGTAATGGAAAGCAGTTTAAGAACTTAAGAACAACGTTTCTCAACATGAGATTTAAAAGGAGCAAAAGTAGCAAAAGTGTGTTTCTGTACACATGGGACATGGCTGCAGCTAATTGTGAATGGTGGTGATCTTCATGCCACTAAGCTGCACAGCATTACAAACAGAACCATCATCAGCGAGCCAGTATATTGGTAAATCAACAATGCAAAAGAAAGAAAGAAAAAAGAATAAAGAACATGTACAAACAAAATCCAGAAACGCTGCCACATTCTCCGGGGCTGAGCTCATTAAAGATACAGCAAGAAAGTGGAAAACTGTCCTGTGATCTGATGAATCTAAATTTGAAATTCCTTTTGGAAATCATACATGCAGCATTCTCCGGGATAAAGAGGAGTGGGACCCTCTGGCTTGTTAGAAAAGTAAAGTTCAAAAACCAGTGTCCCAGATGGTATCGGGGTGAGTTAGTTCACATAGCATAAGTAACACACGAGCATTAGAAGGCGCCAGAAATACTGAATGATAATAACTTGTTTTAGAGCAACTTGGATTATCAACAAGACAACAACTTTTACTAAAAAGTTGTTTTCTGTCAGAGACTATGCAGTCTGGATACAAAACTGCCTGCTTGCAATTCAGACTTGTCAACCATTGAGAAAATCTGCCGCATTAGTGGGTATGATATTCAACAAAGAGGGCCCGGACTGCTGCAATCCAACATCAAACACGGATGAAAAACACAGATTTTCAAAAGTACACCAGTTGTTCGCCTCGCCTCCCACACCTCCTACCCACAGATTGTTGTTAAAACATAAAGTGATGCAATAGCCAGGTAAACAATGGATGATCTGCAAATCTTTGCACTATTTTTTATTCTTTTGGTTTCTGACATTTAGCTCTAACTGGAATGCTGCAGGCACCTTATAATAGAGCTTCATGCATTTAAATATAGAAACTTTAGCTGCTGGAAAATCACATTCTCCTCTTAATAAATCAATATTCAGTCATCAAATTTAGGAAAAAGATATTGAGAGACACTCATTTGTTGCTTTGAATCTGATTGATCCTCAGTTTTTTCTACCACAAATCTATCTGACAGAGCCGATGTCCTGCTAACTCTGTCCTGCAGGGGTATTGGCAGCAAGCAGAAGTGGCTGTCTGCATGGTCTCTGCTCCTGCTGTACTTTACTGTCCCAAACTCTGCCAAGCCCCGCTGGGAAAAATACTTCATTCTCTCATTCATCCTGTGTTCTGTCTGGACTGCGGTCTTCCTTTTTATCGCTAATGGCCCTGAAAGCCAGGGTCATATCTGCATGCCAGAGATTGTGCTGTGATAATTCATACATTTTATGAGGGATGCCAGTATTCAGAGTGAAATAAACAGATCAGATGGGCGCTGATGATCGGGGTTGTATTTAATTTTTTTTGACAGAAGTGCTGAGATGATGTTTAAAAATGCAGAATAAAAGTTTTGCCTCTGGCAGAAAGAGTAATTATGCAAACATTGTGTTCACACAAAGCCACTGCGCCGCCGATGCCTTTGACAAGGAAAAGCCACAAAAGCTGCCTGTTTATACATTTGTTAAAATGACATTTTAGAAAATAAATTCCTATCATAGTGCAGTGTAGATGGTGGCAGTATTGCATCTTAAATCTGATTGTTTAAACCAGGTTTGTTGTGGATGTCCTGCCCTGCATGTTTTGAATGTTTCCAACCCCAGCACACCTGATTCAGATCCATTAGATTGTTCATCAAGTTCTAGCAATCCTGCTAATAAGCCATTTATTCAGTGGTGTGTCAAAGGACAAAAAAATCTAAAACATGCAGGACAGGGGGTCCTGAGGACCGGGATTGTTAAACACTGGCCTTAAAGCAAAAAACAAAGTAAAGTGGCTATTAAAGGGATTTTGTGTAAGTTCTCCTGTTATTTATTCGCAAAAACTGATTTTTTGGTTCAAAAGTGTTTTTTCATTAATCAGTAATCACTCCCATCAACAAACTGAAGTGCTCCTCTAAGTTCTAAATTTGCCGTTCGTATCATTCATTTACACATCGAGCGGAGCGGCTTGGTGGAGGCTGCCATGTCGTATCGCCATGTTTTTGCGTTCGGGAGAAGCATGACCGTAGGAAAACACAGAAACTCACCGGACACACCAAAGTTTTCAGCTCAGTTCGAGGTAATGCCTTTGAAAAGTCACCGCGCTGCAGAGGGGAGAGACTAGCGTCTCACTGATGCTGGGTTCATGTGCAGTCGGGCAGACGGCCGTTTGTAACAAACCAGATGTCATTTTAATCAATGAAGCTGCGTGAAAGACGGTAAAACATGGGTCAGGGAAAACAATATGACATCGCCATGACAACAAATCAGATGTGGACTGATGTCACTGTAACTGACGGACCACGTCTTCACATAGAGGCCGGTGATAACTTTACATGCAGCGGATGTCGTCGGTCTGCCCGGTTTCACGCGAATGCAGCATGAAAAGTACGAGGGAGCTGCTCCCGATTACACAGTGTCCCTTTAAGTAGCATCATGGCTAAAGTTGAAAGTGAACAATTATTCACACTCAAAAAAGTCAGACATTGTGGGAGGTTTTAGATTGTAGTGGGGAGGAAATAAGAAGTTATAGGATGCATACTATTCCAGATGTAACCCTGACAGGTTACCAATCCATCACATTACTAACAAGGGAGCAGACAGTCATGCATTCACAGAGTGATACTTATGGTCAATCCATAATTACTACTAAACCTTCCATTTGGTCTGTTGGGAGAAACTGAAGCAACCAGAGACAGCCCACACAGGCACAAAGGGAGGATGTGAACTCCACATAGAAAGAACCCAGAGGAATTTTGTTTCTAGACATTGCACTCGCTCTCACCTCTATTCACCCACCAAAATTAAAGATGAACTTGACAACATTTCTCTCGCCACCTCTTTAATCTTTAATGTCATACTCTTTGTTCTATTTTACAAATGCTTAGCATGATTTGCATACTCTGACATTCTCTTCTTTTGGTGACATTTCATGCAACAGTACAAAATGTCCTTTTTTTAGAATAGGATTTTGGTGTTTTAATCACAAAATCTTATGATATCGCTAGCCTGGTCCTGTTGTGATACATAAATGGCATCCTGCCAAATTAATTATCAGATTAGGTTTGTCATTTTTGGATTAGTCGCTCCTTTGGTGCTGTCATTTGCCACAGACATAGTCTATTCTGCTGGGAAACTGTTGCTCTGTTAAAAACAAAATGCAAACACAGAGAATGAAAGGGCAAGAGGGGCACGAAACAGATGGCTGTTCCCACAGCATAAGTACATTAATCATAAATCAATTCATTTCAGTCTGATACGTTTTATGCATGCCTGCTATAGACAGCTTATGAGCACTATATTAAGGCGAGTTGACTATTTCCTTATCACAATGAGGCATATGCTTAATGATTTCTGCTAAAGTCTTAGCAGTGATTTCGCCGTGTTTATTTTAACCTATAGAAAGCTGGGTTACTTTTCTTCTTGCTTCCTGTCACTCCAACATATGTGAATCAAGCAGTGATTGATAGAGGGGGAGAACAGGAGAGAGAGGGAGAGAGGTAGAGGAGAGAGAGGGAGGGGTTGGGTGAGCCTATCCGGAGGAAGAAGCAACTGGCCAAGAAGCCTCAGCAGTTACACTTGCCAAAGCGATTCCATTTAGCCAGCAGGCTTAGCTTTTAGTATTCACGGTCCAGATGTGACTTCACAATTTTGTGTATGTTTTTGAGAGTCGTAGCTGCGTTCATCGTCTCGTGCTGTCTGTTTTGTGCCGGGCACGCGGCTGGGATTGGAATTTGCTTTAACTTAACGGCGGCAGCAGTTGTTGGACCGGCGTTTTTCGGCGCCTCCTCGCAGCGGATTTACAAAGCCTCCGCGGAACCTGCAATGAGATTCAGCACCCTGGACAGCGACTAAGCATTTCAGGACCCTGGACACCGACACGACGTCTCAGTCGAGGTAAGACAGAAGAGTTGGACAGCTGTGTATGTATTAATGATAAAAAAATTTTTTAAAAAAAATTAAAGGGGGGGGGGGGGGGGGGGGCAAATTAAACAAAATCACTCCACATTATGTTGAACGTGCTGACTTATCTCAGCGCTGCTTCACAGTGAGAGACAGGACTGATAAGCCAAGCATTACGACTGGAAATTGTGTTGATGAATTCTCAGTAAAACAGTTTCCCAGCAAGTTGTACCTTTGCATACTGGAAATATCAGTTCTGTTACTTTCTACCATTCTTGTTTCGGATCTTCTTTGAGGTGTTAAACGAGTATATTTCGATTCATATGAAGGAGATTTATGGTGCGTTGCGTAGGAACATTGTTAGAACTGTTTTCGAGATCGTTATGAATGTTATCCTTTTATAAGCATCGAGTTTCCGTTTGCTTGAGTCAGTTTTATTTAAGGCGGCTGTTAAAGAGTCGGCGCGTGTCCAGGCAGCAGCTGCTCGTGCCTCAGGTCTGCGCGGAAAATCAGCCCATCCATGTTCCGAGGCCCCCACAACGCTCAACACACACAGAGACACACGCCTACACACGCACACACAACGTATATCGTACAATGCTGTACAACACACGGCCATTTATAATCCTCGCGACCCCCGTGGTTCCTCACCTCGCCGTATTTGCTAATGAGCACCCAACACGCGCTCCTCCCTTCTGAGCCTGCACATTAAATTTAAGCCATTAATTTAGAGGGAGTCGCCACAAGGTTCAGTTCCTTGCTCCATTTGTGAGTTTTTACGGCGCCTACAGTGTTTTATACACTTTATATGAAGGTTTAACGTGAGAGGATGTGTTCACAGGTAGACTATGTGGCATGAAATTCTTTAAATTTTAGGAGCTTAACTAAAGAGCTAATCTCAACTTATTTTGTGCCTACAGTATTTTTCTTTTCCTTTTTCAAGGAAAACTTCTTTCTTTAGTTTATCCTGTTTAGAACTAAACTAACATTTTCACAAGTATATATACAGTAGCCTACATTTTTTTTTATTTGTCACAAACCAAACACTTTAATTGGGAAAATAACAAGCACATTAAGTTGGGCTTTAGCTACAGTACGTCTGATGTGGCAAGTGTTAGCAAATGCTGTCAAATTCAGGGACTTATTTATTTTGTACTTATGTAATCTCAGCACCACATTAGCTGTTGCTGAGATTAAGCATGTGACCTTTTAGTGTCCAGGTCAGAACTTTAAATTGATGTGGCCACCCAGCCTCCGTCTTCATGCCCTTGCTTTACTCATCTTACTCATGGAGCTGCTCTTATGCAAAAAGAAATTAATTCTCAAAATGTAAAGGAAGAAAAATGCCCATGTCAGTCCTGCTTTGAATAAGAGGTGACCTCGTGTGTTTTTGCCTGCGGTGCACTAATAGGCTTTCAGATCCCTATATACATCCAGACTGTGTTAACCCACAGTGATGCGAGTCTCCATTTATAAGCCCTGATTTTTATGATGTTCATCAGTATTTTGATTACGCTGAATATTTGATCACACCCGGCATTGCGTTAAGTGTGTCGGATATGCTGGCTCAGACTGTGAGTAACAAAAAATTAAGTGGGAGGAAGCAAGAAGTGTGAATCATAGAGGAGATGTTGCCACAGGGATCTGCCCAAGTGTCCTTGAAAGAAACAAAGCACATATTGATATGCCAATTCTGCCTCTGGGCAATTAAGCTCTGGGCACTACAGTGGAGGAATTGCTGCTCTATATCACAAGGATGATGAACGAAATGCAAATTAATCTTTCATGCTCAATTTATTATCCAATAAACAGACCGTGGAATTTGAATTTGAGTAGTGTTCTTTCAGAGGATCGGCTCTTCAAATGGCTCTTACCTTTCTGTAAACTGTCTTTGTCTTGTTAAAAAATGAGACTGTCAAGGTTGGATGGGCACCATATGAGAAACTCAGTCCAGCATATATAGAGTCTCTCAAGGCATCTCCTGTAGTATAAAATTGTGGCCAGTTTAACAGCCATTTGCCACCCAGAGGGTTACCTTCTCTGTGGAGCACTGTCTCAAACTGCTGCTTATTGAGAAGCATGGCACAGCACACAGCCTTGGGGTCAGCACTTATGAGCCTACATTGGTATCCAGGACGCAGCAAGCTGATGGGCTTCGCTTCAGATTTTTGCATTACACAGATTGCAAACTGAGTTTCTTTTCATGAGTGTGCACTTTACATGCTCTTTGCACAGTGGATCATGTCCCTGCATGCCTGGAATTCCATTTACGGGTCTCTTAAAATCCCGGGCCCCGCTAGAAACGCAATTAAATTCAATATTGCTATAAATACATGACGGGCCAGCCTGAAAAGCCAGAGAGCAGGCAGAAGCAGTGAACGCCCACTCGCCCTCCTCGCTCTCCTCACTCCACATCCCCCTTTCCTATCATCCCCAGCCCGAGCAAACCCCCTCCCCCTCTCACCTCATTGCTTAGTGGATTGTGGTCAATTTGAATGATCAACAGAAGACTGTCTGAGAGGCAATGACCATCACAGGGAGTATTAGGCCACATTGAGCTGCACCAATAAAAATCTGCATGTCCATAAGAGTCGGTGTCATCATTCTCTCCCATCTGTGTTTCCACCGCTCTCTTTGGCACAGTTTAAATCTACAGAAATGAGAGTGCTCTGCCTTTGCTGTGCTAGGCTCTACTGGGCAAGGCTGTGGTGTACTATCCTAAGCTGCGAGGTTCTGTGCTGTGCTTCGCCTTATGTCTTCTGGTGAAACACAGCTGTTGCATCTGATGCAGCAAGCACTCATCTCATCCAATGTTTTTTTTGTTTTTCCCCCTCAGAGTCACTGTGACTCAGAGGGCTACAATATTACTGATATAATGGCATCCACGGTGATCAATAGTCAAATGGCATGGTGAATCGATAACTACCATATTGTGTAATAATGTGGCCTGGATATGGTGAGGGGAAATAAGCCTGAAGCCATCTCATGTTTAACCCTGGACTCTTTGAAAATATACTCCTCAATTATGGATCAAAAATGCCAACCTTGTTAATGAGCCATGTATTATGGATTGCTGCATGATCTATGCTAATGTAAGCAACGCAGTTTGATTAGGGAAAAAAAAAAAAAAACGATCTGGCACCACTTTCCACGCTTGCTTGCCTTTCTCTAATCACCACGCAACTCCTCCTCGCATACAGAGAGCACCAAAGTGCAGGCATAGCTGCCATGTAGCAGGAGTTTGAATATCTCACAGTGTGAAACCTATAAGTAAATATCCATAATTAGTTTGACTCACTGGACTTTCTTGACAACTTCTCCTTGACACACTTCTGCACTCAGCAGTGGTTTTTGAAATCAGGCAAGGAAGTTGTGTTCACACATTCAATTAATGGGTTGTTGGCTTTCCCTGAGGAGCCAGAAAATTCATTGGGCTTTCAAGTGTTAATCAAGCTTTTATCCAAGCCTAGAGAACCTTTAGATAAAGCAGACATTTTCTATGCAACAAGGCAGTGCCAACGAACATTTATGCAGTTTTTTTTCAGAGATAAAAACAACTATCGCGTTTCTCACAAGAGCTTTTAAATTATCCAGCTGTTTGAAATGTTTTGTCTGCAGCATCATCTGCACAGAGAAAAGACCAGAATGGTTTTGGCACAAATACAAATTGCAAAGGTAACTAGGTAAGGGGCACAGCTAGAGCTCAGCAACAGCTGTGATACCAACAGAGAAGAAGATTGCCCTGAATAAAATATGAGATGTTTATCTTTCAGTCTGTGCCACACTTTAACACCACAAGCTCTAATCCATGATTAGCACCTGCTTTAAAAAAATAAAACTAATAATAATAATAATAATAATAATAATAATAATAAAAGACCTCCACCTTAAATTGCATTTTCTCTGTTGGAGAACAATTTATTTAGCCTCTCATGCTGGAGGAGGAAGCTCAACTGCTGTGGTGTTTTTTGACCAATCTCTGCAGGTCCAAGTGAAAAATGGAGGTGTCACGGTTTAAAATTCCACACCAGCAACATGGCTAAATAGTTTTCTTTAATTTCAGATTGACTGTGGATATTTTCTCACCACAAGCTTATCTAATTTGGTTCAGGTTGCTGACAAAAAAAAAAAAAAAAAAAAAAAAAAAGCCAAGCAGCAGGAGCAGATGCCCTTTCTTGTCTTCGATATAAGCAGAAATGTTTGGCATGTCATTATCACAAATGTCACCGTGTACAGTAACCAGCTGCTGGGGCTGTTCCAAACATACAAGCACACACAGGACACCTACGTATTTATGGCCACCCATATCCCCACCTACACCCTTCATAGACACACACTTGCACACACTAAAAAACGTGCTGTAAACAAAGTGTGTTGCGCTGGTGTATAGCGGTGAAATATTGGAGCCATTGCAGGCCTCCAGGCATGCAGTTATCAGGGATACAGAAGTGATGGGAAATCAATCAGCTCAAGTGGAGTGGCTTGGCCAGTAGTGGAGAGAGTCTTGTCTTTTCCAGATGCATGCATCCATGTGTGCAGCTTGCCATTCAGCCACTAAACCATGCATTTCCTGTCCGATCATACTGTATAGATGCTCTCATGATCTATCTATCTACCTTTATATTTATATACTGTATTGGTTATTAATGTTTAAATGCAAATGTTGAGCAAACAATTGCTGTATGAGGTTGAATGTAGAAGTGCAAATGTAATTTGGTGTTGCAAATATTAGGGGATGTTGGTGGATGTTAGATATACTTAAATATAACCATATATGTTATCAATAGGCTACTGATGTTACAGCTCTGTGCAAAAGTCTTTATATTTTGCCTACAAGGAGTCAGACTTTCTCATATTCTTTTTTTAAGTGCAGTTGAGCATCAGGGTTTTTAGACTTTTTGAAGTTCTTTCAAAATTACTTCTTTGGACATTGACTGCTATTTCCACTCACATTTAGCCCAGTCTGACCTTTTTCACTGGAATGTCCATAGAGACATTCAATATTAACTTAAGTATTTGCTCCAATTTTTCAGACATACAAATATTTCTGTACCAACAAGGTGTTTCTGAAAGAGCTGTCAACTTGCCTCTCAGCATGGTGTACAGTGTCCTGAAAAAAGGGAAAACTGGATTGGTGGAGGGCAAATAAGTCCTCCACTCAGCCAGTAACAGGCCTAAAAAATAATAAATAAAAGAAATGATAGAGAAAAGTACCTGACAACCTAAGAGATGCATCTGGGCTTTTAGTCAGCCATCTACTTAAACCAAATCAGAAATTGTCTCCATGGAAAAAAAGAAGGGCAGAAAAGGCTGAGATATGCCAAATGACACAAAAAAATAGGACTGAAAATCAGTGACAACAGGTTTTATGGAGTGATGAATCTTCCCCAGAGCACAGATATCAACATTATTGAACCAGGGCTTTAAAAAGTCCTTCAAAAAACTGTTCCCAAAGACTACTTAAAGAAGTTTCAGAAAAGAAGTCACAGGAAGCCTCTCTTAAATGCAGAGGCTTCAGGCTGCTTTAAAGTATTACGGTGCTCACACCAAATATTGACAATTAAGCTCTTTCAAATTCAAATTTCTTTGATCTCTGCACCCATTTCCAAATTTTGTGGGTGTATATTAGGAAGAAAAGAGTAAATATGCTTAAATCATGAATAATTTTTGCAATATAATAACCCAGAAAACGCAAAGATTTCAGCATCTTCTGTTAAGCTTAGAAAAAAAAAACAATTAGATCTAGATCAGTTAGATCTATCCATCTATCTATCCATCTATCTATCCATCTATCCATCTATCTATCCATCTATCTATCTATATCTATCTGCAGTACATTTTGCACAGTTTGAGGCCAGCATTGCAGCTTAAAAGCACATGGATCACTTACATCTTTATACCAACCTTATATCTAATTCATGCACTTTATTGTTGTTCCACAGCTGTGTACATGCTCTCTGAGGCATACTGGTGAAAGCCAAGTCATATACAAAAAAATGAACCACACAAGGTAATGTGCTTTGGCTGGAGGCTGTAGAGGATTAAGTGTCCATAAACATTAATATGCCATATTATCCCACAGAGACTGTTTCCTTTGTGGTGATTTTAAGTCGGAGTGTAAACCCATTTTCACATTTTCATGCAGAGTTCTAAATGGCTTCTTCATGATGGGAGGTAGGGACAGGAAGTGTGTGTCTCCTTTCACATTTTCCAAAGCAGTAACAGGAAAAAGCTTACACCATGCACAACCTTGCCTGCTTCAATGCCTGCACTGCCAGCTTAACAAGCACCTTTGTTAATCTAAGGAAATCAGAACACTCTGCGCATCATCCAACAATCAAGCTGGATCAGGAGCTCCACAGCCGTAGGACAGCAAACTGGTGAAAAATGGAAAAAGGCTGGAGCTTCACTGATAAATTTCAGCTTTACTGGGCAAGCATATAGACTAACGTTTCAACACAGTCAGTGTCTCACAGTGTCTTCATCAGTCTGATGAAGACACTGTGAGATACTGAGGTATATAGACGGGGAATAACTGCATTGCATGTTATTCTGCATTTTGCATGGATTTTCCCACTCTTCCATCATTAATGCAAGTGTGTACCTAACCAGATGGTTGGTGTGTATTTGTGTTCGTGTATATTCTCTGCATGTGTGTAGTTATTCGTGAATGATACCGTATGTGAATGTGGGAGAGGGAACTGATTTGAGCATCTGTTTGACAGAGGGTATGCTAGCTCATGTTTGTTTTGGTTTCAGTGTGTCTGAGCGCCATGTCTTGTGTGACAGTGGGTGTTTCTGCATTTGTGACTAAGTTGGGAGCCCTCTGCAAGTGACAGCAAGGTGTCAACTGAGGATTTTCCAGTGTCTGATTCAGAGAGTCATGAATCACTTTGTGCAGCTCTTAATTTACCACCACTTAAGGCGAGGGAACTACCTGAGTGTATTAAAGTAAACCCGTTATTGTGGGTTTATTATTATTTTGGGGTTTGAGTTCTGCCAGTCTGCTAGTGAAAGATACAGTAGCTACATAGAGTATATATTTTTCATTTCAATGAAAGAAGTCCAGATATGAGAAACAGAACACGTCTTCATGCAGGTGATAATGGATCACTCCATAGTTTGGTGAGTTTTAAAACTATGTGAATCCTTTATTTCCAAGACATCAGCTTTCGGGTAGACAGACTTGTTTGCAGTTTTGCGATAACACTGCATGCTTCGGTTTATGTGAAACATTCAAATTTTGCAAACTGGAGCTATGTGAGAAAAAAAAAGTTGCAGGTTAGCTCTGGTAGCCAATTTGATCTTGCCACTCCACTCTGACATATTCCCCTAACTGCAGAATATATACAACATTCTTTCAATCATCGCAATGTACTTAAGCTGTCAGTGATCTGCTCGCTCTTAGCTGCAAGCTCAATTACCTAAATCCTTTGCTTTTACCTACTGTCATTACTTCTGTTTGCATAGCTGTCAAAATGTTGGATTATCACACATCCGACTATGGGATGATGTCATGTATCATGTTCTCTGATAAATTAGTCTATTAAGTGTTTATTGGCTATTAAAGCACCAAAAGGGAGAATATTTTGAACAATTTCTGCCCCCCTAATTGATTTGCAATGACAAACGAATGCAGTGTTCTGTTTAACCAGCATACATTATGTACCCAGTTTCTTTCATGCCTTTGTGACTTGTCACAGATTACTGTAATGTCCTGTCAGGTTTGCCAAAGAAAAGTTGAAAAAATCCTTCAGGTGGTGCAGAATTCTGCAGCTCGTATTCAAACCAGAAGGAAAATATGAGCACATCACACTTGTGCTGACATCTCTTCATTGGCTGCCCTGTCAGGTTCAAGCTGATTTCAAGGTGCTGCTGCTCACTTATGGAGCTTTAAATGGCATTGCGCCATGTTAGTTTGTTGACCTTGTTCAACCTCATGTTCCTTCTCATGTTCTTCACTCCCAGGGAACGGGTCTTGTAAGGGCTGTAACAGTTGGCGAGCGTGCTTTTTCTTTTTCGTACGCCAATGTCATGGAAAAGTCTACCTCAAGACTTTAGGCAGGAATGTTCTGTGGAAGTGGAAGTCTTAATTTGTTTCTATTTAATTGTTTGACTCTTGTTTTATACCTTTTTCATTGCCATGTGCATCACTTTCATTGAACATGCTTTATAAATACATTTATGCTTAATAATAAAACAACAATTTATTATTATTATTATTATTATTATGCTGTTTTAAGTTTGGTTCTCTAGGTTCAACCCTCTGGCATTTATATGTATATTGTTTGCCATGTAATACTCAAGCAAATAATATATTTTAATAAAATACAAAGCATTTAGGCACAGAATAAACAATAAAAAGCAGACAAATCTATGCAGTTTTTACTACATGTAATATAGAAGACAGTAATTTGGATATATCATCAGCAGCATTAAAAGATTATACAGAAAAAAACACATTGCACGGTGACCCTTGCTTCATTCCTAACTTGATTAACATTACTACATTTAGTAACGTATTGGCTTCTGTACAATCGGTTAAGTTCCAGGCTCAAATCTGACAGTGCAAAAAAAAAAAAGAAAAAACAGGAGTAGCGGGAAAGGCTGGCGATTACATAAATTAACCAAAAATATTTTTGTGAAACATGAATTATTTTTCTCTCTCTCTCAAAGTTGTTTAAAGTTAAATGGCAGCAACTTCATTACGTGGCCGCAGATCAGAGGGTGTCTGGATCATTTTACTGAACCTGAATGGGTTACCTGCAGCATCCCACTGAATCGACTTCTGCCTTGGTGATCCATGCCAAGGTTGGTAACTTGTATTTAGAGGCAGGCACACTGTACAGGACTTGTTTACTTGTACAGTATTTGCTTCTCTGGGGTCAAACTACCCATTGTTGCATTTTGTGAGCATCTGAATGAAAACTTGAATAAGAATGTGTAACATGATGACATACAGTGAGCACACACAGTATGTATTTTTACCCTCTGCTTTGCTGATCAGAGAAAAGTGCTATGTAAGGTCCGCGCACATGAGTGATGTTTCTAAGATATCTTATCTCTCTCTGCTGATAGCATGTAAGTGACAGCTCTGTTTAGATCGGGGTCCTTGGCTGGCAAGGAGACTTTTCCTTCTGGCGACATTTTATGCTGCCATGCTGGTTAAGGAGCAAGATGAAATGAGATCATTTAGTAAACAAGCTCATCTGAAAATCAGCCAGACACAGCTTGCAGTTTATAGTGTGTGCATGTGCGTTTGTGTAATATGAAAAGTGTTGCTGGCTGTGTAGTAGTCAACATGTGGAATCTGCAGCTGTGCGTTTGCAAGCAATTATGTGTCACCATTTGTCTGCTTGTGCAGCCACATGCAGCTCACTCATTATGGTGTGTGGTCCAAGTTGAATAACATGCTTCACATGCACATAAGCGACAGTTTCACCCAGCTGGAGGACAAAATGTCATTATCATAATCACTGCAACTTATTGTGTGGACAATATCCTGCTGGACTGTTTATCTATTTGCTGTTGGAAAAAAAAAAACAATTAGAATGAAGGTTATATTGGTTAAAGCACTGTCCAAGCTGACTGTACACAGCAGATAATAAGTGAACAGCACTACAGCGTCCTCTGAGCGTGCTTATTAAAGCAAGTTAAAACTGTTCCTGGAGAAAATACTGTTTGGACAGCCTTTGTCAGAGCTGTTGGTTCTGCGCAGGTGTGATCATGTGTAATTACAGTTTGTACGTTTTATTGTAATTAAGTCAGGCTCCACAGAATCAGCACCCATGGTTCCCTGGGCTCCATGCACCGTGCTCTAAACAAAGGTTCTCATGATTTAATTACAACACAAACATACACACAGAGACAACACTGAGCCAACTGTCCATGTCTCATTCTGTCTTGCGCAGCCCTCTGGATTACCTCTCGTTTGTCTCTTGCTGGCCTTTGCCAGTTGACTACAAATTTACTGGTCTATAAGGTGCAAGAGGGTGATGACCATTGCGGGGTATTGACCTTCCTGTATGAGGCCACCTGACCCCTCTAGAAAACATTATTGGCTGTGTGTTGTACGTCTCAGCCCAGCGAGCGTGGTAACTATTGTGTATATCATCATCGATACAGATCAGCCTGGGCAAGGGGAAAAGTCAAACGCCCTCAACCAGGTTAAAGCCAGAGCGGCTGGACTGATAAGTCCAGAGCTGCTGCCAGTGTTTGTTGCTGGGGGGATAAATTCTGCTTCAAATCACTGTGACTGCAGCTCTGAAAGGCAGAAGCAGCTGCTGCTGTGTCACTGCCCCTGGGCTGTGGATGGGGACTCTGGAGATACAGGGCTCCTCTTTCCCCACCTTCCCCTCTGCCAACTTTCTTGCCCCCACCTCTGCTGTTACTCCTCTCCTCTATCTCTCCTCACTCCACCTCCCTTTCTCTCTTCATTCCATCTGTCTTTCCCACCAGCACTTAAACACCAGCACCAACAGGCAGAAGATAAAGCAAGGACACGCACACACACACACACACGCACACAGGCGGCAGTGATGTACCCTCGCGCGTTCTTCTTCATTTTCTCTGTGTGTGGGCTCGAACACAAAAGACTGGTCCGTCTTATCTTTGTCTGTTGTCTTATTGCCAGAGCGTGCGCATGAATACACAGAATCGAGTGTATGCATGCTCTTAGACAAGAGTAGATGAGAATTTCTCAACAACAAAATGTGTGTGACTGTCAGTTTTTCTTGTTTTCAGTGATGAACGTTTTATTTTTTTAAACCAACTTGTCTCTCAACTCAGCACGGCACTAATAGGCATTCTGCAAGCCACTCTGCTCAGCAATTAGCCGAAAACCATGGGAAAAACAATGATAAACAAAGATAAAACAGTTCATGCCTTGCCCATCACAAAGCCCTCCATCCAAGTCAAATGCTATTATCATCCTGGCCAAGCATTTCTCCAGGTAGAAGCCCATTCCGCCAAACTGGTGATTATACCCTTGAAACACAACAAAGAAAAGCACAAAACACTTATTAAAAGCCCATATAGTCCATTTATGTTGGTGTTGTTTCTGGAACAAGAGCTAAGGCAGTCATGGGTGCTTCATCTTCCTCCACGTAGCGCTCTGGCAATGTGCACCAGGGGGCTACTGCCCATAGTTTCATGTCAGAGCCAGGGACAGAGACTGCAGCCACCACCATGGCAGAAAAGCTCCATCATCCAACAACCATGCTCATCTATCCCGAATTGGCCACAAGGTAAAAGAGATGGCACAGGCAGCAGAGAAAAAAAGTGAATTGTTTGCCTTTTCTTTTTTTTCAGTGGCTTTCTATCTCTCCCTCATCTGTCACAGCCTAGATTTCTCCCATTTCAGGCCATTCCTTGCTTGAAAATGTTTACACTTAATGAAACTCAGCCAGCCTACTCCCTGAAGCCTCATGCCTTTGAGCATTATTCTTAGCCTCAGCAGATCAATATCAACTATGTTCCCTGTCCGTCTGTTCAAATCGTTAAAACTTGGTCGTAATGAATTTTTTTTTTTTTTCCTTAACAAAAACCCCTCTGGATTTCTGTGAAGCAACTAGCAGCATCTCGGTCCAGTAGGCTTTTCTTTTGACTGCTATATATCTTTTAATCTTTTGCCAATAATTGAAGCGTGACAGTGGTGGAATGCCCAGATTCCCAATCACAGCAGTCACTCACAGTGATGTAACTTGTTGGAAATAAAAAATAAAAAAAAAAGCCAGCAGGAAGTTGGATGAGGAGCTGAATTGCATCATGGCAGCAGATAGATAAAGCACTTATTGTATTGGTCAAGTAGGAGCTCTGCTGCCACTATGTTTACATCAGAGCTGGTCTGCAGGAGTCAGGAAGGTGAATCGGAGGTTGACCGGTGCCTTGCATCACCGAACCTGGTGAGTTTTACAATGTCTCTGTCAATAGCCGTGACAGGCTACAAGCGACACCTCTGCACTGGGGAACTTGTGGGTGTGATGGTTTGAGCATAACAATAAGTATTCCCTGTGGGGATACACAGGAGTTTGTTGTTTCATGAAATACAAAAGCTTAAAAAGAAGAGATAAAGTGCAGACAGAGAATTTAATGCACCAGTTTAAATGGATAATAGGAAGAAAGAAATCAACAACCTGGAAACAAAATTTATTTTCAAATAAACTAAGTAGAAAATCAAAGCCACATTAAAATGAGACTTTACAAACATACATCATGAGCTCTTTGGTTAACAAAGTGGTATTTCCTTAAAATAAACATAGAAAGATTAAAGAATGTTTATATCTGAGTAGTACCTATTGCTTTATCTTTTCATAGATTGAACATTTAAACACAAAAGAGACTAAACGCTCAGTTCATATCAGTATTGCTTAATATCCTCATATAAGTAAAAGTGATTTAAAAGATAAAATGCAAATACAGCTAATGTTCTCCTTGATGAGCAATTTACTCTTTTCTCTTGTTTTATTTAAACTCTGTTAGTGTAATATCCCCCATCTGCAACATAAAGACGTTGCAAGCATTTATTTATTAATTACAATTAGAGATGAATTAGATTTATTTTAGATTACTCAGTGGAAATGATAGCTGCACCCCTAACACACACACACACACACACGCAAACGACAGACATTTTTGCGCGAGCACAAGCTTTTTTTTTTCTTTAATATCATTTAGTTTTAATCATTTATTATGTTTTGAACCAAAATGTGAATTTTTCTTCTTTTGGAGATGGATAAAGATGCAAACTTCTGCTACTTTGTTACCCCGAAATTTCCTTTGTGTTTTGTATTTTTTGTGCTTTGTTTTGTTTTTTATGATAATTTTGTATTGTTTTGGTCATATTGCTGCTGCAACACTAGTGGAGCAGAAATGTGACAAGCAGGCTGATTAAAACAAGCAAATAACCTGAGAGGTGGCTGATTCCCAAATTACTCTATTTACTCAATTACATGCAAATCATATTTTACAGAGGAGTGTAAATGTCATTCTGTGGTTACGTCTGCTAAATATTCAGTAGTGGGATTTACTTTAGACTGATTCTCATGTTAGACAAAGCTCCAAATACTTTTTTTTTTTTTTTTTGGTCCAGGTGCGCCCTTAACTTTTCAGAAACCAGTGATAATGAGCAGTTCCTGCATGCAAGCCGGCACAGTTTGAGGCTTTTACTAGAGCAGACAATGCTGTGCCTTTTGTGTTTGAAGTTTTACTGTGCATAGAAATGATCAGAATCACTTTAGATTCTGTTGAGTAAAAAGCAAGTTTTAGCATCCTGTAGCCTTGGAGCTTTCTGGGTCTGTATTAAAAGCAGTTTTTGCGCAGCTAGTTATCCAATCCTTTATTCCACAGCAGATCCTCATGATTCATGACTATTGTCCAACAACAGCCCTGCACAATGCCCCCCTCCCTCCTGCCCTGTGGACAGCTGTGGTCTCCGCCTGATCAATGTGTTCTTTAGCAGCTCCATCTCTTTCTAATTAAGATATTTCAGTGTTTTCTCCTAAAGGAATACTCAGAAAGGTCAAGCTGACTATTCTCTCATTTAGCTCTCAGAGCATTCACAAAGATCTGGCTCGCCATCATGACTAATCCAGGCCCCGCTTTTCCATGTGACAAAAATGTCATCGACTGATGACATTAGGGGTTTTGGGATGTGTTGCGATGTTGGCCCGTGCCTCGTTCAACCCGCTCCAACTTCATCAAACTCACTTACTGGCGTAATCACCTCATGTTTCATCAGAGCTTTCCGATGGGACAAATGATCACTATAAAACACAAGGAAACAAATTAACCACCAGTGTCAAGATTTTAATGGTTCTAATTAGTCAACACTTTGGGGAATGCGTATTATTAAGAATGATTGCGTGCCACTTCCAATCAGCGAATTCCACCCAGTTTGTGACAGTCAGAACTAATATGCCCAACAGTTTTTGCACTTGTCTTACATTGCTGTTACTAGTGCTGATTAAGTTAATTGAATTTGATCCTTGAGATGGACATTCATTCTTATAGACATCATCACCTTAAACAAGCCCTAAAACACAACATTTCCACAAGCGAGACAAAATATTAATTGTGAAGTTCATCCTGTTTTCATGCTGGAAAAGATAGCTTGAAATTTAGTAAATATACATCTTAAGTAAACATATTTTCTCCAGTTTCTCTCAAACTCCTTTTTTCTTTTCCCCAAGTGGTACCCATTCGTAGACCGGCTCACTGAAACTAAGCCAAGTGGAAAGGAAATATTTCACACTTAAACTTGTTATTTCTTTTGCTTTCCTGTGAGTTTTCTGACAGAAATGGGAGCTTGGATTTGAATGCAAATCTGCCATTAGCTCCTGACTGATTACATACTTTTGGAACATTATTCATTTGGCAGCTTTTTGCTGCAGTGGTCTGATTCCAGAAAGAGAGGGTAACCAATCAGTTACCCTTAGTAGGCTTTCAAGATGCTGAGAAGCCAGCCAAAACAACAATCCTATTTTTCATTTAAAACACTGACTAATTTCATTGCAAGTATATCCACATTCTGCAAGTCTGTCCTCATGCTAGAAGCTCAGACAGGAGATGTTTTAAATGAAGATTCACTTTAATGCTAATTTAACTGATGACCAAAGGTTTACAAAAAACATGGCTGTCAATGTCCTATACCTGCTGTAAAAAGTTCAAGTATCATAGTGTGAAATGTCATGTCAGCAAGTTACAGTATCAATGTTAAAACCAAGTGGCAACCTCTGGTGAGAAAACTGAAGCTACCTTTAGGTTGCCGAAAATTGTAGTTCACCCCTTATCTGCTAGGGGCTGGCTGGAAAACAAAGCAAATCCCCGACTCCCCTGCTAAAACAGGTCAACTTCACAGCAGAAATAAACATGTTTACAGCCAGGTTTAACAAAAACATTTTAGGTTTAATAGGTCAGGTTCACCTTCATGTCAACTGTGAGGGGGTGAATTTTTTCATAACTAATCTGTTTCGATGTCATCGATGTACACTAGGTTACGACACTAGGTGTCATAACCTTGTGTTTTACATACACAATCCTTCTTGAATTATCTTCAAATGAATTTAATAGTTGGGTGGGAGGAAAATTTAATGAGCTCATTTTAACCTCTTTTTATCCCCAACTTTTGTTTGTCGCGAGAATATGCACAAGGATTAGACCAGTCTGTAAGCGCGTTCACGGGGCAAGTGTCAAAGCCAAAACAAAGTTTTATCAGGAGGACAGACCAAGTGAAGGAAATGACGTCCCAACAGAGAAAAACGTGATAAAAACGTAACGGTACATTTGATGGAGAGAATTCATGGAGTAAAAGGGCTGGACTCTGATGAATATAAGCAGCGGACATCTGACGTGAAGTTGCTCAAACAGCAACAACCATGTTAGCTTTTGTAGCTACATTAGCAGCTTGTCACCATTAGTCTACCATCGTTTACTGGTCTCTGACACAAAAGATAATAAGTTACACAAGCAGCAACACTTACCGACTGCACATATTCACTGACTAAATACAGTATAATCCACTGGTCCTTGGTTGTTGAGTCCACTGTTACAGCACTGAAAACTGCTGAATTTCTGCCGATGCAGCTCAGCACAGCGGATTTTTTCCCCCTCGTCGTCATCATCCTCCTCTCTGACAAAACTGGTCATTAATTCCCACTCTGCAGCTTGCAGCAAGTCCAAGCAAGCCTTACCTTTTGCCTGCCAGTTAGGTGGCTCATCTTTGTTACCTCTTGTTTAGAATTAGCTCGGTTACCATTTAGCCCAGAGTACCTTGGCTGTCAATCATTTGCCCAGAGGCCCCCTCATTTTTGTGTTTCCCTGAGTGACGACATATGCGACTTGGTGAAGATGTGGCGATGGGAACGCCCAACTGTCTTCACTTTTAATTTTTTAGAAAAAAAGATGGGTGAGGTGAGCGGACGGTTTTTCCCTCTTTATTTACGGTTTACGGTTAGAACTGATTATATGTAGACTCAGGATTCAGTTTCTCATTACACAACAGCAGCAACTGTTAGCGGCACTAGTTTTTCCTGTAGACGATATGCTGTAGGTGATGGAAAAGGCTACCATTGCGTGGATGGAGCTGCTGATAGAAATGATAAACCTGTTACTCAGGATCAAAAATCACCAACAGAAGGACAAGTGATCCATTGATAATATTCATTTTGTCTTCAGTTTGATAGATCAGGATATTTTTCTTTTTGTTAGACAACTTGAATCTGGTCCTGACAGTTCTGAAGAAGGCTGCAGTGACAGCCAAAACTGTCACCAAGGTAAGACCAGATTCAAGTTGTCTTGTAAAAAGAAAAAAATCCTGAACAGGAAAAGTGATTGTAACATTAGGACTAAAAGGTGTCATCTATTGTATTTATCACTTTTTTTTCTCTTTGACCCCCATCTCACTCTCAGCAGAAGTGCAATTATTTGATCCACCACAGCATTATGATCATCTTCCTAAAACTGTGTAGATCATCCTCATGATGTGAAAACATCTCAGACCATGGGAACATAAACAAAGAACAAGTGACCTGGAGAGTCTTGTACAAGGATTTTAGCAACAGATCCTTCAGGCTCTGTGAATTTCAGGATGGACTTTTTGTTAACTAGATTTACCTCCAACAAATGCTGTCAGGAATTTGGAGCAGAGGGGAGTTTGGAGGCCAGGAGAACACCTCAGACTCTTTGTTCTTCTCTTTGAGCTCTTTCCACACAGTTTTTGTCTGTTGTCCTGCCAAGGGAGCTGCTCTGTAGGTGAGTGCTGCTGCCATATAGGGGGGTGTTATTGGGTAGCAGAAATGTTAAGGTAGATGGTAACGTGGAAGCCAGGTTACAGGTTTCCCCAGCAGGATATTGCATTATAACAAGATGAGCAGAGTTATCTACTCACTTTACTTCTCATAGAGAAAAGTGTGTAAAGTTTGTGTTCTTGTCCACATGCTTCAAAGATACAGATAACAACATCCTGGCGTAACAGGTTCTGTTAATTCATTTTCTTCACATTTTTAATCATTCTGATATTCATTAAGCTTTTCATTAAATTGTGTACACTGATGTTAGTAATCTTATTTTAGTTCATGTCTGATGCTCTCATACTTTCATATTGCAAAAAGAGAAGGCATTAATATGAAAATAGAATATCTGTGCATGCATTTTTTCTCTCCACTTACAGTATTTATAATTCCAGATGCATTTTTAAATTCAAGGATCTACATCCAAAAACTGATGCTGAGGCACTTGACCTACTCTTTAATTTAGATCCAAACTGTTAATCATTTAATATCAGTTAAAAGTTGTATGCATGATAAAAAATAAATAAAATTAAAAAAATATACCAGTCAAACGGAGGCTTTTTTATGCTTTGACGAAGTACTGTCAAAAGTTTTTCATATAACTAACTACTACTATAACTTTATTCAAAGTTTGGATACATGAGAATTTTTTTTTTTTTAAACTCACTTTAAGTTTTCACTCATATTCTGCCCATATCGAGGTTTTTTTTTTTAACATTTTGTTTAGATAACTATAAAGTAATTACAGAAATTACAGTAAACATCAGGTTTTCAATGGCAGCCTATATTTCTCATGTTACTATTGGCAGTAATTGGCTTCAACTTGGAATCGACATGGATTCCCAACAACCAAACCAGTTAGTAAAAACATGACAATAAGCTGGTTGGAGAAGCAGAGAAGAAATTGGTCCATTCAACATGAGGATGAGGTAAGATTTTTCATTGCCAGTCCATCTAATTTCTTCCTCAGCTTGAGATGTTAACATGCTGCGGGAAAGAGAACAAAACTATCCTAATTTGTATTTTGTTAGAATAATGACATGTCACTGTCAGCACGGCACAAATCTGAACTCCACGTTCTCACATTAATGAATAGGGACACAGAAGCAGTGGGTTAATTTGGCATATAAACCTGCTCCTCAGAAGAATCCAACAGATCATATTCCCCAATAAATAAACGGTGCAATAAAAGAAAAACTAAACTACTGTTTAATGGTTTTGACCACTGTTAGCATAATTTCACACTGTTTGAGCTGAATAAAAGGAAAGCCTCTCCTCACACAAACAAAGCAGACAGAACAGAGAAAGCACCTCAGATGATGAATCCAGCTTAACTCCTTTTATCACACCAGCTTTTCAAAAGCTAAAACATGTACAAAGATAACTATAATTTCATGTGATTACTTCCACCGCTGGTATGTTGTGCAAACACATCTAACATGTTAAGCTAATACACTGTTACAGCAAAATAACTTGTTGCAGTGAGAAAACTTTTACTTAACAAGAACTTTGATAACTTATTGTCCAGTCTTACATATTTGCTCCTTTTCCATTTTGGGTATGTCTGACTGATGCCACAAGGAAGATTATGTGATCTGCATTGTGATTCTGTATTTCAGAAAGCTGTCAATTTGACAGACAAATGAGGACATTAAAGCAATATATCTCTATCTGAAAAAGGCTTTTAATTCGTCCTCTGAGGAAGGAAAAGCTTTTGCAAAATTTCTATGGAAATCAGTCCAATAATTGTCCAGAAATCTCAACCAGGAACAAAGTGCTACACTGACTAAAAATGATTGCTCACTTTGCAGCCGCTAACCATTATTGCACAATCCAAAAAGAAGGTAGGAATGGTTTAAACGTCCCAGAACTTATCCTTAGGGGAACAGATTTTATAAAAGAAAAAATATGCAGTTAGAGGGAAGTAGTAAACATGCAACAAGGCAAAAAATATACAATGAAGAAGAGTAAGACTAATAAAACAGTTGTATTCTCTTTCAGAGCTGACTGCTTGCCATTGCTTCATCTGCCAGTTCAGACATGCTGTATTCTTTGGGAAATAATAGCCACACATTCCTAACACATGCTGGACTTGTGTTCACACACTATGTGCAATAGCAACCACTGCTCTCTGCAGATATAACACATCAGACCCTTTAGCTAAATGGCTCATAAATAAATGGCCATGCTGCACAAGGAGCCAGCTAACATTGGAGGTCTGGAAATGGCTGGACTGCAGAGAATCCAACTGAGCCGTCCGATTGATTGTCATGAAATACGTTCATCCACATCGGGTCTTAAGGCTAAACCGTGACTGAGACTCTCACCTTGTATTCCCCTAGCCAGCAGTAGCTCCTCCGTCCCTTTCTGCTACCCCTCCCCGGCTTACACAGCTCAACACTGCAGGCATCAAAGGGCAAATGAGGGCTCCGTCTCCCCCACCTCAGCATGGCCTCCCCTGCTCGTATCGATGAACACAGGGAGATCACACAGGATGAGGAGTTGCACTTATTGTCTGCTTACTGACAGAAACCATAAGTGTGTGTGTGTTTGTGTGCACATGAAGAGGCCAGAGTGAGTTCTGTGTGATAAGTTGACTGTTTCTCAGAATGTTGACATGTTTACATGGAATTCAGAGAAATGCCAGATTCAAGTCAAACCATACAAAGAGACAGAAGAAAAGGGTGAGACTTAAAAGCACGGTGCTGCCGCTACTGACGGTACGCGGCTGTGTGTGAATGATAGAACGCTTGTGTCGCTCATCGTCTTTCTGCTCACGGCTGCGGTTAATTATTCACCAGGGTTGTGCTGCAGAGATGAACTGAGGGGCTCTGGGATAAAGGCACTGGAGGAGGAAGATGAAATTATAAAATCCTAATGACGGAACTCTGGCTGAATGGTAATTTCTTAAATTGATTTTGAAGAGGTGCCCAGAAAGAACCGGCATGACGAGACACTGAGAAGGGTGGAGGGAGAGGATACAGTACCTCCATCGCTCTCCGTTTTATTTCTTTTCTGGACATGTTCCAGCCCTCTTCACCTTTGGCCTAACCTGCCTTTTTATCCATACTTAAGCTTCATCACCACATGTCTGTCCTTTTGTTTCAATCTCTTCTACTTAACCTCACCATCCCTTTAGCCACGTTTTGTGTGAACACATCTACAAATCCAAGTGATTATTCTATTAACTGTCATCTCATTTTACTGCTCAGGGACATCTTTAGAGCAGATTAAACTGCAGATATCAGTTGTCTCTGGTGTGACTTGCACTCTGTACGATTAATGCTAAATAAAAAAAAAAAAGATAAGCAAGGATTCAATCTATGAAAAAAAGAAAAGTTAACATTTGATTTCTTGTGGATTAAAACAAATATGGTTATTCTTTATCCAGACATTTCTTCTTAAAGTCATACAAATGTGGAAGTGAAAAGAGGTTGATTCTGAACTGTAAATCAATTGTTAGATTACATGTGTGATACAATCTGACGAAACATAATATGTGTGAAGAGATGGTGCTGTGTAGTGATATCACTATGAAAGCATTACAGAAATTATAACACCAGATGAAAGCACGTGTACTATATGTGTAAGCGCTTGCATGCTCACACAATCAACTTAAAAACATAAGCAATGTCTAACATTTGAAATAATCGGAAATCAGACTAGGTTAATGCACTTATCTGCCTTCTTAAACAAAGATTAAAGATAAAAAAAAACAGAGGTTTATATCTGGATCAGGAAACTATTGTTTTCCCACATGGAGCCCACCCTAAAACCACAGCTTGTCACCTTTACAATACTGTTTGTTTACAGATTAATCAAGCTGGATAATGAAGCTCTATGCTTTAACTTCAAAAAGAGCCGAATCTGCCTCTTTCTCCCTTTAGTTTTTCAGGGTGAGAAATCCAACAATTTACATGTACCACTAGCTTCTTTTAAATGATTGTCCATTTAATGTTTTGTTGCGTTTTCTTTCAATGCGTGATATTCGTCCATCATTTCTGCGAGGTGCGGTTGCTATAGATTGCTCTATATGGTGAAAATGTAATTGATTTTTTTCTAATTAAGGAGAGTTGCTGGGAGACATGAAGTCAATCAATATCTCTGACCTAGTAACCGGGTTTCATTCTATGTCAAACATATCACGGAGTGGAAATTATGTTTACAGGTGATACAGTTGTCCAGCCAGTCACATTACTGCTTTGCTATCAGATATTACAGAAAAAAAAACATGGCAGTGAGCAGAAGTCACAACTAACTTTCTTTATTGAGGTCCTATTGTGTCATTTAACATGCCAACATGAACAACAAACATAAGGCAAACTCAACTTACATGTATGTGGCGACTTGCAAAGCTTACATACATAAGGTAGCTAGCTTATGTGGAATACACTTACTTTATAACCTCCCATTCAAATAGGCAGCTAGCTCCATCATGAGTGTATTTGTTCATTTACTACACGTTTCACCAAAGGATTCAGCCAAGGTCAGCAGCTGTATTGCAGATGATATGTAAGGACCATATTCTTTGGAGAGAATTTTCATAATGGCATTTGTGGAAATACTTGTTTCTTTTTGTTACTTGCATATTGCAGCTTGCAAACATCTCGTGTTCATTTCTGAAGATGCACAAAATTACGCTTCATACAAATGTGAAATCATATACATGTGAGCAAAAGCAAGTTTGTTCTCTGCCTTAGTTGAATGCATTTGTTTAACTAGCTGTATAAGACAGTAGCAACCTAAAAAGAGGTAAGGAAGCAAAGTGCTAAACAGCCTGATGTGAAGTTAACTTTAAAGCCATTCTCTTAGTGTTATTTTTCTTTTAAGATATACTGAACATGTAGCATTATCCCACATGTAATTAACACTAGCATAATGTTGTTGGTCTGCGAATGAAACTGATGAGGAGAAAATCAAATTGAAAGCAGCATTTCTGCACCTGACACCGTTTGATAAAAACTCCCCATAGCAACCAGTTAATTAGTTACCATGGTATTATTCATTATTTCATGTTCAATAATGACAGGATGTGCAAAAACTGCCAAGAGCAGTGTCAGTTTATATTTGGTATGAATTAGCTGACAGCTAATGATTAGCTCAGTTTGAAGGAGAGGTGAAATAAAAATATGAATGAAAGAGATCATTTCCAGCTTATTTTTGGCCCAGTCATAGAAGTGATCAAATTTAACGCGTTACCATAGCTATCAGACAGTCATCATTGAAACATTGCAGCAAGCCTGGTTTGTGTGTAGCCCCGTTTCTGTCAGTCATTGAACCAATAGCACTGTAAAAAGTTAAATATAGTACTTAACTCTGTTTCTGAAAGTTTCCAAATCTGGGCTCATATTTTTCACATGTTGCATTTGGGTATTTACAGAATAACCATGTGCAGATGAAAGCCATTTAAGCAGTAAATGAATCCCTCAGGTTACACATCCAGTTCTGTGTGAAGGACACCGATTTTTATTTGCAACAGCGACAAAAGTCATACATGGTTTATAGTTTTATTTCACAAGTCTGAGCTCCAGGCAAAATAAGATACAAAGAAATTTCTGCCACCCTTTTCAAGTGCCAGCCTTGGGTGCATTGTGGTAAAAACTCAAAGCCAACACATTTACTGAGGTGGAATAAACGCCAGTCTACTGAGAATTATTAATGTTAAATGAATCATGCCCCGGTTCAAACCTTGAATAAATCTGTGATTGAGTTGTCTGGTCAGTGGCTGACATTTCACTTTTTCACACTCTGCCTACAATTTATACACTTCTAAAACATGAGCAGACTCACTGAATTCCTTTGCAGCTAATGAGCTGCTTTCCTTTTAATATCCATGCAGCTGCATTCAAAACCGGACAGGCATTAAATAAATTTGAAATCCTTTAGTTAATTAATTCTGAATAGGCTTCAGCATTTATAACTGAATCAAACTGGACATATAAGCCAAAGATAGCAACATTATTAACACATTATCTGACCTTAAAGCATGTAAGAAAGGCGAATGTGCATCCATGCATAATAAGTTCCTTTAGTTTTATGTATAGACCCCTACAGACTATGTGCTCATTTTGTATCATTATTTTCTCTTTTGGGATGACAGTAGCCTCAAAGAGTAGTTAAAGGATATAAAGCAACACTAGAAAAGCTGGAAAAGTAGGAGAGGAAGTGAAATGAACACTGTTCTTTTATTTACTGTAAATGCTGCTGTTGAGTTGCCATTGAGCAAAGGGCTTAACCTCCAACTGCTCCAGCTGAGTAACTCATTGGGTCTGCAGAGATGGATCAGTGGATGCTGTTTACATGACTTAAAAACATTTTCACATCCTCCCTCTTTTAGTAGACTTTCACAGTACTAGTCCTCCAGTGCGAACATATTGCATTCACACTTCAGCACACAAGCAGTGACATATAAACACACTTCTGTGATCCAGCATCTTCAAATCTCCCTCTCCCCCTTTCAAACATCTCTCCCTCCTTTGCGCGTCCCTATTTTCATCGTCCTCTGTGACACCACGCCATCCTGGCCAGGCTTGTTACCCTGCTATCCGTGCAGCGGGCTGCAGAGGAAAGCAAAAGGCGCAGTGATTGACAGAGATAAGGCCTCTAATTAAGGCAGTGATTGGGGGCTCTGGTGGGGGCTTAGCTTCCTGGCAGCCAGAGACAGAAGAGACAGAGATGTATCCAGGGCGCCCAGCCCCTCTGCAATTAGACACACATCTGCTATCAGCGATCAGCTCACTGTCCCCAGAATGAGGAGACTTTCTGCTGCAACTTGCCTGTCAATGTCATTCATTGTCCCTTTTCCTTCACTTGAACAACCCGTTTCCACCCCACCTGATGGATTGGCTAGATACTGATAGCGCTACACAGACACAAGCACACAATACAACAGAGCACACACAGAAGGACAGCAGTAGGCAGAATCAAATGCACATTTATGCATATAAATCTACTGTTTATACATCACTCATATGTTGAGCCATGGATGAATAAACTCATACAGAATTGAGATGTTCAGAAGCATCCAGGGTACTTTAAATCATGCACTTTATATTTGTGCACATTTTAGCATTGAAATGAGACAAATGCCCATACAAACAAGAAAGGACACACTCAGTCCGACTGTGTACATACACATTGGACATACAATGCACAAGCCTGTCGCAGTACGACTGCTGCAGGCTCTGAATTTACAGTGCAAAGGCTCGATCAGCCTGCAGAGATTTTACAGCTGGGGGGGGTATGTCATCATTTCAGCACCAAGTTTTATGACTCTAATCTTGGTTGCTAATACACACGCAGCACCCACAAGCATGTCCAAAATGGAATAATAGTACATTATGACACACAAGAGCATACATCACGGGTGTTCTTTTTCTGCCGGGGTGTGTTGGCAGATCGGGCCAATTTATGAGCTGATATGTCTGCAGCCTAATTCCAAATATGGTGGAGCCGTCATTTGAATAATCTACACCAAGAGAGCGGAAGGCTAAGGGATATTTAACATGATGAATAAACCCGAGTCGTACAACTTGGGTTATCTGCCCAAGACTTAAATTTAGATTCTTAGCTGGAGGGAGGGGAATGAGACTGTAGATGGAGCAAGTTCATGCTTTCCGAAAGGGAAAAGAATAGAAAAGCTTGATACTTTAGGAGAGAGACAAGTGGCCAGTTAAGCATACTCTCCAACTAAAGAGATTTCTCAAAAGAGACATGTACTGAAAAGGCAAATTAGTCAAGGACCAGGCATAATCCATGTCTGTGAAACTGACCACTAGAGATTTCTCAGCAGGAAACCAGGTCTTCATTACAGCCTTGATCTGTAATATTACACCAAAGCACACACCAAGAGACTGGTCACCCCTGCAACAAAGGAATTTGACTTTAAAGAGGTCTGTTAAACATGTGAGCTGGATAATCTAACTTCTTCTTGTATTAGTCATTAGGAACAATAATGAACATTTGGTAAATTAATTTCTGATTCCAAGCCTTTTCAAAGTCTTCATCTCTTGCTATTTGAACATAAACAGCACATACCTATCACCGAGTAGATGACCTTGAGCGAGGTGCACCACATGTGCTCAGCATACAAGGGAGAATGAGAAGATTGTTGGCTCAGTGAGGGGCAAGGAGGGCAGTCGAAGCCCCTCAGCGCAGGTCAAACAGGCTCTGTGAAGTAAGACAGAAATCAGGGCGGCATGAATGCAAAGGCAAAGGGAGACCAGAGTTGAAAGGAGAGGAAGAATCTGTGAACTCAGTCAAGGAAAAAAAATGGGAGAATTGGAGCATTTTCCCCTGACTGATACACACCATTTTTTAACAGGCTGAGAGTTGGAAAAGATAGAAAAAGGAACCAGAGGACATATTTTTTTTTTGTTGTTGTTTTTTTTATGCATGTGATTGGTGCGGTTTCAGAATAAAGCATTTCCTCTTGACCTTTTCTCCCTGCTAAATACTTCCCAGTTCTCTCCTGACATATTTGTCCAGGCAAGCTACAACATATACTTCAGGTAGAGTAAATAATGCTTGAAAGTATACAATGGACCATGCTCCACTTTTTCAAAGGCCTCGGTAGATGGATCATCAGAAACACTCTTTGTGAACATGAATGTGGCAAACTTTTGTGACAAAAATGACCCTCCAATTATTTATTGAATTCCTTTTCTGGGTCAGAATGATTGTAGAAAACATCTTTCTTAAAAAAAGCACCATGTGAAAACTGTATATACAAATTTGTAAAGTACAATGCATGTTTGGCTGAATGATTTGCTTTGACGGTTTCACCTTGACCAGGGCACTGGAATAATTCTGTTTGGAAAGTTGACTCTCCACTATCTCCTTGGCACATAGAGTTGATTTAAATCTGATGGATTCTTGGCACAGACCACAATCAGCATATTTTACTTTGGAGTTAGGCCATTAAAACAGAAAGGCAATTTCAAAAGCTTATTGTTAGTTGAGCTTATCCAACTCAAAATGAGCTTGCACTCATATTTGGAGCAACTGTCTATGTCCATGTTTCAGCCGGCAAGCTGATGGAGGTTTTAGAATGGGTCTGAAGTTCTTGTAGTGTTAACACATAAAATAACAGAATAAAACCTTGTCACCACCCTTGATGGAGGGAAAAATAGTTCATATCACTGAACATATCAGTTTTCATTTGAATTGATTTTAGGACCACAGAAGGAAACCACAGACAATGACCTGTTGAAAGCGAGTGGATGGGTCCAAACAATGCTGCCTGATCTCCTGGAAGTTCACCTTTAACACTTTGTGGACCTTCAGTTCTGTATGTTGGGCCGGCAGTGGTTCCCTCCTTTTTCTTTCTCAACCAGACATGTCATGAGACATTTCTTGAGCAGTCGTGGCTAGCAGTGTCTCAAAGCTGAGAAACCACAGGCTACAAGCTTTCCATTGGGGCGCTGCAGAGTTTTGCATAACAAACCGCATCACGGGTTAGTAAACTGATACAAACACACTGACTATTTTGGGTGTGGACCATGGCTGATTCAGCAAAGAAATGCAAGAAGACATCATCAGAGGATGAGAGAAAAAGAACGAGAGAAAGAGACTGGGCGTGAGATAAGACAAGAATTGAGATTAGACTGTTCTTTACTGGCGGGAGAGAACTTACAGAAGTGTTTCCAAACTCCAGTCGTCAGGACTCATTGCCCTGCATTTCTTCATGTGTTTCTATACCAGCACACATGACTCAGATTCATGAACTTCCTCATCAAGTTCTTTCCAAACCTGTTAATGAGCCAATCATTTGGTTCAGGTGTGAAAAATTAGGGCTGTCCCCAAGACATGCAGGGTAGTGGGTCCTCAGGACCAGAGTAAACACTCTCTCAGTAGCCTACAGGGATGGATGGGTACTGAGCTAGCCACTGATAGGGGGCACATCACTGAGAAAACTGTAAAAATTCTGGGGCGGGTCTTAAAAAAAAATCTAAAGTGGTATTAGCTGCAAGTGCTGGAAAAATGAAAAGAACTTGTGAGTTGATCTAGAAAAAAAATGGTTGATGATAACTATCAATAACTTGCGCCAAATGGTTACATTAGATTCCAGTCATTTGGTGCACAGGCGTGTTACTTGCTGCAAAATAACACAAACAGTAGAGGATAAATTTGGTGAAGATATGCATTGAATAAGTGCAGACCAATAAGATAAAAAGGCAAAAACACTTAAACCACTTCATCTTTCCTTCAGTCCATGTCTCTCTCCTCCTTTTCACTCTTTAATTTTCTATGTTTGAATTCATGGGACAAAGCCTGCAAGGAGGCGTGGTTCAACGTTTCAGCCACTGGGAGCAGACGGAGTCCTGCAGCTTTGGCAGAAGATCAGACATGGCTTGAAATGTCAGAGTTTGGATTAATGTGACAAATGTTTCTGTTTCTTCACTCACTCATCTTGGAATATCAGACACATCTGTGAAGTTATATTTTGTTGAAACGGTGATCAATTTTTCAAACAGGATGAAATCAGATAAAAAAGATTATGAAGTTATAACGTATGATTTCAAAAAAGTAAGGAATGTTCTAACTAAACTAATCTAAATTGATTAAACATTTAAATCTTGATGACTTAGCCTATACTGTATGTGGTTCCCTATAGGCTATAGTTATTAGAATCGATACACACTGTTTGTACTGCATATTAGTAATACACAGTACACAGTAATACAGTATTACTGAATATGGGAGACAAACATTTAATCATAAAAGTGGTTTAATATAAAATAAAGATGTCTGTCAGTCTTTTCTTCCAATCTTCACCAGATCTCATCAATAGACTGCAATGTATGTGTAGGGAAGAATCATCTAATTTTCTGATCTCATCTTAATTAATCTATCAACTTCATGAGTCGTAAATCAAAAGAAAATTTGATTTAAGTGATAAACATAAACAAAAGAGAGGAACATGAGTGTCCCTCAGAGCCATTTTCTCCTGAGTTTCCTCAAAACCATGATTTAGCCACAGACAAAAGTATTCTCTTTCAGGAACAGCTAATAGGGGATTATCATGCATTCCGGAACTTTCCGGAATCTAGGCGTTTCCTTTTCTGGGCCATTTCAACAATAGGTTAATCAAATGTCTCTGCTTTGTTACACTTTGTAAATCGGATAAACGTCAACCATACTTAAGTTTTAATTTATTCTCGACTGAAGTGATGCTAAGGAAGAAGTGCATCAAAGCGATTGATTCGCCGCGGTGAAGAGACAAACCTAATAATAAAACAACGTAGCACGTTTGTTTGTAGCCGGCAGACAACACTATGGTGTTAGCAGGCTAGCATTAGCCAGCTAGCGTGTGACGACGTGCCTAACTTTGTGCGGCTGAAAACACAAGCATCTGAAAGCGTCTCCTTTCTTGGCAGTCCCCGGTTGTTCCACTGGAAACGGGAGGGTACAGACCCAATTTTCAGATGCTTGTGTGTTTTAAGATGCACAAAGTTAGGCACGTCAGCTAACGCTAGCCTGCTAACACTAGCCTGCTAACGCCCGCTGTTAGCATCATTGAAATGCCAGCTATAAACAAATGTGCTATGTTGTTTATTATAAAGTTCGGCCCTTCACTCCGGCGAATCACTTTGATCCACTTCTTCCTTAGTATCACTTCAGTCGGGAATTCATGAAAATTTACTGTAAGTAGTGTTGGCATTTATTCAATTTACGAAGTGGAACAGAGCAGGGACATTGAATTCAGCTACTGTTGAACTGGCCCGGAAGAGAATGTTTCAAGTTCCGGAAACCGGAACACGGAAGTGTGATAATCCCCTATCCTCTGGTTATCTCTTTGACATCCAATTGTGACATCTGTTGATCAATAAAATTCCAAAGCATGGCTTTTGAGGAGTGTGTCTCTTCTTACTGGGTCATTTGCTCCCCCAGAATGCACCATATCCTTCTTCTTCCTTATTTGATCTACTCTGTGCAACATGTCAGCAAAACAGGTGTCTGGGTTTCTTCTAACCACCAACTTCCTCTAAACTGAAGTCAACACTTTGGGAATTCATAACCAAAAAGTGGAGAGACCATTGATGACCTGTCTCGATAACCCTCAAATGCATGTTTAGAGCAAATCTGGAATTGTTCAGACATTCTTACTGTAAATTCATGATCTAATCTGCTCCGAGCTCCTTGGACCTTGTCCTTGTACTGTGTGTGATCAGTCATTTGCAGCTGCCAACAAACACTTCTAATGTTGCCATAGAAAAGTTATTCACTGCTGGCAAACATTAACATGATTACTGAGTTAATAATCTAAATTTGAGCATTCATAAATTTGCTACTGTGCGTTTTGACTTTACATGACCTGCATTAAGTATATAGTTTTTTATCAGGCACATATTTTGTACAGTCATTCTGCTCAAGAAAGAAAGGGAAAAGAAATTATTAATATCAATATTGTGGTGGCATTCTTGTCCATAATGAATGTATGTAAATCATTGTCAAGAATGAGGAGGAAGCTAAATCATTATTATGGTTCAGTTTGCATTAAAATGGGTGTTTTTTCCATGCCCAACCTTTCAAAACTCCCTTCAAACCCTAAGCCCATTTTTGTCGAAATTACATACTCCAGTTAAAAGGAATGTATCTCTGCAACCACAAGGTCTATTTGAGTGAATTTGGTGTCAAATTACAGAAAACACTAGTGAGATTTATGGAGATGTGTAAATATAAGTATATTTTTTTACTGGTGAAGAGTAAATGAAGATGGCACAGCAAAATTTCACACCTCGCCTAAAAAAAAAACATGCTTTTAGCATCAGTTACTCTCTGAAATGATGCTGTAGAGGCTATTTATGTCTTTCAATCCAAAGTACAATATGTTGACATTGTTTCTGCAAAGACCTCCCCTTCTAAAGTGAAGAAGACCAAAATAACAGAGGATTTTTTACAAAAAGTTCAGGCAAGGTTTCCAAAAGGACCAATTTGGCACAATTGGCAGCATTTGTGCCATCTGCATTTTCCCATGTGCAAATCTTTATATTTCATTTTTAGATCACTAATGGTGATGAGTGGAGTTAAATACAACAGTTTTTGGCAACTGTAATGATGTACACATTCATTTAGTCCCCCCGAAAGGTAAACCGAAAGGGTTTTCTGTCTAGCGCCAGAGATCCTCCTCAAACAACCATGTGTGGATTTACCGGTAAATGACAGTTTTCACGGAAAAACAGCAAAGGTAAGAGAAAAATGCAAAACTAGTTTCTGGCTGAGCGCCTTCTGGTGTTGCTGTTTTGTGGCTTCTATCTCTGCAGTGTTTTGGTGTAGACCACTGGGGAGCACATGTTTGGATTCTACAGAGTGTCAGCTTTCATGTAGTATATAGTTTGTGCTGGTCTGATGCGGGGTTGTGGCTGTGGAGACCGAAATGTTGTATGTAGGTTGCTATTATGCAGTGTATTTACATTTTACATATTTCATTTCATTTGGATATAACTTTAGTTGTGTTTTGCACATTTTGAAAAGGTTTGTGCTGTCTTGTAGCCTAGCTTCTGCAGTTTAATTTGATGTGTCACATTGCTATAATCTCTGTCATTAATGCATCGGTTTACCGTTGTATTCCAGTAACAATCACGAGGGACCTTATGGTTCAAAGGGACTCTTAATCTGCAATATCTGTGCACAGTTCTCCCGTTTAAGTTTTTCATTTCTGCTCTTTAAGCAGTTCCTTTGCTGCTTGCAGCTGCTGTCTCTCATATACATGTATGGGTGCAGATGTGGAAGGAATATACAGAAATATCCTGACCTATTTGATGCAAAGTACCATCATTTTCAGTTTTGAATGTAAGAATATGAGAACATTTGCTTTTCTCAGTCCTAAAAGCAGGTAGCTAGAGATTGTGGTGCAATATTATAATACCCAGGAAGCAAAAACTTGTAAATCTTTGATTTCATATTGGGTGTGACCCCTTGCAGCAATATTTACAATTTAGTGCTTCTGACTAATCTGTGCTGCTCATAACCTTGAAGGAATTTCAGCCTGTTTCAACACATACAGAACTGCTGAACTGTGAGGTAATCAAGGATTTCCTTGCTTTAATTCCTTGTTTATGGTTCAAAATTTGCATCTGTTGGATTAAATTATGTACTTCCTTTATTTCCATACTGCACTGCGCTGTTAACAGCCATGGCAAAACACATTATACTCTCAGACTGTCTTTCTCTTTTATTTCTGTGAGTCTGATATTCTCTGGAGAGCCTTAAAGGAAATTTTTCAATTCATTTGGAAAAATATGTTCTCTTTGACTTAAGGTTGCGGTAAATATTTGTTGTCACTGGTCAAAATCAATCCACTTTAGAACATGCTTTCTTACAAAGTTTCTCACAAATGTTAAAGATGGGAAAAAAATATATGATAATGATGTTTTATATACAAAAAACCAACATTAAACTTCAGTTTAAAATCATACAGTTCATCAAAAACATCTATCTATCTATCTGTCTACAGCGGGGAAAAACGGATTGAACACATCAACTTTTTTCTCAGAAAATACATTTCTAGTAGAGCTATTGACATGAAATTTTCATCAGATGTCGACAACAACCCAAATAATTCACATATACAAATAAATCCTAACATTTATGTCCATAAATTAAATTATGTGTAATATAGTGGAAAGACACAGGGAATAAGTATTGAACAGATAAAGAAATGGAGGTGCAAAAAGATATAGAAAGCCAAGAGAGCAGCTGAAGTCTGTCAGTATCTATAAAGTAATTCTGTCCCCTATCAGTGCAAAGTAATATCAGTCCTGATTGATGCCTTTAAAAAGGTTTCTCATCACGAAGGTGTCAGACAAGAATCATTCCATGATGGGTAAAAGCAAAGAGCTGTCTAAAGACCTATGCAACCTTATTATTGCAAACACACTGAAGGCATTGGTTCCAGGTGCATTTCTAAACTTCTGAAAGTTTCAGTGAGCACCATTGGGGCCATCATCTGGAACTGGAAAAAGCAAGGCATCGTCATAAACCGGCCACGGCCAGGTGCTCCTCACAAGATTTCAGACAGAGGAGTCAGAACAATAATCAGAAAGGTTCTCCAACAGCCCAGGACCACTCGTGGAGAGCTTCAGATAGACCTGGAATCAGCAGGTAGTTGTTTCAGAGACAACAAGAAGTAATGCACTCAACCACCATGGCCTTCATGCACGCACACCATGCAAGACTCCATTTCTAAGAAAAAGCATGTTGATGCTCGTTTGAAGTTTGTAACAAAATATCTGGACAAACCCATGACATTCTGGAAAACATAGTCTGGTCAGATGAGACCAGAACCGAACTCTTCGGATGTCATAAGACACAACATGTTTGGAGGAGAAATGGCACTGCACTTAACCCCAAAACACCATAGCAACAGCGAAGTTTGGAGGTGGGAACATCATGGTGGGGGCTGTTTTTCAGCATGTGGTACTGGCAGACTTCATATCATTGAAGGAAGACTGAATGGAGAAAAGTAGAGAGACATTCTGGACCAGAATTTGCTGCCATCTGCCAGGTGCTGAAGATGAAAAGAGGCTGGATCTTTTAGCAAGACAACCATCCCAAGCACAGCCAAGGAAACACTCAGCTGGTTTAAGAAAAAGAAATAAAGCTGCTAAAACAGCCCAGTCAATCACCCGACCCAATAGAACTGAAGATCACAGAAGAGACCCCTGGAACCTTGAAGATTTGAAGGCAGTTTGTGTGGAAGAATGGGCCAAAATCACACCTGAGCAACGTATTCCACTGGTTCCTGCATACAGGAGGCGTCTGGAGGCTGGAGTCACCAACAAAGGTTTTTGTCCTAAGTATTAGATAAATTTCAGTAAGCGTATTCAATACTTATTTCCTGTGCCATTTCACTATTTTGCACATAGCTTCATTTATGGACATAAATTATTTCTTTGTATGTGTGCATTACTCGGGTTGTTACCAACACGTGGTGAAAATTTCATGTCAAAAGCTCAACTAGAAATATAATTTCTGAAAAAAATGTTGACGTGTTCAATACTATTTTTCCCCACTGTATCTGTTCTTGGGTAAGCACCTTTTACATCCCCCTAAAATCCTGAATAAACATATCATATGAGTTCAGACAGTCATGCATTTTTTAGAAGAAATCACAGATTGGATATCACAACATTTTCTTTTAGAGTTGATGTAATTCACAATTCCATAGAGCAGAGATGCAGCAAAACAGTCCCAAATGAGGATTTTAGAAAACCTTCCAAGACAGACATTGGAAATCAATGGTAGACATCAGTTTAAATATATAATCTGTATTTTGGGCAGATGTTTGAAGACTGCTGATGAGCTGCAGCACACTGATCTCTGTGCTGTGGAAAGCATGTAAATAATGTGTTTTCAACTTCAGAATCAGACTTAACGCCAAATTGATATGTTTGCTGTAAGCGGAATGCTAATCAAATGTTAAAAAAAAAAAAAAAGTAGGGTAGCACATGATGCATGGGTGTGTTGTCAAGTTTCAAAAGGCAGCAACATGACAGAAAGCAGGTTATCATACACAGAGCGGAAAAGATATGTTGCATCATGTCAACTAAAATGTTTAAACCTCACCTTCCACTTTGACCAAATTTACACCATGACATGGTGACACAGATATATCCTGAAAAACCTCTTATAAAGAGGCTGCAGTCCTGTTGCTCTGAAAGTAACAGCTTCGTGAATGATTGTTATTACAGCCGGTAAGCTGTTGAAGGTTTTGCTGTTTGCAGGCTACTTTGGTGTTGGCTTCCATTCGATTCCACCCTTCTTCTCTTGTCAAGATCTGTTTTATTCTACCACCTTGTGGTGTTATAACAATTTAAAGCATCGTGTGTGATATGCCAACGAACTGGAGTTTCATAGAAACTGTGGCTGTGAGGCACATAGAGGGCTGAGTATTTATGAATGGCCTTTAACAGCAGGAGATGAACTGTTGGATTTCCCCTGCTCTTGTTTCCTCATCTGCACTTCCCCCTCCCCGAGTCAGTGTGCTGCTTTCCAATTGTACGTGACATCCAGCCTCAGTATGAAAATCAGCAGATGGGTAATTTTGTTTATATGCTTTGTGTGGATGTGTGGGTGTGTGTGTTTCTGTCTGCACATGAAGGAGCAGAGTGGGTAGGGGAGAAAGTTAAGGAGCTTGGAATAATTTATGACCGCTGTACCCTATAATTAGCAAAAACTAAATTGTGTGTCAATGTAGGAGGCTGTTAAATAGGGCTCAGCTTGTGTCAGAGGACATTACAAACCTCAAAAAGAGCTACAGTTACAGGCGACACTGCTCCCAATGAGTCCACCCCAAGAGCCCATGGCCTGAATGATTATAGACCCAGTTTGGCAAGACCAAACCGGCAATAATGTTTTGATGAATTGCTAATTCTCATTGCTTTTGGCTTTTAATCTATTAATAAAAGCAACAGCATAACCCGAAGGCAGAATTGGTTTTAAAACACAAAGCACATGCAGAAGAAAGGACAGCATATTGCTTTTTTTTATTCCTCCTATATACATTCTGTTGCTGATGAAGGTGCAGGCAAGCCTGGAGTGTGTGCCTCGTATACATCAGTGTACCATTTCCGCAGATGGAAGCTGCTTTCATTTGAAAAAGCTCCCAGCATTTGGCTGATTGATCAAACTGACTTTTTAGCTCAAAACAACCCCCAAGCCTCATAAGACCTTGAGTTAGGGACGGACAGTATTTTTTCTTGTTTCATACATTAATTTTGTTATGCCATATTCACACTTCAACTCATGTATGTAAACTAACGTCTGTATAAAAAATTATTTCAGCTAGACCTAGAAATGGTAATTACTTTATTCTGTTTTGTTTTTCTTGTGTAATAAGTTTGATACAGAACTGCAAATTCAGAAGTTGCAGTTCTTCTTATGTAAAAATAATTTGGCATCTGTGGTCCACAGTTGAAGTTAATGTCTATAAGGTGGAATATAATTTATTTGTAGCTAAAATCAGTCTTGACATTGCAATGTGGCACTTTCCTGCAGGATTGCACTCAGGAGTTGGGATGTTCATTTGTGTTTTAGAAAATAATTGGTGTAAAAATTTACACCAGCGATGCTCTCCTAATGTTCTCTCCAGCTGGCGGTGTGTGCTTTTCAGCATGGGAAAGAATTACATCATAAAAGATCTGTATCCCACTGATTGATATGAAAAACTTGCTGCTGCTGTGCTGCTCTGTCTTGTCTGTGTCAGTCTCCTCTTTTGTTGCTGCAATGATAACAGTTATGATTTCCTTTTTCTTTTATTTTTTTGCAAAGGAAAATTAATGTGTTGCATAAGCTGCTCAGAAAGTGTCAAGTAACTGAGAGTCACACGCAATGACTGAAAGTTATAGCTTATACCAATATTTGATTAAGAAAAACTGAAATTAAAGGAAGATATTTGGCAATGAGATGTGTTCGACAGAACTTTGATGAAAAATAATCAAATAATATTTAGAGAAATACAACAGTATTTTCTGATTGTTCTGCTGTAAGGCCTCAGATTGACCTTTAAAAAACCCTGTAGGAATGTGCTCTGAGATTTAACATGAATGCAGATTAAGTACAATTCATTGTCAGTTCTGTGACCTCTCTGGCCTCAGCACTGACTCACAGCCATGCTGAGCTACGGAGACATTTCTCCCTTTCTCTTTCAAACATCAGTGAACTAATCTGCTGAACATTTATAGGGCTTCACACCACATTGGTATCACAGACAACAACAGCCTCATGTTTGTTATGGAAATCGCTTGCAGTGGACTTTGTATAACTCTGATGGGGAGGTCACACTAAAATATTTCAAAAGAGCCACAGCCAATCAGGTGGTCATATCACTGTTTGTCACTCGGTGGCATTTCTGGATGATGGACTGAGCTGCTAGACCCATCTGAAACTGGCAGATAATGTGAGACTCGATTCATAACTTAATCTTTTTTTTTTTTTCCTTATCAGCCTTTGAAAGGGCAGGCCTGCATATAAGAACAATCAAAGAACCTTGTTATTCCTAAAGTGCAATTAACACATTTCAGCCAATGTCCAGAAGCACAAACCTGCATATCTGCACTGGTCAGGCATCTGAATCTTTAGCTGTAGTTCCAAATCTTTAAGAAATGCCGTTTAAATCCAGAGCCATGCTGTGAAGTGTGTTTTCTGGTGCACATTCTCAGGACATTTTTATCAACAAACCTATGACATACTTTCAGATTCTTGAGACAGCCACAGAAACGTTGGCACTTCTGTTATCATGTCTCATGACAAACGATGTCTGGGCCTTTGCCAGAAGATCCCGTGATTGTACCTTCTGTCTCAATGAGCTGAACTTGTTGAAGTAATTTACAACACATCAGTCCCACACAATTCTTAGTCTTCTATTTACAAAGTCCCGTCTGTAGTCCACATTTTTAATTGTTTGCAGTCTCATGATTTATACTTCCAATTTCAATTACTTATCTTAATGGCTCCTCTGCATTGTTGATTGTTTATAAATTATTGTGTAGCACTGTTGAAAAAGCGTGGCATACCAGAAGTTTATTAGTTCGCCCCATCTGTCTGGGCTGCTCTGTAGAGCTTTTACATCAGACAACCTGATGTTCATGTCACTCTTTGAAGCCTGTCTTCAGATCTCTCAAATTGATGCCTGCATTAAGTACAACAGAATATGCTATTATCTTTGAGCATGTCATTTTTTTCTTGCTGTATTCCACAAAACTCATTTTGAAAAAAAAAAAAAAAAAAAAGGATCTGAGAGGTGCTCAAGTTGTAGCGTAAAACAGTGCAAATTATTCAAAGGGTTACTTGCACCATGAATTACTATAGATGGTGAAAATAATCCATGTTAATGATCTAATAAAAGGACAAGTACAATAACAATCTGTTTTATATGATGTGACATGATTATTTTTAATGCATGTAATGAAACATCTGAGCCTTAACTGGAATTGAAAGTATACAGAACAACTAATTTATTGGCTGTTAGGCCTCTCAGCAGCACTGCCTGCCTCTTCTATCATTGTGGTACACTGTCTGGAGAAACGGTGCCAAAATCTGTTGCATAAACTCATGTTTTTCAGTGAGGAAATCTGAGTCAGTGAAGTTGTGTGATTTGCTTAGTGAAAGAAAGTAAATGCTTGCATACCATTTTAAACTATTTAGCAAATGAGCAGGGTGAATTTGAAACTGTGCCAACTCAGCTGGATTGCTTTCTTCCAATAATGTTAGTAATATTATTTTACTGCATCATCTGATATTAGTTAGGTAAGACCTCATTGCTGGTTCATATTTACCTTCACATAACACTGATTTCATTGTAATCAACATCAAGTGAGATCTTGAATGCTTACGTGGGATGATGGTACCTGTAATATATTTCTAGATCTATTTTTCATTTCATTAACTTGGATATTTTGGGCATTTTTGACAAAGCTTCCTAGAAATATCTACATTCCATTAAAGCAAATGCATCTATGTCATCGTCTTTCAAAAGTTAAAATAGAAAAAAAATGTGGCTTATCAAAGCAAATTGTCTTCATTTGATATTTATCAAAAATTATAGGTTGTCTTTTTTCCAAATGTCCTGTAACATCTGGATGTTACATCACTGGATGCTTATCTGAGAAGGTGTTCAATTACTAAATTGCAGGTGAACAGTAAATTAGGGAGTCTTTTTGAAAATGCGCCTTCTACAGGTATTTGTGCCTCTAAATGTGGCAACACAAAAACTAAGACATTACAAAGAATGTCAGTATTTTCATGCTGAACCAGTAACACAAAACATGGAAAATTGTATTTAACTTTTTCTTATATAACCCGCTATCAACCTTGTTTATAATTTTAATTTCATTGTTGTTCAAAAATTATAATCCTATGCTGATATTTTACTTCAATATTGAGGGGAAAAATATTTGGGGGTTAACATATTTCATTTTTCAGATAAAAGAGAGGATTAGTATTTCTTTCATGTCTAGTTTTACATTGGAACACTGATGTTAAAGCATGTTTACCTTGCACAGCACCTGAAGAAACATCAAAGCTACTACTGAAAAAAAAGGTAGAGAACATGGGGTATGTTTTATGTACATTCTGTCTTCACTGAGCAGCGAGCCATTGAAAGGTCCACATTCAGGAATCACCTGAGTTTTAATCAGAGCTGTGTGTGTGTGGAATTTATTTACAGCTTATAAATGAAGATGGGATTTCAGGGGTGTTGCGTGCTGTCGCTGGGTCTATTAATATTCAACAAAATGCCTCTAAACTGCAAGCTTGTGTCTTTGAAGCCACTGTCTTGTTTGTTTGTTTTTGGGGTTTTCTTTTGCATGGTAATTATTTAAGCTTCAACCTGCCATTGTGGTGGTTTGGAAACTGTTAAAAGCAACATTTGACAACATGATTATTGGTAAATCTTAAGAACAAAAAACAGTACTTAGGTTAAAGTTGGAATAAAATGAATTTTAACTCTTTGCATCCCATGTCCTGTGGGCAGAATGTGACAAATGACTAGTATTTTACTCCGTCTAGCTTCCAAGTACGTCTGCAACAGCTTCTCAGTGGTGTGCATGTTGTACACTACAGAGAAGCTAAGATGCTTGAGATTTGAATGACATACACTGTACCATTCCAGGCTATAATCATAAATGTAGGTCCTAATTTTTTTCCAATTGCACATGCAATTTATCTTTAAATCCGTGCTGAATTCCAGCAGATGATTATGCAACAAAAACAGTCCTGTTACATCAGCAGAGGTCCAGGAAAAGTAGTCCAGTAAAATAGCTGGTACATGACAAGAGTTTTTATCTTCAAAAACTCATTTTAGATGAAAATTGAATGATTTGATGAGGTTAACTCACTTAACATAGATACTTCCATCATGACGATGTTGGGATTTCAAGCATTTCTTTGGCCTGTTATTTTGCTGGAGCAGAATGATAGTTAAATATAAATCTTTCATGTGGAAAAATACAAGGATATGATTCCCAATCTTTATTTAGCTTTGGTTCTCTGAAATCAGAATATGGTCCAAATTATGCACACGGGCTCAAAGATGTAAAGAAAGCCACTTTGATTATATTTTTAGTTTGCCTTTTAACTTGCAGAGGCCAAGGTTTCCTACTTTCCCATTGGTGATGATAACTGACTGCATCTATTTGCTCATCTATTTCAACTTTTTTTTTTTAAAGGAGAAAAAAAAAGATTGATTTGTTGATACTTATTTGATTGCAAGTATACAATAAATACAAAGATAAATTTAAAACATACAAATTAAAAAGAGTGTAGATTGAAGATCGTCATTGCAAAAAAAAAAAAAAAAAAAAAAAAAAAAGTGCAATTAGGTTATGGACATTTTCCTGCTTTGCCGAGGTCTTTTAGACAATCCAAATTATCATTCTCAATTTAGAAAATGTTGGTCAAGAACAACAAAGGAAAATAAAAATTAAAAAAACTCAGGTCATGTTTGACGCCTTCAAGGGTTAAAGAAAGAAGCTCTTATCTAATAATCAATAAAAGCTTGCATTTAAATTCACAGTTCACAACGTGGACAAATACAAGCATGTGGAACAGCAGTGCCCATGTCCGGTCCTCGAGAGCTACAATCCTGCAATTTCTAGAACATACCGTCTTCAACACACCTGAATCAAATGGATAATTCCCTCATGCATGTCATTCAGCTCTGCAGAAGCTGGTAATGAGCTGTTCATTTGCTTCAGGTGTGTTGGGGAAGGGATGCAACCAAAATGTGCAGGATAGACTTTAGCTCTCGAGGACTGGACTTTGGCACTGCTGCTCTAGAGCTACTATCCTGCAATTTTTAGAGCATACCCTGTCCAACACACCTGAATCAAATGGCTAAATCCCCCATGCACGTTATTTAGCTCTGCAGAGGCCTGGTAACGAGCTGTTCGTTTGATTCAGGTGTGTTGGAGAAAGGATTTTTGTTGTTGTTGTTTTAGAGAAGAAATGCAACCAAAATGCAGCATAGTAGCTCATGAGGACTGGACTTGGGCACCCCTGCAGTAGGAGGTAAATCTATAAAATTTTGCGTAGGGCTCCAAGAGACTCTAGAATCTCCTCTGATTTTTGGATCGTCACATAATGGTAGTGAACAAATATGGACAGAAAGGCAGGAGCAGTTCATCCTAGCTTTTATCCACCATATGTGAGACTTGATTAAGCAAATAGGGAGCAAAGTTACAACAGACGAAAATATTGACGGACAGGGAGTCAAAAGTCAAGGGACAGATGAGAGAAAGACGATAAAAGATGCATGTTAAAGAAAAAGTCAGGTAAATGAGACGCGAATGATGTGAAGATCTTCAGACAGACACAGATGCAGCCAATGTAGAGTGGGAGAGAAAAAAAGACAAACACAAAAAAAAGATCAGTTGCACAGACAGAAGCCCTTGCAAACAGTGCTGAGGGGCAACAAGACAACCAACATAAAAAATTGTTTTATTGTCCTAGAGTGGCAGGACATAGGAGGGCCCAGGCAGGGTTCAATCCCTAGACTCCTGGGTAAGAGTCAAGCACGCCAACTATTCAGACGGGATATACCTGTGGCCAAGTAGCCAGGGCGCAGGATAACTTGGAGGCATAGTGACAGGACTGTCAACTGTCACACTAGTCAAAAAGAAAAACAAATCTCTGCCAGCTTTGCATTATTTTCCATTTGGTACATCAGAGTTTTGGTTAAACTGAACTGTGCTGTTCCCATCCTTCTATCACAAGAAGCGGAGAAAAGTAAAGGGGAAAGACTGAAAGATAGATACAGAGAGGAAGTCCTGAAAGGGAGCGAAAGCACACCAGAGACAGGAGAAGAGGACAGAGACAAGAGCCGACAGAGACAGGAGAAACAGCAAGTATTTACATGAGGCAAAAAGTTTCTGGTATCTGGTATCTTGATATTAATGCAGCCAGCTGAGGAATGTAGTCTGGTAGTAGCGTGGTGTAGCCTTAATCCTTTGATGGACAACATATAAACAACGTCCCTTAGGCTGCAACTGGGGGCTCTTTCAACCCTCTGTGCCCTGGGGCCTCTGTACTTTTAATCCAGCCTCCGTAAAAACATATTAACTTTTGATTCAATATGTTTCTAATTGCATGAATGCTTTGTATAAGTACTGTATTTTCTGGACTATAAGTCGCTCCTGAGTATAAGTCACATCAGTCAAAAAATGCATCATGAACAGGGAAAAAACACAAATAAGTCGCACTGTACTATAAGTCGTATTTATTTATTTAACATAGGGTGATTTTCAGATTTTTCATATTCATGTTACTGCTAAAAATGACCCAATCAGATCAATTCCAAAGTTAATGTCTGTAAATGATCATAAACATCATAACTAAGAAAGATAAACTTGTTTTTTGAGGATTTCATGCACCACACAGCCAATGTCCAAAATGAACTCCTCTCACTGAGAGGAGGCTATTTTGGGATTTTTGCACTAGGAGCAGAATATAGTTGTCACAAGCCAAGAACGCCCTCTTTTGACGTAATATTTACTCTTTGGCTCTTGTCAGTCAGTATGAATTGATACTTAAAAATATGTGAAATTGTATAGATTTTCATATATAAGTCGCACTGGACTATCAGTTGCACAAGTAGTCAAACTATGAAAAAAAGCGTGACTTATAGTCCAGAAAATACGGTAATACCAGAACACACCTCACAGCAGTGGTTCCCAAACTTTTTTTTTTTTTTTGCAGGGCCCCCTTTTCATTGGAAATTATAATGTCAAGCCTCCCCATCCCACCACTGCTACCACATGAACCCAAACATTTACCATGAGATACATTTGGGGGGGGGGGGGGGGGCAATGCCTTTTGAATCATCATCATTTGTTCATTAGTACTTTAAAGAATATTCCCATTTTTTGTTAGAAGTACAAAAACTATAGGCCTGGCTGGGCTCCCCCTGACAGAGCCCTGAGCCCCACCCCCCACCACCCAGTTTGAGAACCACTGCCTTACAGCTTGTTCCCTGATTTTAAGTAAACATATTTTTCTCCATTTTATTACAATACAAGTTATCTTTGGTAAGCATCTCCCTCCTGAATTACATTCAAAGTGTGGCAACATTTCATAAAATGTTCAATCTCCCTTCAGTTTTGATACAAAGCACCAAAAGAGAACCAGACAAGAATCCTATTTTTCTGCCAAACAGCACTAATGTGCATGATCTTGGATCTAGCTACAAAAAAGCTATCATCCTTACAGTGAAGAAAATTTCTTACATCATCAATAGAACGTCTTTACTTGAGTCACAGAAAATAAATTTTCCAAGACTGAAAGTGATGTTAAATGACTTGTTAAATGTCATTTTTGCTCTTTTTGCCTGTTTTTCACACTCCCTCACAATCCCTGGCCACTAATATTTAAATCTGTTTCCTCTGCAAAACTATCCGATTTAACCCCTAGCTCATTAGCAGCTCTTCAAATCCTTCCTGACTCACATCTCTCTTCCTTTCTATTCAGTCATGTGAAACAGCAGCTCTTGCCTCACTCTCTCTTTCCTTCTTCTTCCACTGTCATGTCTCCGTGCTTTTTATCTCCAGTTACCTTTCCCTGCAAGGATGTTGCAAGAAGGTGACTGGTTCTTGCCCTTTTATCTATCCGTGCACATCTGTTTTATGCAAAGTAGTGGCAACAGCAGGGTGTATTCAAGTGCTTACTGCATGAACAAAACACACAAGTGCTGTGTGTTGAATACAACCTGTGAGGTTTTGATGTCTTTGGGAAGTTATTTTGCCCACAGGAGGTATGACAGCAAACAGAAAGGAGAAGCATGATTGGAATGAGCTATGGATGCCACCTCCCTTAGGGATGCCAGATTAGAAACAGCAACAGTGAACACAGGAGGAGGAAGTGGAAAGCAAGACAGGGGAGTTTGCTTAAGAGGGGAAAAAAAAAGGGGAGCAGGGGGATGGGTTATTGACACAAAGATTAAATGGATCTCACTGTAAAAGCGCTGAATGAAAATCGCTCTTTTTCGTGGTTGATCACACCCAAATTAGTATTAGAGAAATGGATATGAGCACCAGTATCATACAGGGAAATCAATATGAAACTCTTGCATTGGTACATGAGAGAATTCAAATCTACAGGCACGTTTGTATGGTACAGCTTCAACATACTGAGTGTGTGTTTTGATGTGTGTGTGAGCGGGTGTGTGTTTGTGTGTCAGTGTGAAGATGAGGGGTAATGGTAATCACTGCAGCACTTGATGCTCTTTTGTGGCCCTCAATTTTAAAAATTAAAGGGGCATCCAACAATCACTTAAAGGGACAATCCAATTATCACCATGAGGGATAGTTGAGGTATGTGGCTGAAGGTGTTTTCTTGCAACAGGGAGGATGAAACAGACGCAAAACGTAATTATTTAGAGATTTCTAATTGTTATTGGTTGCGTTTAGGCATTGAATGAAGCAGCTGGGATTTATACTGGAATTATCCTGCCTGACTGACTCCCATTTGGGAATTTTGGAAAAATTAGAGAAAATGAGGAGTTATTTCTTTGGGACTAAGGTTGTGTTTCTTTGATTAAAACTAACAAGCACATCAGAGTAACTGTGCATTTGGGTATAAAATCTATTTTGCAGGTCAACTGAAATGCCCTTGGCCACAGGTGTATCCATCCAGCAAAGTCTTTTTTTTTTTCTTCAATTTAGCCATATATCCCATCATCAGACCATGAGCCAAATAAATGAAGGTGTGTACAATATCAAAATTGTTTGTAAGCTCAGGGCTCTGTCATGGGGGCCCAGCCAGGCCTATGGTTTTTGTACTTCTAACAAAAAAATGGGCATATTCTTAAAGTACTACTGAACAAATGATGATGACTCAAAAGGCATTGCCCCCCTCCCCAAATGCAGTGCATTTTTCATGTATCTCGTGGTAAATGTTTGGGTGCATGTGGTAGCAGTGGTGGG